>CM024521.1:26956759-27336759 GCA_014182375.1 Eucalyptus virginea | reverse complement strand
TTTTTGCAAGCAGCTTGAATTGATTTTAAATCTATTTCCCTAACATGTGAGGCTATCATGCGGGTACGCAAACCACCAATTTAATACCCAAGTAAAGCAATAAATAAATTGTAGGATTTACCTCATAGCAATGAAAGCATCTGCATTGTTAGATCAGAATTCACATCAACAATCCTAAATATGATTTCTAATTAACACACAATTTCTTTTTTTTTTCACTTAATTAATGAGAATCATGCTTTATGCAATGCATGCCACTAATTTAACATGAAATGATATGACATGGCAACATGACTTAGCTACATGACCTAAGCGATATGACATAAATAAGCATGTAATCTATCCTGAAGCATGAGATGGATTTATTCTAAAAAATAATTTTTTTTTGCATTTTCCATGAGATTCGAAATTAAAGAAATGCAACACTTAAATATGCAATCTAAATTAATCTAATGACCTAATTCTAATGACGGGCAATTTCTAATTAAATGAACCTAACAAAAATCACTAAATGACGTGCATTGTATGAACCTAATTCTATATGACGTGCACATGATTTTTTATTTTCTTAATAAGCATGCAATTTATTCTAATATGCAATGACGTGCAAAGAATGCCCTAATTCTAATTTTTTTTTTATGAAATTCGAAATTAAATGGCCAAATAATAAACATGCAATTCAAATTTAAAAAAACTAACATCCTAAATGAATGCTTTTTTTTTTGGATTTTTCATTTTTTCAAAAATTCGAAATAAATAAATTTCCTATTCTAAACATGCAAGATAACCCTAAGATGATGAATATTCTAAGACGAACCTAATCTAACTCGGATTTTTTGGGATCTTTCCTTTCTTTTACGGGAGCAATCAAAATAAGACATCAAGAATAGCACGGCAACAAATCAAAAGCAAGATATCATCCATGTCCATTTTGGAAATAAATTGACGAATCGTATTTCGCGCATGAGATCGGATTGGCCAATTTCAAATAAAATCGCGAATCGTATCTCGAGCGTGAGATCGGATTGGCGATTTTTCCGTGCGATTGCGAGTCATATTTCTAGCGTGAAATCGGACTGTCAATCATACGCACGTTGCGAAATTAGGAAAATTTCCTAATTCATGAGGGATCAAGAGATCTTTTGGATATAGCAATATCGATCAAACATTCAAAGAAAGATTGCGATATTACGAATTATGCAGCGAGATATATGAAAATCAAATTGATCAATAGTCTTACCTAATTCAAGGATATTCTTTCCAAATTTGGACCAAGCGCAATTGGACCAGGATCGCAACCGGCTCCTTGACAGTGAATGGCGGCAAGCGTTATGTGCATAGTGACGATGCTTCACGGTGGTATGGTTGGTGGCGACGACGGACGGCTCACGGACTAGGACAGCAAGGCATGGCTGGACTTTCGCTGCTGCTCATGGCATGGCTTATAATGACGTTGCGAGGATGGCGGACAAAGATAGTGTGGCTATTTTTCTTCACTGAGATTTGCACATCGCCATGCGCCCAAGCTGCTCACGCTCATCTGGCCAAAGAAGATCCTTTTGCATGCATGAAGTAAAATCACAAAGAATCACACGTGTTATTGTCCAATCCGGACAACATGCAAAGGAAGATAAATTCACCACTTGGAATTATTCAAGCGAGATTCTAGTAATTCTTTTGATCGTGAGCTTTAGGCTCGCCAAATGGGTCATCGAATTCGGCACAGCAAGGGGCTGACCAGTTACCTACAAAACAAAACAAAAACTCATTCGTTCGGCTTGATTTGGGGACGAGCTCAATAGTGGTGCAAGAATCAGCAGGTGTTCGACGGTTCCGTGGCTGCTCGTCGAGGACAGCAGATTAGTCATGAAAGAGCAACGGCAACGTCACGGCATCAGGCCTGAACCACTACAGAATTGTCGCAGGGGACTCCACCGATGTTGGACAACGACTGACTTTGACTGTGGACTGGATTTTGCTGGACCGTGGCAAGATCGTTTGAAAACCTGCAAGATTTGGTCAAAGAAAATTTGTTTGGACTGCCTTCAACAGATCATGCACGAGAGAAACCACATCTTGTGCTTTTTATCATAAACTCGTGTTCAGCCTATAAGGGCTCCCTTTTGTGCACGTCCACTCTTGTCCCTCTAGGTGAAAGTGCTTGACTTTGTGGACAAAAATTGCAGAGATTGAAAAAAAAATTCCCCCTTTTAATCTATGGCCGTCTCATGGCTTAACAGCGAGGCTCCATGGCTTCGGATGAAGCTCGCCACGAAATCTTGATCTTGTCGAGTAGTGATTGGGCTTTGCTGAGGATTGCTTAATTGGACGAAGACCTCGATGGAATTGCTGGAACTTAAGAGTATAGGGCTCGTGGCACGTCTGGGCAGCAGCGACGGCAGTAGTTGGGGTAGCGGTAGGTGGTGGTCAATCGCGAGACCGAGCTTCACGCTTGAAGACCCCCACTTCTCCCCTTTTTTCGTGAATGAACGGGCTCCTTCGTTTGGCCGAGAGAAGTCCCTCTCTTTTCTCTCTATTCACGTGTATTCTCTTGGCCGTATGTTCAATGTGTGGCCTCCCAAACCCTACACGAGTAACCTTTTTATAGGCCAAAAATTAGGGTTTTAATTTCCTTTTCAAATCAACATTCGCGAAGATTTCTTTTCCGCACGCAATATCACTTTTTATTTTCCACATCTCTTAGGATTTTTTCAAATTTGAAATCTCGCAAAGATGAGCCCATAATACGGGCTTGGGCCAATTTGCTCTCGTCGTGGGCTTAGTCTGACCTGTCCATTTAAAGCTTAGAACCCTTAATTCGAACCCATCCGCTACCGGTCCAATAAATAAATGCACCAAATGCACATTAAAAGTAAATGCACCTAAATCTATATGTTATGCAATTAATATTTTTTCAGGGATAAAATTAACCCCTAATTTTTTAATGCAATAAATGACTAATCCGGTCGCCAAAATTTAGGTGTCAACACTAACTAGAAAAGTAAATGCCTGAGCTTGAGAAGCTTCTAGCCCAGTAGGCCTGTAAAATTCACTAGGATAAGCGGTATTATTGAACCAGACAAAGCAACAAGCAATTAAACCAAAAACAAATAAAGCAGCTAAACTATAAGACAAGTAAGCCTCCCCAAACCATACAAGTGCTCGACGAGCCCATGCAAAAGGTTTGGTTAAGATATGCTAGATTCCGCCAAGTATACAAATGGAACCTAACCATACATGCCCTCCAATTATATCTTCCAAATCGTCCACACTAACAATCCATCCTTCTCCTCCAAAAGGAGATTTTAGTAAATAACCACATATAACACTTGGGCTAAGGGTCAAGTTGGTAATTTTTCTTACATCTCCCCCTCCCGGAGCCCAGGTATCATATACGCCTCCAACAGATGGTTCATTGGTAGAATGGAAGGAATTAGGAGAAGAAAGACCCACCGGTAATGAATGGGAAGATCGCAAAATTGGAAGAAGAAAGGATTTTTTGGTTAGATGCATGGAATTGGCTAAGCATTTTGTTCGAACAAATATAGAACCAGAATGGATGGTTTTATGTCTACTACCAGTTCTTCCTCCTGAACAAGGAATTATCCTTGTTCTGTATTCATAATTGAAGAGTGAGTATAATTAAGATTTATCTTCCCATCAATCCATTTCCCCCCATCATCGATCCCATGGATGGATTTAGCAAGCAACAAGAAGCAATTCTTTCCGAGATCTCAGTCGACCCAGAACTTCTACAATTTTACAACAAATGTGAATGGAATATTTGTTTGAAAGATCCAAGTTTGCTACAAATTTCTCATCTCTAAATTAAATAATTACGAAAGTAAGAAGTTTATTAATGTTTCTTTTCCCTGATAAAGCAAATAATTCATAGAGTTAAATTACCAGTTTATTATCATTCATGAACCGCATCCATCGCTTTTCTAACTAACGTTATGGCGAGGAGAGGAGGTCGTCTCCCTCTTCTTTTCTCTTCTTGTGGGCCTTTTTTAACTGGCCACATCGGTGACTTCCTTTGGTTCCTTCCACCCTTAATAATATTGAAACGATTGGTACTATTGATAATTTTATATAGCACCAGTTGGTAAGTTGTCATAAATGTCAGTAAACCATTGACAAAGCCGACGGTTTTGAAACAATCAAACAAATATTGATAACTAACCGAAATAACAACTGACATTTTCATGTGTAAGAATTGATACATTAAATTCTACAAATAAATATCAGTAACTTATTGGAGCATTTGGTAATTTTGAAAATGGCTAATAGTTTTGTATAAGAGCTAGTAACTATCGCAACTCTCCCAAAGCGGGGTCTGGTGAAGATGGATGTATACTTAATGTCTAGTTGGCAGCCAATGGTCATCAATCGACATGGATTCTTCCCAACCCTTACCACGCGTGAGGTTGGAAAATTTGTTTAGATTGATCGACCTATGAAAACTCTATCATAAGAAGGAGTTGCCACTACTTTATTAAGGTCAGCTAGGAGCCAAATGAGATACATGAACATATCTCACTTTCTACACAACTCGAATTTTGGTCGAAGACTCAATTACACTAGTTCAAACTAGTGCTCTTTCAGTACCCTAACTTGATTGATTGTCATTTAGATGTCACATGCAATTTTTGTGTTTATTATGATCCTTAAATATAGCTTCACCGTTCAACTAAAACAAGGAAATCATCTTGCGACCTATTTTTTGTGATGCAGTCTTCGAGGAAAATGACAAGTTTAAAGGTAATGTCAAGTTGAGACCAATGGCCCTTGTTTGGTGCGAGTTCTCCCAAATCCTTCACTCTCATGACGTCGAGATTTTAGTATCAATTAATCAGGATTCTATATGAGGAGTTGCCACTAGCCTATTAGGGTTGCTTAGGGACCAAATGAGGTATGCGACTATACCTCACTTCCTACGTAACCAAAGATCTAAAGTCGAGGACATGAATATAGTATTTATCTAATTAGTGCCATTTTGGTCTCCTAAACTCGATTGTTTGTTGACAAAGGGGTCAACGATAGTCTTTCTCAACAAATTATGAGTCCGAAGGTTCCCATCCACTAAGTGTCCAAGCAATATTTATTATGATCTTGGTGTGTAGCCTGACCATCCAACTAGGCTAAACAAACATAAAGAATGTAATTAAAGAAATGACATAGAAGAATGAAAACAAACACATCAAAAGCGATAGTAAAAGGGAGAGTAAAAAACGAAAAACGAAAAAAAAAAAAAAAACGCAGTAAAGTAACCCTAAACAAGTTCGACACAATATATAACACGGCCTCATTATTAAGCCCTAGGACAACACTTCCCATGAGAAACAATCAAATTTGCATTCAATCTTTCTAAAACTAAACTAAGGAAAACCATGAATTTTCTTAACTATCTAAATGAATCTGAACAAATTCCAATACTAAGGTCTAACAACCTAATCGAGGCATATTTTTCTAATAAATTTTCCTTTTTTCTCGGATTTTTTCTATTTTCTAATTTTTATATTTATTGTGTGTGTGTATATATATATATTGGAGATGAGAGGACTTGGACATGTGGGAAAATTACCAAAAAAGTCCTAAACGTATTGCAATTGTACAAATTCAATCCTAAACTTATTTTTTTGTCAATAGAATCCTAAACATTTTATAATTGTGCCAATTTAGTCATTCCAGCCAAATTTGATCAGTCGACGCTTACATGGACATTGGCTGGCGTTGGCGATAATAATTTAATATTATTTTATTTTTTTTCAATTTTTTATTAATTTTTTAACCCTTTCTCTTTTTTTCCTTTTTTTTTCTATTTTTATTTTTTGCTCTCCTCCCTCCATCTTTTGATGACTGGCTAGAGGGGAGGGCTGGCTAGGCTTGATTGGGGCGAGCTCACCTCAACGTCGCCAGGCTAGGGTTGCCCAACCACCGGTGAGGCAAGCTGTTGCCAAATCGAGCGAGGGCGAGGCCCCTTCGTCGGATCCACTGGTGAGGGATCGGCGAGCCCGCCCCCGCTTAGATTCGGTGAGGGCTCACCCCACCGTTACTGAGTGAGTTTGAGCTCACCTCGTCAATGGCTAGGCAGCCCTCCCCTAGCGGTGACGGGGCGAGCTCTCGTCAGATCTGGGTGAGAGTGAGCTTGTTGATCCACTAGCGAGGCTTGCCCTTGCCCAAACCAGTGAGGACTTGCCTCGCTGGTGGCTAGACGGCCCTTGCTTGACGATAGCAAGGCGAGCTCACCCTAGTCAAGCTTGGCTAGCCACCTTAGTCCGACGATCGACGCTCCTCTTTGGCCAGTCGTTGAAAGAAGGAGGGAGGAGAGCAAAAAAAACAAAAAGAGTGAAAAAAAAACAAGGAAAAAAAAAAAAAAAAAAAAAGGCAAGATTAAATAAATTAATAAAAAAATTCAAAAAAGTAATAATATAATATGAAAATATTATCGCTAGCGCTGGCCGACATCCACATCAGCGTCGGCCGACCAAATTTGGCCGAAATGGCTAAATTGGCACAATAACAAAAGGTTTATGACTCAATTGGCTAAAAAATAATATTATGACTCAATCAACACAATTATAATACGTTTATAACTTTTTTGATAATTTTCCCCTCGGTTGGGGCGCAAGGACCCCATCCAAATATGAGCTGTCTAATCTTACAGTCTGGGCTAGGGACACAAAACCGCATTAATTATTGGGACTTTTTTGATAATTCTTTCATCTTCTTTTGAAGAACTGAGAATTCACCCACCTATGCTTATCAACTTCATGAATTTCCAGTTTTAAAATCAACGTATCAGAGCTTCAAGCCATGAACATATGAACTTCGCTATTCACCACTTCCGACCTTCACCGCTTGCCATCACTTTCGACCACCGCCAGTCACCATAGCACTGTCGTCAGCCATCAACTTCAGCCATCACCATTTATTGAACAACTCCTCCATTTCATCACTAGCCGTTGGCCATTCATGGCCACAAATCAGGGATATAGATGAACGACACACCTAGATTTATGGACGTCTTAAAAATAGGCTTGATTCTGCACCATTTCTCATGTGCAATCACCAAACAGAAACCCAATGCAGCAGACACGGCAACAATCGATCAAGAAGAGAAGAAAAAAAATGTTTAGATTTCGATTTCAACCATGACAAAGTAAAATGGGATCAAATCTATGTATTAGCAACATGATTATTCTATACTGAAATGTCCTTATATCATGTAAAAATATGAACTATCTTGCTGCTATGTTTGAGGAACATTTCAACAAACGGTTGCGGTGCATCGAGAATATTGAACGTTGTCACCAATTGAAAGCAGTTTTTTTTTTTTTTTCATCTAAAACCGACACCTGCACCTCAAAATATCGTAGATCATCAAGCGACACTTGGGATTCTCGGTAATATACCCATATTCAACCCTACGCCATACAAACAAAACAGACTAGACAAAGAGGAATTCGGTGACTGCTAAATGATTCAGAGAAATCGTGGCTCAATGACTACGAATCAGCACGTAAGTTTCATTGATTAATCTTAAGAAATAACAATAGAAGATATTATTACACAAATACACCTCAAAAGAAATTTTATGGAACATGCAGTGTACGCTCCGAGTTTGAATCTCCACTTCGAAATCAATGGAGGTTTTTCTAATATAGACACGATGCATTAACCTTATAATCAGTATAGATCATCACAAAACAGTTTCAATTCATACGAGTTTATCAATTAAACTTAAATATTTAAGAACTCATCAAAGCCTCGCAAGAGATTTCGTCACCATCCAACGAAGAAAGAAATCAAAAGGCCCATCAAGATTTCCCTTTTGAATTCCAGGACCATAAAAATAAAAAAAATAAAAAAAAAATAAAAAAAAATTCAGATTTTTGTCATCAATCCACAACCAGAACAAGCAAAATCCTAATGGAGTCCACACCTCTGTCTTTTTCTTTTGTTTCTCCTCTTTTTCTTTTTTTCTTTTTTGTTTTTTCAATTATGAGAAGAACAACTCTCCCCCCATCTTCATGATTACTCAAGTCAAAAAGTCAAAAAGATTGGAGCTCTGCTACATCCTTTTTCTCCGTTTCACTCAACCGCCCATGCACTCATGCTTCCTTGCTCCGAGAAAATATTGGGTGTGATCGTTACACCAGCCCATTCAGCAAGCCATACATGTTGCTCGTGGGCTCCCCTATCAAAAAATCTAGAAGCTTCTCTCTCTCTCTTCACAGTCTCTCTCTCTCTCTCCCTTGTGATCTCGCATGGCCTTGCTTTCCCTCACTCCCGACTCAACACTCAGCGCCTCCGCTTTTCTTTTGTTTTTTCTTTCTTTAATTATGAGAAGAACAAACTCTACCTCCATCTTCATGATTCCTCTGGTCAAACGGTCAAAAAGATTAGAGCTCTACTCCACTCCCTTTTTCCATTTTCCTTTTTATCCATGTCACTCAACCACCCATGCGTTGAGAAATATATGATTTTGAATCAATAAAGCAATTAAGCCGAACTTTGAAGCGTGATTAACTTTCTTTAAGGATTTATTTGCCATACGACGTTACTAATAGTCACTGGTAAATATGCTCTAAGATACAACAAAGTCTCAAATGAGAATATTAGATAAATACTAGATAGTAATTATAATATTTCTCCACGGTCTCTTAGGATAAATAATTAGAAACGATGGTTGTATCTTATTTTGAAAGAAAAAAAAATGGGAGAAGAAGATTATGAAAAAGACTTGAAAGTTTTGCAAAGAATTGAACACAAATGTTGAATATATATTTTTGAACGGATACAACCTTTCAAAGATAAAGCAATTATTTCCAAATAAACACAACCTTCCAAAGGTTGTAAGAGTGCCCAATAACCATTAGCCAAAAATAATAAATTCGAAATTAAATAATTAAAAAATAACTGTCACTCTATTATGAACAGTAAAACTATTTCAATAGAACACTATAGTTATTTTATAATTATTAATTCAAATTTTAATAAATAAAAAATAATTATCGTTGATTAGTGCCAAATCTCGTCCACATGCACACTCACATCCTTTCGATGTGGGACAAGACACCTCTTAGTTTGTTTTACAAACAAGCTACCAACAATCACTCACTTTGTTTGTAGAACAAAATACAAAATAAAAGATTAAAAATATAAAACTAAAATTTATGTGAGATTAATATACATACAGAAATGTCTCTTTCTAGTTAAATCTTTACTTAGTGCAAGAATCTAAAAACTCTATTAAAGTGACTAGTAGCTCTGTTTTAAATTTATACTTTTAAATAATAAAATCGGACATACCGCATATATACTAATCTCTTGTTTCAGCAAGAAGTTCTATATTACTTCGCACTATTATGGCATTGTGCTTAATCCTATTTAATGAGCTCTCTAGAAAACAATCCTAATTTTCATAAGAAGCGACACCATTTCTAAGCTCAATAGGGGAAGTATCTATTATGTGTTTCTAATACTATTAACACTTTACAAATTTGTATTATACTTCATTAAAAATTCAATTCAACCCAAAAAAAAAAATGTAACATACGATATAGGCTTCTTATATAAGGGCTATGTCAGTATCAAACAATCACATTCGGTAACTTGTTCTTACTCATTAGACCTTGTAACTAGTGATATGCCAGAAAAATGTTGGAGTACCATTACTAGTGATTTTAAATAAATGGTTTTAGCCTCATTTCTTGTGAGGTCATCTTACCACATCCCTTGCTAAAGCTTTTATCAAAGGATCGGCCAAATTCTTGCTTGACCTCGCGTAGACAATTGTTATGGTATCATCTTAAATCAATTGTCTCATATACTTATGTCTTAGATTAATATGTCTAAACTTACTATTTTAAGTGGTACTATAAGCTCTTGCCAAAGTGGCTTGATTATTACAATGGATAGAAGTAGGAAGCATAGGATTAGGTCATAATTTGATATCCAACAACAAATTCCAAACCCATTTAGCCTCTTTTAATCGTTGCTACTAAGCAATGATTCAAATTTCATAGTTGAGTGAGTTATATATATTTGTTTCTTGCTCGTCCAAGAAACAGCACAACCATCAAATGTAAAAATACTTTAGTACTGGATTGTTTATCACCCACGTTAGTAGTCCAACTAATATCGGTGTATCCTTCTAATATAGCCCAATAATTATTATAGAACAATCCCAAATTTTTTACTTCTTTATAACAACAAAAATTTGGAGTGATAGTTTTCCAATGTTCTATACTTGGATTACAAAAATATATACTCAACTTACACACGGAATAAGCATATCGGTTCTAGTACAATGCATTGCGTACAAACACTCACATTAAAGACCCTCTACCAATAATCAAATGAAGTACTCATTTCCTTGGAACCAAGATATTTAAATTTATTCAATATCTTTTCCATGTAATCACTTTGGCTCAAAGAATAGCCCCCACTATGTTTTTAACTTTAATACCCAAGATAGTATCTACTTTACCAAATTGCACGCAAGGGCAAAACCATAAATTAATGCGAAAGGGTAAAACTGTAAAAGCATAATTTTAAATGGGCAGAACCATAAATTTAACATCCATGGGCAAAATGATAAATTAATCATCCATGGCAAAATAGTAAATAATGGTACAGGGGTAGGACCGTAATTACGTGAGGAGGGGCAGAAATGTAAAAATGAAGGGCAATAGGCTAATGAATGGCATGCGCCTTTGCAGATGCGTGCAAGGTATGCTGCAAATCTGCAAGCACGTGGTCCCCATGTGTCAAGGGCCCTAGTGTGTGTTTGGGCGTGCAACGCGGGGCGTGTGGTAGGGGTGTGCATGATCCGGGTGGGCGGTTCCCAACCTAGAATCGGGAACCACCCGTTAATAACCAATTCTAAAAAATTGGAATCGGGAACCGTCTGCTAGTTGCATGGATCCACCCGGGAACTGGACCGCCGGTCTGGTCTGGTTCCTAGGTGGATCCATAGAACCGGTCCAACCTCCGCGCCTTCCCCTTTTCACCCCCCTCACATCTACTTATTCTGGCTCTCCCGACTATGGTAGCTTTATTCTCCTCAAGTACTAGCGCTGCGGCGGTCACAACCCTCTCGCCGCTTCCATCCCGACCACCACCACCATCTTCGCCACCGCCTCCACCGTCTCCCGCTCCTCCCTCGAGACCAACAATGAGGAGGGCAATAGGGACGATGAGCCATTCTTAGACCTGGAGTTTGCCCCTTTCCCCGAAAATGAGGACGATGGGGGAGGCCGGAGGAGGGGGAGGAGGAAGAGGGGAGGTAGAAGCGGGATGAGCCCAACAATGAAGAGGATGATAGTGACAGTAAATGTGGAGGTGGCGATGAAGATGGCGACGATGTGGAGAGAGAGTTCAAGTTCAAGGGGGGGAAGGGAAGGGAATCAACTCACTATTTTACTGAGTTCGAACTAGGACTCGAAGGGAGATGAGTAGATCTGGAGGTGAATTAGAGAGGAAGAGGGAGCTCGGAGAGATTTTGAACTAAGAGAGACGAGATGGAGTAGGAGAGTAGCGAATTAAGACAAGATGGTGATTGGAGCCATAAATTTTAGATTTGCTAATTTCGATTTTTTTAAATATTAAAATTAATATATTATTATAATATAACCGGTTCGATGCAGGCGGACGGTTGGTGGATCTGCCCATGGAACCAGGAATCGGACTGGTTCTCTTAAGAACCGCCGATTTCGGTCAATCCGGGTAGGTCCCGGTTCTTTTGCACACCCCTAAAGCGTGGATTCCACGAGCCTAACCGTCCAACACACGTGTGGATTCCACACGCTTTATCCCCTTCGCGCCCATTCGCCAATTTTCTCCATTTTTCGCCAAGCCTTTCATCATTCAAATTTCCTCGAACAAAAACCCCTTTAAAACAATTCGAAAATAGTAAATAACAAGAGAAGGATTAACGTTGTTCAATGAATCTTCATCTATAAACCATAATTTTCAATAATAATAATAATAATAAATTATGAGATCATAAACCATGCTTTAATCCCAACTATAAGTAGATAATATATTCTTAAATGTGGAAATTCAAAGCCAAGGATTTTTTATTTTCATGATTTTTCACAGTAAGAGAGATGAAGACATACATTTATCCATAGCAAAACCTTAAAAGAAAGATTGTTGAATGAACCTTACGAAGAAGCTTCTCTTCCTTGGTTCATAACTTTGATCCACTTGACTCCATTGTTGCAAAATAAATTTTTTAAATTGTTGGGAAAAATATGATTTTGAATTGATAGAGCAATTAAATTGGACTTTGAGGCTTGATATCATTTTTTTTTAAAGATTTATTTATCCCACAACATTGCTAATGGTCATTTTACCAAAAAAAAATATTGCTAATGGTCACAAGCAAATATCCTCCAGTATACAACAAAGTTTCAAATGAGAATACTAAATAACAATTCTAGTATTTATCCAATGTCTCTCATGGGAAACAATTGAAAAAAATGGATGTATATTCTTTCAAAAGAAAATGAAAATGGAAGAAGAAGATTATGAAAAGACTTGAAAGTTCTACAAAGAATTGAATACAAATGTTGAATAAATATATTTAAATGGATACAATCTTTCAAAGATGAATAAGTTAGTTTTGAACAAATACACCATTCCAAAGGTTGTAAGAGTGCCTATAACCGTTAGGCAAAATTAATAAATTTGAAATCAAATAATTAAGAAAAAAATCACTCTATTATGAACAATCACACTGTTTTAATAGAACACAATAGTTGTTTTATAATTATTAATTTGAATTTTAATAAATAAAAAATAATTATCGTTGATTAGTGTCAAATCTCATTCATGTGGGCATTCACATCCTTTTGATATTATTTTATTTTATAAACAAATTACCAACACCATGCACTATGCCTCCTTGTTCCAAGAAAATATTGGGTGTAACCGTTATGCTAGCCCATTCAGCAAGCGATGCTGTTACTCGCGAGCTCGCCCGTGAGAAAACTTGCAAGCCCTCCCCTCTCCCTTCACGATCTCTCTCTCCCGTGTAATCTCGCATGGCTTTGCTCTCTCTCTCTCTCTCCCTCCCTCCCTCCCCGTCCTGACTCACGTCCTAGCTCCTCTGCCTCCATCTTGTTCGTTGTCTCTGCCATCACCCCCATTGTAGGCTTGCCACTATGACGGCATTAAAGAGAGAGAAGTTGGATCAAATTGACGAAATGGAAGATCGACAACGAAACACGCCATGCAACCATGTCAGGGCAACCGCAATGCGCAAGGAAGACTGGTTGTAGCAGTCGGTGGCAGCGACAGGGTATTGACACATAAATTTTAACATCCCATTTCGTTATTCATTGAATGAAAAATTATGGATTAACCCTAGCCTCTAGCAAAAATAATGATGAAATTACGTATAGTCCTTAGGAGCATGTTTCAATTAATTGCATTTAACCGAAATTGATGATGGATGGTTATGATATTTAATTTTGTCGGGTTTATCCTACAAAATTAGAAGTCTTTGAACATAGAGCCCAGTATTTTAATGTGTTTGAGAATAAACACATAAGAATAAAAAAAGACTCGGGCTCGTAATTGGATTAGGGAAACCTAATTGCCACTATAAAAAGACTCTTATTCTTCGCAATTGAGAGGAGGGGCCACACAATTGAGATACACGACCACATTGAGGGTGAGAGGCATCCGGTCACAAAGGGCACAGATGGTGATCATTCTGTTTTTTAGAAATGGTTTGGAATAAAAATTTGACGCAATTTCATCTATTTTTGGGACAAATTTTTAGTTCAGAAATAAATTTGGAGTATAAATGAAAAGTAGAAGTTTTTTTTTTAAAAATATTTTTGCAATAAAAATAGAAATAAAAATTCTTCTCATTACTTGCCTTCCCATCCGTGACCACCCCCGTGTGCTGCCCTCTATTGGCCATTGCCCAGAAATTCTAAGGCTTATCAAATCAATTTATGTTATGGGAACAAAAAGTTTGTATCATTATTAAACGTATATCTCTAGTTAGAAATTGTTTTTGGGACGAGAATGGTTAAGATTTGCACCCTAAAACGGCCGGAAGAGACAACGGAGAGGAGGTCCGTTCACATCAGAAAAAGCAAGGGAGAGAAAAACTTCTTTTATCTTTTCCTTGCAGGTCATAAGGACACGCCTCCACCGCTGCCATGCGTCCCGGATACGCAGAGACGGAAGGGCAAAAGACCAGAGTGGGGAGAGAGGAAGAAGGGCAACGTAACGACATCCATAAAGAGACGTTCTTTTCCCTCCGGAGCGAGCGTTTCTCCGCCCCGCACCCTCGACGAGTCCTGTACACACGCTCAGCCTGCGGCTCTTCTTCCCCGCGGCGCAGCGGCAGATCTTCACCTCAACAATCCTGCTACTTCACAGCCACCGAAAATCCTGTACAAACGCGGTCAAGGCCATATCTGCCTTGCTGCACCGCGAGCTGACATCAACAATCTTCAACGACGGTCGTGGGCATTCCTTCTTCTCTCTGTTTTGCAGGTTTGCCGAGCCACAACCAGCAGCAGAGGCTGACCAAGGCTGACCGTTCCACCTCGACGACCACTGGCGAGTCACAGTGAGGTGCACCAACCTTGCCGAGCCAAGACAACACCGTCCAGCACCGTGTGAGAGCCGTCCCTCCCTCGTTCAAATTCGGGAACAATATCTTCAAATTAGGTGAGATATCATTCAATCCAATTTTCAGATTTATTTCGTAATTCGAATGAAAATGTGAAGTAATGCATATTTTCAAGACTTTTAGGATCACTCCAAATCAGGAAAATTTCCTACTACGTTTTTCTTTTCTCCCCCCCCTTTTTTTTTTTTTTTTGCTTTATTCCCTTTCTTTCCAGTTTGGCCCTGAACAATTAAAAGAGAGTCTTGCGATTGCTGTTTTTAGTAAAGACGTGTGGATTATTTGATAAACTATTAGTTGACCTTACCAGCGGCAAATCTTATTCACAGTCAAGTCAAGGACATTTTTTTTTTTTTTTAAAATTTTCATCATCTTCCTCACCCCCTCGGCCTTCTCTCGTCCTTCTCTGCATCACCTCCCTCTTCATTAGCCTGCCGACGACTTCCTTCATGATCCTAGCCACGTCTTCGGCGACAATCTGCAGCTGCATGTCCACACCGCTGGTGGGCCACCGCAGTGCTAGGTATGAATCGTTTGATGAGGGAGATGGACATAAGTTCTATGAAGAAGCTTTGAGATTTTTTTTTGCCGTAAATCAATAAGGTTATTAACAGACGGTGTTCCTGAGGATTTGAATGGCTTTTCTTCCATGAATGCCTGCCCCGTTTGAGCTCGATATTGGGACTATGTTATAAAGTTGAACACCTCCCAGACCTACATTCGAGTTTGTTGAAGCTTGGGATCAAACGTGGCCCAAAATCGATAACATTATCAGATTTATCAAACTTGAAATTCCTACAGTAATGGTTCCCGCTTCATGCCATTTTGATTCGAATCATAAGCTTTCTTCTTTCTGAAATGTTTAGGCTCTTATATGAAACTAAATGGGTCGTTGCATACTGTTATTTAAAACAAGGTCCACTTTAGACTTTTTATTTTGAGGAAACGGCTCCACTTCGGACTCTTATTTGAAATTCCTCCATACATATGATTGAGCATTTTTAAAGTTGACGTTATTATGCCAAGCGATTGTTACCCTTGCAGTCAGTAAAAGTTCACGTTATAAAAAATGCGATCCTTTGGAGACTATAGATTGTCGATTTTAGTTTTCAAAGCTCTAACCAAGTCTCCATGCGTGGTTGTGATCTTCCTCCTCTTCTTTTCTTCTCTGTATCTCTTACAAATCGTATTCCTTTGCATAACAGAGAAGGCTAAGTTGAGTGCAAGTTCCACTGGCATTCGATGGCTATGGCTGCTTCCGATGTGGCCATTTCACTTGTGATCTGCAGTTCGCTACCCGTGCTCTCTGTGGAAAAATTTCTCTCTCCTGGAAAACACGCTCGAATTGAAAAGGCTGTTAATGATCTCCAGAACATCTTAAACACCTCGAAATTACTGGAATCCAGCACCAATGATGGCCAGCAAAGCTGTGACTCAAGACCTTGCCTCCTGGATCAAGCTCGACATGCTGTGGACATGGCTGATAAGTTACTTCTGGAAGCATCGCGACACTTGAAGTATGGCAAGGGCCCCCTCGCAAAAATTCGCACATTAGTCCACTTCATGTTGCCCAGGATATGCATACACGCCACCACAAAGATGGCCCTCGATTTTGTCACCATTGTCGAGGATTTGTCCACTCACCTGTCCCAAATGCAAGATCTGTCTCTAGATCTGCTTAATCTTGATAAAACTGCTGCATTGTGGAATGCGCATCGAGGAAGTGTACGGTGGGGTGGGAAGGTCGAGTCAGACATTGTGGGACGTGAAGATGAAGTGACCAAGCTCCTCGCTCAGTTGATCGGGGAAGATGGCAACCCCGATGCATTAAGTCTTCGCGTCATTTCAGTGGTGGGAGAAGAAGCCATCGGCAAGACGGCTCTTGTGAGGAGTGTTTTCAATAGACTTGAGATAGGTCATAGCTTCCAGTGTCGCATCTGGGTTCATGTTCCCGAAGAATTCACCATGAAAGATCTCTTGGTGGAAATAATGAAGCAACTAGCTGTGCAAGAACTGAAGGATCTAGAGCACAAAGGAGAAGAAAACATCAAAGAGATCATTCATGAGTCCTTGGTAGAATTAAAGTATCTTGTCGTGTTTGACAATTTGCATAAGGTCGAGGACATGGACAAGTTCATGATCCTCCTCGCAGACTCAAGGAGAGGAAGCAGAGTCATCATCACTACTAGAATTCCTGAAATCCCATCACTGATTGACCCTTGGGCTTCTCCTGTCGAATTGAACGAATTAGATGCAGACGGGAGAGAGTGCTTGTTGAGGGAATGCGGAACAATTGCCGATGATCCAGGGCTCAAAGCGAGGATTCTGAGCAAGTGCAGTGGCTCTCCTCCACGAATTTTGCTGCTCGGAGGACTTGCGGTGGCGAGCAGTGATTCTTCTGCTGCTATGGTGGATCAGCTTGCTGATAATGCCACGCTCAGTGATATCGTGTCCTTGAGCTACCACAAATTGCCTTCCCTGCTCAAGCCCTGTTTGCTTTACTTGTGCCTCTTTCCCAAAGAGTCGGTGATCCCGATAAGGAGGCTCTTCCGACTATGGCATGCCGAAGGATGGGTCCGAGCATCCCCATTCACGGCTGAGGAGTGCTTCGAAGAATTGGCCGGTCGAAACTTGGTTCAAGTGGTGAGGCGTAGGAAGCTCGGCGGAAGGCCCAAATCGTGCCGAGTGCCCAGTTTCATATACGATTTCTTGTGCGAGATGGCAACGCAACTTGGACTTCTTCAGATCCACTCCAACACCGAGCGCACTGATCATAGCGAAAAATCAGAGGTTTCCAGGGGCGGCCCATTATGGACTGCCAAGTATGAAGATGATAAGAGAGAGGATCATCAGCACAGTGGTATCCGACTCCAACACCTCCGTTCCTATGTATCCTTCTACAAGAAGAAGCTAGGGACACGCTTGATCGACATGGAAGAGTTGCTCTGGCCATTGATCGCAAAGGGAGACTGTGGTCTGCTCAGGGTGCTCGATCTGGAGGGAGTTTACAAGCTGCGGCTCCCGGACAGACTTGGCAATGTACTGCCGAACTTGAGGTACCTGGGATTGCGATGGACGGCCCTTGATTCAATCCCAGAATCAGTCGGAAACATGTCCGGCCTTGAGACGTTGGATCTGAAGTACACCAATGTTAGGAATTTGCCAAGTTCAATTTGGAAGGTGAAGTCCCTCCAGCACCTGTACATGAACGAGGTATGGTTCGATGATTCCACCAGTCATCGCAAACCTTCGGCGAAGTACCTGAGCAATCTCCAAACCTTATGGGGGTTATACATCGAAGCCGCTAAGAGTCCCATGCTTGATGTGCTCAATGAAATGACCAGGGTCGAGAAATTGGGCCTGACGTGTAGTTCTCCGGTGGTGAAGGATGCTACCGAGCGCATTTCAAAGCTCACGATGATTCGATCCCTCAAGCTGAGATCCAGGGATCTCTTCGGTCAGCCCTCGGATCTCAATTTGAGCGACTTGACGGGACTTGTCTCGCTCTTGGACTTGTACTTGCTCGGGGGCTTGCCGCGGGGAGACAGCTTGACGCTTCTTCCTCAGAATTTGAGAATCCTTACCTTGTCCATGTCCGGACTAGACGATAACCCGATGCCGGTCCTAGGAGGGTTCCAGAGCTTGGAAATTCTCAACTTACTCGGAGGCTCTTATACTGGTAAAAAATTGATTTGTGGCTCAGGTTCATTCCCAAGCCTTCGCGTCCTCAAGCTGTGGAAGTTGGAGGGAGTGGAAGATGCTTGTGTACACGAAAACGCTCTTCGTTGCTTGGAAGAGCTGGAGATCAAGAACTGCGGAGTCCTAACGTCTATCGACTCATTGGATCGCATTGAATCCCTGAAACAAATTAGATTGATCAAAGTGAAGGAAGAATTGGCGACGAACATCAAAAGAGGATTGACCCGAAAGGTATTCATCAAGGAGGAGCAACTGGTACCTCTTCTTCCTCTGGGCAGGTAAACATTTCATCGCTTTGATGCGTTGTTCTTCCACGCAATTTCCTTGTTTATATGCTCTGCTTTTAGTAACTTGATCAAGTTTATCTAGAGGTAATTTTGCCGCAGAGATGTGTAGGCGGATTGATAAGTAAGAGGCCGGATAAAAATGAGAGACAGAGAACGCTCGTAAATTGTTGCATATTCAATATTTACATGACTATTTTTTTTCCTTCAATCTCTAAACCAAAGTAAATTTGTTTTTTTTTTTTTTTTACTTCAAATATGCAGGCAACCCAAGATAAATGATGAGGGGATGGACGTGAATCACGATTGATCCTCTTTTCCAGCCATTGTCATCATATTTATTTTCTTTATATTTACCAATGTCATCGAGTATCGAAAATTGAATTATGATATTTGTATAAGTTCCACAATAGAGAGCGGAGCTTGCAAAAGATTCTTCTTTCGGTCCAAACTTTATAGTGGACGCGGTCTTTGTGAAATTTCCTTGTACAAACAAGCTATTTTAGATGCATGCTATTTATGAATTTCAATTCACAGCTGATTCTACTTTCGAAAGTATCCTAAGAATACACATGGCTAAAATTGAAGGCAGCCTCTGCCAATCAAACTGCACACTGGCTATGTAAATATGACTCATATGCATGATTTAATATGGCAATCCTTTATCGGAGCAATAACTCTTCTTTCCTTCAACATAAACGTAAAGAAGTTTAGGAATTATTTAGTAAATACTAGGAAAAGTTGTGAAAAATATTACCTTGTGGTCAAGGAGAGAACACGAGCACATGGGTTAGTTGCATGACACAAATTCGATTTCCCATAGTATCAAGTGCGAACAATTTCACATTTCATTCGGCTTTAACTTGTATCTTGCTTAATATATGGTGTTTGGGTAATTTTGTAGATTTGACATTTGTCAACCTCGGCGCCTTCATTGTCATAAACAAAAATATAAAACGGCTATCTAGCGAGTTACGTCAAGTATGAGTTCAAGACCTGAATCTAATCAATTTAATTGGTTTAGGACTCAGTCAACCCATAGGGAACCACATCTTAAATCAGGAAGGTAATATGCTGTCGGCGGACTGCCCCCATACACGCGGCATTCATTGATGTCGCTTTAAGGTCACTTCCATGTATAATTAACACCTAAAAACTTATATTCCATCAAGTACCCCCACATTCTTCTTTTGTACATGGAAAATTAGAGCAAAAACAGCCAATGTAAAGAAAATTTTACAAAAGTGGTCTTCTCTATATTCATTTGAAGGTTTTAAGTACTCACCACTACGCCCAGAAAAAGAAAAGTGGTAGTTAAAGCCACTTATGGAAAATTCTTTTTGCAATAGCAATGAATGTAATAATTACTCTTAGTAGATTATAAGGATAATACTATATAAAATTCTAAATTGATATTGTGAGATTTTGTAGAACTATTGTCAACTATTCTAAAAACTTAAAAGCTTAAGTTATTAAATAAATACGTGGTTTACTATTTAAATATTCTAACATTCCCCCCTCATGCATAGGCTAAACTTTAGCCTAAAGCTTGAAAATATGTTATTGGAGAGGCGAATAGGGATCTAGTAAGATTTGAACCTAAGAACTCCTATTTTGATACCATGCGAGATCTTGGGAATAAATCCATTGAAGTGTCTATGAAGGGAAAATGTGACATCCTGAAAATTCGACCCGATTTCAATAATATGAACTAGGCTTTTCGTTGACGCGCCTATGGCCCTTTTTCTCTGAGCTGATCACTCATGAGTTAACTGATTTATCAGGTGAAGCCATTAATGGATATAAATACGATAGACTTGAGAATTCGATCAGAAATCGACTACTCGACCGTGCTAAACGGCAAGGGTCAATACATTACCGTTATAATCGATTAAAGACCGGAGATAGGTTGATTCGATGGAATGACGTGATTAAATTGTGAGTGATTCCACCTAATCGCAAAATTCGCGTCGAATAGCACTAAACCAATTTTCTGTCAATTTTGTACCTAGTACCCGTAATTGAAACCTTGAGATTTTTACGACAACCGAGCATCGTCGACGAATCGAAAATGCACAAACTTAGATTGAAAATTATCAACTACGAGTCAAACGCGATGAAATCCCTAAAAGCTACCCGATAGGTTGGGTTGCGCTAAGATCGCTTCCGGTCGATTTTAATCACAAAATTGAACTCGGTTTTGGAAATCAAATGTTCGAGCGTGTAACGATTTATTTCTAGGACATCGTCTCATCCTTTGAAGAATTTTCGGCGAGCCCGGAATTTTGGCGGAAAAATCAAAATCGGCAAATTAAAATTCAAGGAAATTCGGATGGGCAAAATTGAGGGACTTTTTGGCCTTCAAAATGGATGGATTTGTGGAGAATAAAAGGGAAATTCGTTTGGCAGCTTCAAGGGGTAAATTGGCCACCAATTTGACTTGATGTGGTGTGGAATTGAAGAAAAAATCAAGGGAAATTCGTAAGGCTGCTGCAAGGGGTTTATTTGGCCTTCAATTTGGGTTTGTTTGTCAGGAAAATGTGAAGAAATTAGCCATTGGTGCATGCTTGGACTTTGGAGGGCAGAAGACTTTGGTGTGCTAACACTCAAGTAATAGATATTTCAAGAAGAAGGGATTGGCTACATGGAAGACTTTCAAGCCCCCTTCCCCCCCCCCCCCCCCCCCCCTCCAACTCTCTCTCTCTCTCTCTCTCTCTCTCTCTCTCCCTTCTTCTTCTTCTACTTCCATTTGTGCGACCAAAACCCCCCTGTTGCTGCCTTCTTCTGCTTCTTCTTCTTCATTCCTCCATTGTTGTAGCTAACCGACCACCAAGCCAGCACAGCCAACCCCCTGCCGAACCAACCAGCTCACCCACTCAACTACCGTGGCCTCCTCATGCCAACCACATGACCACCCTCTCTCACCCACACCACCGCTTGTCCTCGTGCCCAGCTGCCCCATTTGTGTTCATCTAGCCACCTGCATCTCGCCCATCCGCTTGTCCCCATCGTTGCCTCCAAGTCACCGTCGTCCAGCTCCAGTCGCCAGCCCCTGTCCGCTTAGCTCAGCTGCCAGCCAGCCCTTGTCCAGCCCAGCTCAGCCCCCTCCAGAGCAGAACCGAGTAGCCCAACTGTGAGCCTTGTGGGCTTTTTCAGCCTCGGTTGGCCCTCCGTTGGACACATTGTAGGCTCGGGTCTTGGCCGCTATCACGCCGCCATTGCCATGGACTCGTTATTTCGCTAATCCGGTGAGTTAGCATCCTAATCTTTGATTAGGGGGTTAATTACACTTAGTAGGATTAGTTTAGGTTAATTAAGTATTAGTGGTAGTTAGTTCATGTAACTAGGTTAGTTAGGATTAGTTAGTTAGGCCAATTGGTTAGTTAGGTGATTAGTTAGGGTATTTAGTTAGTTTAATTAGATAATGTAGTTAGCTTAGTAAATTAGTTTAGTTAGCCTAAGTAGATTAGCCCGATTAGCTTATGTAAATTAATTGAATGGTTTAATTTAATTAATTTACAATTTATTTAATTAATTGTAATTTATTTAATTAATTTTAATTAGTGTAAATTATACTAGGATAGTCGGTTATCAAAATTTTACACTAATCGTCATGGATGTGTTGATTTGTGAAATTGAGTGCTAAATTGTGCAATTGAGTGCTTGGTGATGATTTTTATTATTATTGCAAAAATATGATTTTATGGTATTTAATTAGAAAAATACCGGTTGTCAGGTATTAGAAAAATACTCTATGGCATTATTAGTATGAAAAACCTTGATATTTAAAATAATAATAATAAAAAACAGCTCTTTTTCATGTCAACAAAATCA
Source organism: Eucalyptus virginea (assembly GCA_014182375.1). Taxonomy (NCBI): domain Eukaryota; kingdom Viridiplantae; phylum Streptophyta; class Magnoliopsida; order Myrtales; family Myrtaceae; genus Eucalyptus; species Eucalyptus virginea. Next base: position 27,314,280 of record CM024521.1, on the reverse strand, counting down.
CGACAAAATACGAGCAAGCTCAAATTGATTGTTCATAAGATAAAGCCACGTATCATCCATAAAGATAACAAGATAGCGAGAGCCTCCCATGGTGAGGGTTGGAGATGATCTCCGAGTATCAAAGTGATTTATATCCAAAGGAGCATGAGAGACAGATTCACTAAGATTAAATGGGAAGATGGTGTTTTCACAAATGACAAGGTAAGCAATCAAAATATTTATTATCAACAGAATTTAAATGACTACTCTAAATTAAAGATCGAAAAAGCATGACCTAATCAAGAATGACAAGTTTCAAATGACACTGTGGCAACATAACTAGCAAAAGAGTTGAGAAAATTTAAGGAAATGAGCTTAAATAAGTGACCCACTTTACGACCTATCCCAATGGTTTGTCTCCTCTGTAGATCTTGCACATGACAACCATAAGAAGGGAAGTGAACATCAAGTTTACACAATTGTCCTATTAAAATCACAATTGGGGAGAGTCTGGGTACCATAAAGGTGTTTAGTTTGGATAGTGTGGATGTTGAAACGTTTCATCTATGACTAACTCTTATTTGGGAATTATCAACTATGTGAATAGTAGGCATATATGAAGTGAATGATTTTGATTAGAACAAATAATTTTTAACTTTTAATAGGGTTAATATCCTCAAAACCCCAAACTGGTACACCTATGACAAATTTATCTCAAACTATTTTTTTGACCACCAAAAATCCCATACTGGTACACTTGTAACAAATTTACCTTCTATTAGTTTTCGTTAAATTGTACTATCAAATTATTAAGTTAAATGACACGTGACAGTTGATTGGTATACTAATTTCGGATTTTATGCTCCGTTTGTCACAATTTACAATTTTTGTGATTTTTTTTTTTTTGTGGTATCAATTTAGCAAAGGATATATTTGTCACAAATTTACTAGTTTAGGTTTTTTGCGGTCGAATAAATTATTTTTGGGTAAATTTGTCATAAATGTACTAGTTTAGGGTTTTTTATGATCAGTCTCGGTAAATTTGTCACAGGTGTACCGGTTTAGGGTTTTTCGTGGTCAAAAAAATAGTTTTTAGTGAATTTGTCACTGGTGTACTAGTTTGGGATTTTTCAGGGTATTAACCCCTTTTAATATCCTTTACCATTCCATCCAATTTCACTGTCAAGTGTCTCACATGTCGTCAAATGCAGCAAAACCACTGGCGACGGATGGATTTGACATGGACGTTACCACACGAAGCTTCCCCAAAATGACATCTTTTGATCTTGAGAACAATAACTTATGTCGAATCAAACACAAGTAAAATTCCAAGAAAATATTGCACTAGTCCATGCCACAAGCAAATATTAATGTTGCAACCTACCCAAACAGTGCACCACTTAAGAGTTGACTAATGAGTTACTAAGCCTAAATTTAATTTGAGCACTTCCAAACTTATATCAATTCACAACGTTAGTTAAAGTTCTTAACGTGCAAATCAATTTTATCAATGAGTTGCCATTAATCAGTTTTTAGTGAGTCGATTATACACCAAAATAAAGCATCAGAAAAATTACTTCCAATGATTATCAAAGAAATAAACAAGAAACAAGGACACAAAAAATTCACATGATTCAGCTCGAGTATTGATACATTTATCCACAGGTTGAGTTTGTAGTAAATAATCCACCTATAATAGGAGAATTAAAGTTATAATCGCTTAGACGCTCAAGTATTTCTCATTCCTAAATTAAGCACAAACTTAAGGGATTTATGAATAAACAAACAACTCAAGCTGAATGTAAACTCAAACCACAAAAATTTCCCGTGTCCACAGCCACTTCGTGCATCCAAAAAAGTTTCACCATTCCTGTACTTGTGCGGTGCTTTCACTTTCAACGGGCGGCTTTAATTCAAGAAAGAGAAGAATAAAGCAAACCCTTATTATTTTCTTTTTCTTTCTCCGACAAGGAACCTTTTGCCCCAAAAATAAATATATAAATGATAGAATATGTGAGGCCATTACTTTGTCCAGTAGGGGCTTTCTTCTTTGTTTTGTACATATCCAAAGAAAGTGTCTCCCTCCAGAACACAATGTCAAGAAAGCCCAAGAAGTCGGACCGGTCAAAGATAAATATCAACTTCCTTCGCTCAAATAATCCAGATTTGCGCAAGATTAAAAGATGCATGCCAGATTTTGAACAAATCAAATCTTTCAATAGGTCAAATTCCGTAAACGGTCCAAATTCGAGACAAAATTTGACAATTGCTCACATTGAGTTGACATTTGTGGCCAAATCATGATGCTCATTGCTCTCCCAACACTTTGACAAGCGTTCACTCCCTATAAATGTCAATTGAGCTCAAGTAAAGCTTAAGTTTCGCCAATAGAATGTGTTTAGTCACCCCATGTACTAGATTTTCCATTGTAGCAATCTTTTTCACAATATGCTTACCATTCGGTAAGGCATTTGGATGTGTCATGACTTACCCAAAAGAGGTTTGGGGAGCAAGTTTAGAGGTATTTCTCAAAAGGCGTGCCAATGGCCCATCAATTAGACATGAGCTCACCAAGTTTGTGACATCCCTAATTTTCAATGCTATTTTTTATTAAATTAAATTAGGGCTTTCATTGATGCACCTATAGTATTATTTTCAGAGCCGATCACTCGTGAGATAACTAGACTATCTGGAGAAGTCATTAAGAGATTTTAATGCAATAGACTTGAGGATTCAACTAGGAATCGACTACTCAACCGTGTTCATCTGTAGAGATCATTTCGGCACAATAAGATTGATTAAAAATCAGAGATATGTCGGTTTGACTGAGATGCGTGGTTAAATGTGGGTGATTCCACTAAATTACAAAATTCTCGTTAATCGACACTAGATTAATTTTTCTATCATTTTGATACCTCGTGTCCGTATTTGAATCTTCGAGATTTTCACGACAACCGAGAGTTTTCAATGTGTCGAATAAATTCATTGTAATTCAAAGAAAATCGACAACGAGTCATTTGCACTAAAAATTTCTAAAAGCTATCAGGAAGCCTAGGTCACGCTAAAAACACGACAGAGTGAAATTAATCGCGAATTTGAATCCGATTTCAAAAATTGAAAGTTCTTTTATGTCACGAGTCATTTTAGAAACGTCAACTCAGTCTCTCAAGATTTTTCTCCAAACCGAGACTTTTTGGGAAAAAGTCGAGGTAGAGCCGTTTTTATACAAAAAATGCCGATGACCGTTTTTTATTGTGGAATTAGGATGCAAGTGGGATCAATTAGTGAGGAAAAATACCAATTTGATCAATGACTCTATATTGGAAATTATGGGAGTCGATTTGGATTAATTCAAGATGGATTGAAGTCCAAAGTGAGGGAAAATATGTGCAAATTCGTATGTCCTCTCACCCATGACTTTTGGACCATTTCCCTAGCTTGTTAAGGAACCTTGGAGGCTGAAAATTGCTGAGGAAGTCAGCTGAGTTGGTGGGGACCTCCATGGGGGACGAGAAGAGGGACTTGAAGACTTGATGGCCCCCTCCTTCCTCTCTTTCCTCCTTGTAGCCGTCGACCAGCATCCTCTCCCCTCTCTTCTTGCTATTCGATCGCCTAGCAGCCCAGAAGAAGTAGTGGAGTAGCCCTTGCTGTTGCAGCCAACCGTCGGGTCACCGCCAAACGCCGTCACTGCTGTCGCATGCCCCCGCCATCGCCTAGCTTGCTCGCGTCTCCAACCGCTTTGTCCCAGCCTGCCGTGCATCTAGGAGGTCCTTTGACCAGCTTAGGCCATCGTCCAGCCACCTTCGACCACCGTGCAGCCCTGTCTCAGCCCGCTTGAGCTACCGCAACCCCACTGTCGCGACCTAAATTTTCGGGTGCACCACCTAAAATTAGGTTAATGGACTACTAAGTCTTTAAACTTAGCTCGGGCTCTCCCAAGCCCATACCAAATCACGACTTGAGTCTAAAATTTTAAACATGCAAGAGGTTATTAACTAGGAGTCGCCACTAATCGGTTTACGGTAAGTCGATTAGACACCTAAGTAAAATAACGGGAGAATTATTTTACTCCTACGAACCAGAGACTAAGGGTACGGGGACTTGGTTACATTAGAATTTTCTAATGCCCTTTCGGTACCATTTCTTTTTAATTTTCAAAAATGTTTTTTACAGGCAGCTGATTTATTTTAACCTAAATTACCAAAATTTCTAATTAAATGATCCTATTATGCAAACTAGTTAATATGCACCTTTATGACCTAATTTTACTAGTAAATAAATTCTAATCAAATGATCCTATTATGCAAACTACTTAATATGCATCTCATATTTTTTTCATATTTTTTATTGAAATTCAGAATTAATAAAAACCCTAATTAAACTATCTAAAAAAGGATAATTTTCTAATTTATTCTAGGGATTAATTTGACTTAAACCCTATCCTGTCTTAGAAAACTATTTTTTGAAAAATGAGATAATTAAAATGTGTGATCATTATCTAAAAAAAAAATAATAATAATTTAGGTCAAACCCTAACTTATTTCTAAAAGTGCAACCCTAAAAATGTAATCCTAAAAAAATTCTATTTTACTAAATCTACATGTCTGATTCACTAAACCTATATGCTTATGCAGAATTTTGATTTTTTTTTTTTATTTTCTGATTTTTTTATATTTTAATTATTAAATAAATATTAAATCTAAACTATCAACAAAAATAAAGGATTAAAATAATCGAAAAAATAACATGTTGTCTCACAGGTCAAATTAACGATTATTCTAACCCTAATTATCACGACAAAGAGGTCAAAATAATTAAAAATCCGATCCGAAATCTTACGGATCAAATTAATAATTATAATGACTTAACAATTAAAATTCTATCAAAGAGCCCAAAAATTAATATAATTAAAAAAATAATCCGATGTCTCTTGGATCAAATTAATAATTATAATAATCCCAAACAAAATCCTTGCGGATAATGCCTACAAAATGCACAAATATTAACATTGACAAACCACATTCTAACTTAAACAATAATAACGAAACTTAAAATAAGTAAAATAAAATAAAATAAAATAAAAATAAAAATAAAAATAAACCACCTAAGGACTCAACGCTTCTCGCTGCTGGTGGAGCGGCTATGACGTGGGCACTCGAGCTGTGATGCGGGTGCTCTAGCGAAGGGGCGGCAGGTGCCACGAACGGGCGGAGGCGCGGCTTGCTGAACGGCGAGGGTGCGGGATCGCAGCGGCGCAGGGCCGGTGCAGGCGCAGGTGAGGAGCGGACGCACGATGATGAGCGGCGCAGAGGTAGCGCGGGCTGCTGGCGCGGCAGCGTCGGGCTCTGAGGTCAGGTGCGGGGGCGACGCGGGCAGCAGCATTGCGGAGACGAGCTGCTGAGGCGGAAGGGTTCAGTCAGGTGAGTAGCAGTCGGCGGTGGTGCGGGCTGCTGAGGTGTAGCGATGGAGTCGAATTCTGGTGCAGGGACAGCAGTGCGGCGTCGTAAGGAGACTCTACAGGGACGTCGGGTTGCTGGTGGCGGATGAACAAAGGCGCGAAGTGATGGGCGTTGCAGATCGCAGGTGAAGCGCAGCAACGTAAGGCCTGGTGAAGTGACGATGGTGCTCATGGAGTCGCAGACAGGTGTGCGGAGCACTGCAGGGGCGTCGGCTAGGATCGCGGTCGTCGGGTGCTCGCAGTAGATGCGCGGGTGGAGGCGAGCTGAGACCCGGCAGGGCAGGACGTCGCGGCGAGACCGGTGCTGTAGGGCAAGCTTGCGGGCCGCTCCAGCGTACGGGGATGAGCTGCGGTGGCGCTGGTGGTGGCTAGCGCAGGTGTTCACGGACAGAGGCTGGCAGCAAGTGGCGCGGGGGGTACAGGAGCAATGGCGTCAGGTGGCTGTGGCTGGCGAAGCGGCAGCGATGTAGGCGCGGTGGAGGCGCGATGGGCAACAGCAACGCCGACAGTCCTTCGAGGAAGATGAACAGCAATCCCCTTTCTCTTTTCTTTCTTCTTTTTTTTTTTCCTCTCTCTCACGTCACTTCCCACATCTCCTCTTTCTGTCTCTTGTCTCTTGCTCACTCATCTTTTTCCTTTTCTTTGTACTTCTGCAGGTTATCAGAAGAGAAGAAAAAAGACTTTTCTTGGACGACAAAGGGGGTTTCCACTTCTTCTTTTTTTCTTCTCACTTTCGCGAATTCTCTTGTGTTTGCTCTTCTCACGAATCTTTTCGCGAATTCTCCCCCTTTTTTAGTTACGAAAAAATGAACCTCTTTTTATAGTGATTTTAAACAGCCACTTTATATGGCATTTCTCGAATTTCCATCTCCTGTCGCATTAAATCAAATCTGTAAATTATGGCATGATTTCGCAATTAGTTCAATCTTGCTCAGATTTCTTCCATTTTGCAAAAATTATTACCCCTTATTCACATGATTTTTAAATTGTTTATGCATTTGACAAAATCCGAATATCCATCAGAATTTCAATTTTCCTTACATAATTCAATCAAATCAATTTCCCCTATTTTCAAAAATGCAATTTTATTTTTCCAAAATTAGGTGTCAACACCCACCGTACCGTTTCCAGCTCAACCAACCACCGTTTCCTCCTCCCACAGCCACCGAACAGAGACCAGATTGTGTGGGTCTCCGAGCTACTATTCAGCCCGTTTTAGAGGCGTTCCCGACCCCGATTGGTGGTCCCCCTTTGGAGTTTGTCGAGCTCCTCCGTGTCTCCGTCAATTTGATCCAATCGAATCACTTAACAAGTGAGTTTAACACAATAATCTCTGCTTAGTAGGATAATAATGCTTAAGGGTTATTTAGTTTAGACTAAATATGGATTAGGTGAATAGTTAGATTAAATTAGCAATTTAATTACTTGTTATTGCATGTTAGGTGGTTAGAGTAGTGTAGTTAGAGCCTAGACAAGATCTAATATTTAACTAAAGTGGTTCGGAAATTTTCCGGATCCGTCTCGGCTTCTAATTAGGCTTTACGGGCCTAAGTTGCATTTATTTGCATTTATTTATTATTTTCTGCAATTATTTAATTATTTATTTATTTTCCGGAAATTAGACCAAGATAGTCAGTGACCGAAATTTTATGCTTATTGTAGTGGTGTGATCTGTTTATTTATTTGGCTGTTATTTGGTGCAAATTGAATGCGTTTGGTGGTTGTGGGTATTTATCTCAAAAATTGATAATTTTTGTGATTAATTGGAAAATTACTGGGCGTTGATCTACAGCGCAAAAAATCTATTTTTGGGACTAATGAAAATGGTGGGATGTTCAAAAGTGAAAATGTTGTATTTTGGCTAAGGCCGACTATGTACCCACACACGAGTATTTTATCGGGTATGATAAAAATGATGAATTGGTTATATGGTTGGGGTGGTATACTATATCAGCTTACGGGCGATATGTCAGCTTAGATTGCGAGCAGTATACCGGTATACTATATCAACCTATGGGCTCTAATATGTCAGCTTAGATTGCAAGTAGTATACTATTTATTAGCTTAGCGCAAGCTATACTATCTATATATCAACTTAGAGCGAGCAATCCTAATACGAGCGGACTTATTAGATAGTATTGATTTGGCCGACCGAGAGAATGTCGTGATAACATGTAATCGACTAAGTCAATTGATCGATAGTTCGATCTAAATTGGTGAATTGATTGGTTGAGTTTTGAGATAGACTGACTTGTAGAAAGGAACTGAGGCAAAGGTAAGCCCTCCATCTCGTGTTTGTGTTTAGGCAGCCATTGGGGCGTATTTTCTTCCTAGTCAAGTCTTAAGGGGTTAAACTTGCTGAGATATTGTTTCGCTGGTTATTGTATAACCATTTTCAGGTCCTTAGATGGTGTTGGTGGAGAACCGGAAACCCCGGAATATGAGAAGGTGGAGATCGAAAAATCGGCGAGCGTGCCTAACTAGAGGGTCATAGGACAATCCCTTTTTATTGAGCCGATATTTTTGTAAACAGCCTGGTGTTGTAATTTGTGGCTCTGCTTTTCTATCCCATTGTGTTATTGTCTGAGGATTACTTATCTGCTTCTGCATGCATATTAAAACGAATGGGTCGGCAATCCATCCTAGGATGTCGCTATTAATCGACCGCAGAGGAATGGGCATTCGCTCGAAGGATCGAGGCATGACAAAGTTCATACCTCACATGACATTGAATTTCCTTTTTGGTTCTTTTAATCCTAAAGAATTATAGGAGTCGCCACTAACTATTTGGGGTCAACTAGAATAAAACAAGATGTAGGAGGTTTGGCTCATTTTCTAAGCAATCGGAGATTTTAATCTTGGGGAATTGATTATGCAATTAGAGATTCTAATGTCTGAGTTCGATGGAGTCATTCCATCTCTTCACTCATGACCCCTAATCGCTACGACGACCCAATACTAGCAATCGCCTCAGCGTAAGACGAAAGCTCATTTGTCTTCTTTACCATAAGCAATATCTATATAACCATAATGTATTGGCTGTTGAATTCGCCTTCTCTATTGTCTTGTGGCTATAGTGTGCTGCGGCTATGTTGGTTGTTTAATATCACCAACTTCAAGAACTGTGGCCTCATTTGCAGTCTCTATCTCTGTTACTTACGAGGTCTTCGAAGTGTCCACCCGAAACTTTACCTCACTACTAACACTATGATCCATTTGCTCTACTAGTTATGTCTCAAAACTCCTCTGTCGAAGCATTGTAGTATTACGAAGATCAAGTTTCTATCAATTAGAAAATTGGGGGATATAGGATTAGTGAACCTTAGCCACTAGCCTTACACCCCATGTGCATAACCAAAAACTATGTACTTCTTCGTTTTCAGCTCAAACTTACCATCACTTACATGAACATACATAGGACCTTCAAATACCCGTAATTCGAAGTAAGCAATAGCTTTCCCCAACCATACTTCTTTAGGATCCACTCAATGGCAAATGATGGAGATCAATTAATCAAGTAACATGCTATGTTTATTACTTCAAACGAAATTTCCATGCCTAGTCTTGCATGCAAAGCATGCATTGAGCTCACTTAAGTAAAGTTCTATTCTTCTGTTTTGCAATTCCATTCTAGTGTGGTGTTCAAGGCATGGTGTGGTGTCTCATAATCACTTCTCTCTAGCAGAACTCATAAAATCTTTATCACAGAACTTCATGTCACATATATTCTTAGGCACTTGATTTGTTTATCTGACTGTTTCTCAATTAATGCGTTAAATTTTTTGAACTAATTATATACATCATATTTATGCTTCATAAAGTTTACCCATACCTTTCTCAAATAGTTATCGGTAAATGTTAGCATATATCATGCACCCCATTTCGAAGAATGGGCCCTAGACGTTTGTATGAATAAATTTAATCAGTTGTTTGGTCAAATGAATAATTGTAATAAACTTAATCCAGTGTTACTTACCAAAAACGCAATACTCACACAAGTCTAACTTTCCTATCTTCTAACCTTTCAACAACCTCCTCTCACTCAGTATCGTTGTACTTGCCTCACTCATGTGCCTTAACTACATATACCACAATTGAGTAAAGTTATAACATGACTCACTTAATGAAACTACGGTAGCTCCTATTTAAGGGTGAGCATGGTCCGGGTTGGGCTGACCCACCCTCTAATCTTAGGACCAATCCGCACAGTACCGATCCTCAATTCTTAGGACCTAGGATCGACCCTATTGAGCTTGAGATCGAGAACCAAACTGACCAAGTGGGTTCGGTCCGGTTCCAAGGTCAACCCGGGACCAATCAATAATTTATTTATTTATTTATTTATTTATTTGGTAACCTAGGAAGCGTCGTACAGCCGGCAACCGGTGGCATAAACCCGGGCAAACCGAGCCCACCCACCTGACCCGGCCGCGGGTGAGTCACACAAGCGAACTCGGGGATTCGAACTTGCTCCCTTCCGGAGGAGGGATTGAGCGCAAACCATGCGACCACCAATGGGGTGGGTATAATTTATTTATTTCATTTTTTATACTATTTAAAAATTCAATCGAGGACCGGAGCGACCAAATGAGTTTGGTCCAATTCTAGGGTCAACCCAAGACAAATCAATAATTTTTGGTTTCATTTATTGTACTCCCTAAAAAGATGAGCAAGGACTGGATTGACCCTATGGGTTCAGTGATGAGCAAGGTCAGCTAAGAGAAGTGAGCAACGAGTGTCAAGTGGGGTGAGCGTTGAGCATCGAGCATGGAGCAACAAGCCAGGCAAGCATCGAGCGGCGAGCAGCAGGAGTGACCCAAAGCGAGTGAGGCGAGTGTCAAGTGGCAAGCGAAGAAGTTATTTCTTTCAATTTTGGCAAATTAAAGACTAAGAAGACAAATAGAATAGAAAAAAACGAGTATTAGAGGAGGATGCTGTGAGGAGTTATTTATGCCATTTTGAACGCCGTGAGGACTCCTCACAAAAACATATTTCTCCTTTGTAAATTATGGCTTTTGACACCGTAAAAGACATTAAAAGATCTAAGTTATTAAAAAATAGTACAAAATTACTTGAACTCCTTACTAATAAACTATTTAATATTGTTGACGTTGTTTATTTTAGGATTTTCTCTATATAAAAAATTATAAATAATATTATATATAATCGGGATTGGTCTGGGTTGGACCAACCCTAAACTCCTAGGACCGAGAACCAACTTGCACAATGCTAATCCAGGAATCCTAGGACCAAAAACCAACCCAATCTCCCTGGGAACCGGACTAAGACCGGCAGGGTTGGGCCGGTCTAGGGTTGATCCAGGGTTGACCCTAGATCGATGCTCACCCCTACTCCTATCACGATCTCTCCTAATAAATGATAGAGAGTATTCACTTTCTTCCCCTTCATTACTGTCATAGCACCTTTAGAGATTTTCAGTTTTCCACCTTTAGTGGTGTACTTTCACTCGATATCATTGAGTGTCCCTAGAGAAGTAAGATTCTCCCCAGAGAAATAAGATTCTCATTGAACTTCAGTACATACCTCACGCTTGTCAGTGCGTGTGCCACTCCATCATGTATCCAAATCTAAATTAGCCTTATCGCCACAACCTTGCAAGCTACAATATTCCTCATTAGAACTCTACCACTATCTACAGTAGTAAACGGGTTCCTATAAGGCTTCATATGATAAGAATATCCTGAATTTAGCACTTTAGTAATCACAAACAAGATGGCTTCTACATCGTTGGTGCTCTCATCGGCAATGTTCCCCACATTGCTTGTGGTATTCTGCCTTTCACATTTGTTTCACGGTTTTAGACAATCTATCCTTACGTGCCCCTCTTTGTGACACTCAAAGCACTCCACATATCCCTTGAACTTTCTATGGCATGACTTTGATATGCTTTTACCTCTATTGTTGTTGGACCCACGATGTTGGTCTTCACCCCGCATCACAAATCCCTACACTACATCCTGCGCTAGATTGTCATCTTGCAACTTTTTTAACCGCTCCTTAGAGAACAAGACAGACTTTACCTTTCCCGAGGTAATTGTAATACACCCTTATATCAGTAAAGTGCTTCCATGATTTTGGTAAAGAAACTAGCAACATTATGCCCAGTTCTTGATCATCTAGAATATTACTAAAAACGTTTTTTAAATTCATTACAAGTTTTATTAAACTCATCTAGATGAGATTTGATAGATGTACTTTAGTGTATCAAAACTAAAATATTATTTTCAACATGTACAAGCGATTGTTTAAACCTTCTATTACATAAAGGGCTTGGAATTTTTCTCACAATGATGCGGCATCCTTCTCCTCCAACAGGATTATACTCCTTACCTTTCTCATTGGCACGTCCTTTTCGGCCTCCCATTGTTTCGAGCAACTTGTTCTTACTCTCTAATGCTTCGGCCAAACCTTGAATTATCAATAATGCCTCCATCTTGACACTCCATAAAAAAAGTTGTTCCTCCCATTAAACTTCTCAAATTCTACCTAAACATAATTGAAACAATAGAATTTCCAGAAAATAACCAAATAAGCAAATGCCCCTAATCAAAATTTAAAAAATCTATTCATATGCTTTGCTATCAATTGTTGTAATATTAGTGTAGAAACTAACATGATCTTGCAATTAAATCAAGGCGAAAATTACCAAAAAAAAATAAATGATAAATAATAAAGAACCTTAAAGATTTACGTAGTTCAATTCGAGTACTAGTACCTACATCTATAAAGAGAGCCATCAACAAATAATACATTATAATCATAAAATCAAAGTTACAATTACTGACAGGCTATAGTATTTCTCACGTCTAAATAAAGTCCAAGGTTAAAGGAAACAAATAACTCGATATTTGTGCCGCACTTTTCTCATTCAACGTGTTTTGCGTTTCTCTTTCTACGTGCAGCTATTTGTCAGGAGAGAGAAGAATAAATCAAACCCTTGTTCTCTTTTTCTTTCTCTGACAAGGAAACTTGGGCCCCCAGGAATAAATATAAAGGTTATAGAACATGTTAGCCCATTACTTTATCATTTCTCCTTTGTTTTGTACATAATCCAAAGAAATAGTCTCCCTCCTGTGCGCAATATAAATAAAGCCCAAGAAGTCAAACCGGTCAAAGATAAAGATCAACTTCCTTCGCCGAATGATCCAGATTTGCGCAATATTAAAAGATGCACACCGGATTTTGAGCAAATCTAAACCTTATTAAACAATTCGAATTTGAAACATAATTTAACATCACTTATGCTTCAACGAATTTTGAACTGCATATATATATGGTCTGAACTGCATATAATTTATTATGGTTAAGAATGTCCAAGTTTTTATTGGACATAGTAGATTGATATACCGAGCAAAAGCAAATCGCAAAAAAGGAAGGGAATGACCAAAATGTACAACTGGAAATAAAAAGAATGCGAGAACATCCTTTGGTTCTCAAATGTATCAGCTTAAGAAACCATAAAAGTAACACTTAAGGAGGCGCATTTTCTCCAGCATCGAGGAAAGAATAAATTGTCGTTTTTAATTAGGCTGCACAGCGAAATATTTCTCTATAGCTTAACATTGTTTTTATGAGCAACGTAGTTTCATCATTCTTTTGCTAATACACAGTGTTGCATCTCAGCTGCTCTAAGCAGCGGTTGTCAATTAAGGATGTCGTCGCGCTCGGGGGTGGTGGCGTGGTGGCTGTGGCTTCTTTCTAGGTCCATGCAGCATTGGGAAAAATGGGGGCTTTGCGGTGCCATCTTCCTCAGCCTCACCCTCCAAATCCTGCTCATTTGTACGGGCAATCGCCGCAAATACATTCATTCCGCCTCGTTGAGGGGGATCATTTGACTGGCCTACGTAATGGCCAATCCAGTTGTGATCTCTGCACTCGGCATAATCATGGACATGATCAGGAAAGCATACGATATCAAAAGGAACAGGATAAGTACGGACCATGTGGACACCCAGCAATTTGAGTACCGATACTTATATCTATAGGAAGAGTCATCAACAAATAATATTGGGGTTATAATTACTCAGAGGCTGGAGTGTTTCTCGAAGATGTTTACAAATAAACAAATAGCTCAATATTTGTGCGGCACTTTTCTCTTTCAATGTGTTTTGCGTTTCTCTTTCTACGTTCAGCTATCATTCAGGAGAGAGAAGAATAAATCAAACCCTTGTTCTCTTTTTCTTTCTCTGACAAGGACACTAGGGCCCCACGAATAAATATAAAAGTTATAGAACATGTGAACCCCTTACTTCGTCATTTCTTCTTTGTTTTGTACAAAATCCGAAGAAATAGTCTCCCTCCAGTGCGCAATATAAAGAAAGCCTAAGGAGCGAAACCGATCAAAGATAATGATCAACTTCCTTCGCCCGAATGATCCAGATTTGCGCAATATTAAAAGATGCACACCGAATTTTGAGCAAATATAAATCTTACTTAAACAGTTCAAATTCGAAACATAATTTAATATCACTTATGTGTCAACAAATTTCGAACTGCATATAAATTTTTATGGTTAAGAATGTCCAAGTTTTTATTGGACATACTAGATTTATATACCGAGCAAAAGCAAATTGAAAAATAGAAAGGGAAAGAACAAAAACAACTGGAAGCAAAAAGAATGCGAGGACTTCCTTTGCTTCTCAAAAGTATCAGCTTAAGAAACCATAAAAGTAACATGCAAGAAGGCGCTTTCTCCAGCATCAAGGAAAGAATAAATCGTCGTTTTTAATTAGGCTGCACGGCAAAATATTTCTCTATAGCTTAACATTGTTTTTATAAGCAACGTACTTTCATCATTCTTTTGCTAATACACAGTGTTGCATCTCAGCTGCCGATGTTGTGGGAGCTGGAGTGGTGGGTGGCGGTCCTTACTTATTTCAAGCAGCGGTGGGAAAAATGGGCGCTCTGCGGTTCCATCTTCCTCAGCCTCACCATCCAAATCCTGCTCATTTGTACGGGCAATCGCCGCAAATACATCCACTCCGCCAGTTTGAAGGGGTTCATTTGGCTCGCCTACCTACTGGCTAATCCAGTTGTTTTCTCCGCTTTCAGCATAATCATGGACATGACCATGGAGGAAAACAGCAAGATTTTGGATTCGAATTTCAACGGAGACATAACTGTGGACTCCATGCTGTACGCGTTCTGGTCGCCATTCCTCTTGTTACATTTAGGAGGCCCCGACACCATCACAGCCTATGCCTTGGAAGACAATCAACTCTGGTTGAGGGAACTGTTTAACCTAGTCACCCGAGCAGGAGTAACGGTTTTTATCTTTCTGCTGGTGTGGCCCGAGCCACTACTACGTATCCTCATCATGGTGATGATCCTAGTCGGGCTTGTCAAGTACAGTGAAAGGGTTTATGCGCTCTGGACTGCCAGCAGTGAGCAGTTCAGGAACTCCATCCCCGACCGGCGTCCTAATTATAGCAAGATAATGGAGCAACAAAAGCTGATGGAGGCTGAGGGCTACACTGTCATACCGCTCGAAGTGATTGAGGTCCACGATGTGGGGAACAGTGTGGATGGTGCTGATCTTTCGTCTCCAGAGGGAATTCTTGATCCGGAGCAACTTTATAAGCGTAAGCAAGGAGAATTGCTCGCGGCTAGAGGCTTGATCAACATATTCCAACGCCTTTTCGCAGATCTCCCACTGAGTTTTGAGGATAAGCGCACAAGTCAGTCGGTGCTCAAAGATAGGAATCCCCTGTCCGCCTTAAAGATCATCGAGATTGAATTGGGAATCATGTACGATTTGCTCTATACGAAGGCCACGGCAATCTATAGTAATTGGGGCTTCGCTCGTCGCATAGTCGGATTGTTTTTGACCTGCATCGTACTGGTACTCTTCTTCCTCGTCAAGGGTAAGAAATACGACAAAGCTGAATATTCGATGGAATACAACAAAGCTGAATATTCGATGGAATACAACAAAGCTGAATATTCGACGGAATTAAACAAAGCTGATTATTGGACGAGCTTGACACTACTAGCGGCGGCCATATTCCTGGACATTTATGCTTTGACTGTTCTTCTTTTCTCTGACAGAACGGCTTGTTGGTTGATTAAGCAAAAGAAGTTCGCCATCTTGGATCTCATCAATTGGTTGCAACCACTGACTAAACGGCGCCAATGGTCGAATCACATGGCTCAATTCAGCCTATTGAGCTTTGCGTTCAAAGAGAAGCACCATGCTTGCCATCGACTCCTCGAATTACTGCACATTGATGAGATGGTTGAGAAGCCCCGTTACATACATCACAAGAAAGTGACCGATGATATAAAGTACCGTATAATGTCATATATCAGAGAAATGCAATTCCCGTCTACCGCCCAAGGGTCCCGGGAGGTCAACTTGTCAGAACGCATTAAGCATTTGCAATGGACCATGGAGTTGGAGTTCCACCAAATTATCCTCATCTGGCATATCGCAACTGAATTGTTGTACGGTCTGAAAAACGAGCGAGACTTACATGAGCAAGCCAAGCCTGGTAAGTACTTGTCTCGATACATGTTGTATATCCTTGTCATGCACCCTGAGATGCTGCCGACCGGGATTGGAGGGGTCAAATTTCGAGAAACCTATAGCGAGGCCATGAAAATTTTCGATGGGCTCAAGCCCATCGAAGCAGGGGGAGACACAGATGGCGACGCTCCTTCTTTTGGCGACACAGATGGCATTCAAGGTTATAGGAAGTACGTGATGAGATGTGCTGGATTCTGCACGAGTGCTTGGCAACATATCAAGAAGAGGGAGAAGCACAAACTCGACATGACTAGTGCCTACGACCATTTGCAGAAGCTGGTGAACACAAAGCTGAATTTGATGGTCACAAGAGGAGAAAAAAGCAAGTACGTGCTGTTCCAGGGGTGTCGGCTTGCTTCGCAGCTGTGCAGCGAGAGCAGCAATGATCTGCTGGGTGATGTAGTAAGCAACATGTGGGTTAGGATATTGTGTGATGCAGCGATTAAGTGTAAACCGAGTTATCATGCACAGCAACTGAGGAGAGGAGGAGAGCTTCTGACTCATGCCTGGTTCATGATGGCCCATTTTGGCTTGACTGATCACTTCCAGATTCCACCCGCCCCTGTTGTAGTTGAGCTGGTTATGCACTAAAACAACAACACTATCGGATTTGTTCTGTTACCAATTTTTAATGTAAAAGAAATTGCTAAATGTCAATTGTTACCCAGGTTAATTCAGTATGCAATTAGGCCAACTAGCCTTAAGAACCACAAAAACAATTAGTGACCCAAGTAGGGCACTTCTCTGTTTTTCCCCTGTTTCTATCTAATTATGTTGTAATCCGAGTGACTAGTTTAATGAGGTCCAAATTGAGTGATTCCAATGGCTGATAAAAGCTTAGGAAGTCTATTTTAATCTTCATTGAGGTCATTTACCCGAATTATGCTTCAATTGGTACAGTTTAATCCATCTAACCTGCCCACTCATGGTCTGACTTAAGCCCCATTTTTTGAAAAATACGAGAAAAGTTAGCAAACAAAGTCCAATTGGCGCCAAATTTTACAGACAGCAGGCCAAGGATGCGCTTTTCAAATTTTATATTTTGACTTTTTACAAAACAAAGCCCTTCAAATACTAGTAAACACAAGGTAAACATCTGATCAAAAAAAAAAAAAACACAAGGTAAACACCACAGACTCAAATCCGAACAATTTTGAAGGCCAAATCTGGCCTTGTTCGAAATTAATCAAATTGTCCGCCTATATCTTATACAAATATTATGAAATTTTCCCGATATACATTTCAAGACTCCTCGAAACTTTCATTTTTAAATTTTTTTAGAAAAAAAAAAAACCCCAACTATTTTAAAATTGCAAAACAAGTCAGACAGATGCGGGAACAAAAATTCTAGATCAAATACATTTTTCTTTATCTTTTTGAGCAAAATTAGGATGAACCAAATGAACTCTGATTTTGATGTTTTTTGTGTCACTGGAGAGCTTATGATCTTAACTACAAATCATCTAAAGACAAAATTTTCTAATTCGTTTTATTTTATTATATTTTTTTGTACAAATCGATGAACATTCAAAGGTCAATCGGATGTTGAGTTTTTCTCGATTTCATTTACATCTTCAACCACATTCGAGCATCTTCAACGTATGTCCATTTTAAATTTCTAGATTATGAGCATCTTCAGATTACTCATATGAACATCCAAGTCATCATTCAAGCATTCAACATTAGAAGATCGTCAAAATCTCTGATAATTTCACAAAAACTCTAAGAAATCAATATGAAAACTCAATCAATTCACTTCTAATTTTCAATTACCTAACATACATCAATCCAAAAGCTAATTAGCATCAAATGAACGCTCATCTTCATCCTAGGATTTTCGGCTACATCTAAATTCCAAGAGGAATTGAACACACAAATCATGGCAAAAGAACGCTTCAAGTGCCATAACTTTGGCCAAAGGGACACTTAAGTGCCATAACTTACGAAAGGTACACTTAAGTGCCAAATTCGAAAAAAAACGGATCACTTGAGTGCCACTCCGGCCAAAGTCCGGCCAAAACGCCAACGTGGCGTTTTTCCGGCGAAGCGCGCCCAAAACGACGCCGTTTTTTTGCGACGTGGCCAAAACGGCGTCGTTTTGGGCTAACGTGGTAAAAAAAATTAAAAAGAAAATTAAAAAATTAATTTTAAAATTAAATTTAGTTAAAATATTTAAAAATAATAATTTTAAAATTAAATTTATTTAAAATATTTTAAAAATAATAATTTAAAGAACTTTAAAAAATTTTAAAAAAATTTAAAAAAAAAAAAAAAAAAGGGAATGGGGGAGGCGGCCGAGGATCGGCCCTCGCCGCCGCCGCCGCCCCGCCGCCGCCGGGAAGGGCCGGCGACGGCGGGGGGAGGGTCGGCCGGGGTCGCCGGGCCCTGGCCAAGGGCCGGCGACCCGGCCGATCGGCGGCGAGGGCTCGCGAGCCCTCGCCCGATTTGGGGCGAGGGTCGTAGCCCTCGCCTAGATCCGGGCGAGGGTCGGCGGCCCTTGGCCCGACCGGGCGAGGCCGCGCGCCCCCAAATCCAGTGGCGAGGGCTCGCGGCCCTCGCCGCCGGGCCGGCCGGGGGTCGCCGGCCCCGGCCGGCCCGCGACCCGGCCGACCCTCCCCCGCCATCGCCGGCTCTTCCGGCGGCGGCGGGCGGGCGGCGGCGACGGGCCGAGGGCGATCCCTCACCCGCCTCCCCCGTTCCCTTTTTTTTTTTAATTTTTTTAAAAATTTTAAAGTTTTTAAATTTTTAAATGATTATTTTTAAAAATATTTTAACTAAATTTAATTTAATTAATTTTTTATTTATTTTTTTCCACGTCAGCCCAAAACGACGCTGTTTTGGCCACGTTAACGTGCAAAACGGCGCCGTTTTGGCCGCGCTTCGCCGGAAAAATGCCACGTTGGCGTTTTGGCCGGATTGGCACTCAAGTGATCCATTTTACTCCGATTTTGGCACTTAAGTGTACCTTTCGTAAGTTATGGCACTTAAGTGTCCCTTTGGCCAAAGTTATGGCACTTGAGGGGTCCGCGAGTCCACAAATCATACTATCAAACTATACTTGAACTAACTTTTCAAACATCCATCACTGATGTGTCTATTGATCGAGTAGTACCAGGTAATATATGCATAAGTCAATATGCGAATGATGTCATAGTCAGCACTGGATGATTCTAAAATGAGAAGTGCTCTGCCGACATCAAGAGATGACTATTGATATCAAGGGTGAACAGGATATTGGGCATTAAAATATCTAGGAGCTAGAAGGTTCTTCAAATAAAGTGAACATTTGGAAGGACCCTAATCGAGGGTGAACTAGTCGAGAATATTGGGGATGTTTGTGATGACTTAGAGGTATTGAGATTAGTTGAATAGTTGGATGAACTTGATGATGGTGAACAAAGCCTAGAACGAGATTGTTCAGTAAAGTTTAGAAGGACTGTGAAGATGAATGACTTAATAGAGTCGAAATTGTCGATATACTTAAAGAAACTAGAAGATAGATCAGTGGGATTGTTATCGGAGCAACAAATTGTTAGCAGGAGTAGCTACCAATATCAGTGAGGTGGAAGACGTGTGAAGTCTTCCTTCCAACCTCAATCTGGTGTCTAACAATTTTCTTCAAGGTTTGGAATCCGAAAAAGAGCACTAGAATTGATCGAGAGCAATTATGGCATTAATGGGCGAGCTTAAGAAAAATACACTAATGTTGTTTTGGAAAATTGCCACACTATTAGAGAGACAATGCCAATGTTAGAGAGCCGTTCTGACTATTTTGAGAGACATTTTACTGCTAGCAACGGTAGAATCAATGGATACTTCACGGAGTTGAGTTGAAAACAGTCATCTAAGGTTTCACTGAATCTAACACAACTTTTTTACTATTCGTTGGAAGAAAGAATATGTATTTTATGCAGAACATCGAATAGTAAAAAGGCTATCTTGTTGCGACTGTCTCTTGAAGATAATGAAGTTTTGTTTTGTTTTTTTTTCTAATTACAATCTTAATTAAACATGCTTATATTCTTATCATGTCTAATCTTTAATGCCTATTCCAACACATATTGCAACAAATATTTTTAATTAAGATGAAATGGGAGTATGAATTGCATTTTGTTGATGTCGTCTTCTTAGAATCGTAAGTTGATTTTCTTCATTTTAAATTAGGAAGTTGAGAAAGTAAATTTCAGTTTGTCGTGGCAAAATTTGAATAGTATATGGTGGCATAACTCTTTAGAATTATGGGTAAAATCATTCTTTTCTATCTTTTCATTTCAGATTTGGAATTATGCAATTGGTGAGATTACTTTTTAAGATTGCGGTGATTTTCTAGACAAATAATTAGCAAAGTAAAGGAAAAATTATTTAAAAAGTCATAAAACTATTGTACAGCGATCAATTCAATATTAAACATTTTAATTTTTCAATTTAATCCTAAAATTTTTGGCAACTTGTTGATTCAGTCATAAACTTTTTAATTGTGCTAATTCAGTCATAAACTTTTTAACAATTTACCAAACTAGTCCCAAACTTTTTAACAAATTGTTAATTTAATCATTCTGGCTAATTTTAGTGAGACATCGCTAATGTGACTGCCCAGTCAATGTTCGCTATCCTATATGGTGTTGTTAGCGCTAACCTGTGAAAGTTTTTGAATTTTGGAAAAATCTTCGAATTATTTATTTATTTATTTCCCTTTTCTTCTCTTTTTACACAAAGGATGGTGGGCCTCCAGCTATTGCCAAGAGTTGGTGACCTTCGTTGGCCCCTAGGCGAGGTTGTCGCGAGCCCTCACCTTGCCAGATTTAGCGAGGGCTTCATGGCCCCAACTCAAGGGCCAACGGAGGCCATTGGCACTCAACCAGTAGCCAACGGTTTTGCCAACCTTGTGTAAAAAGAGGAAAAAAAAGAAAGAAAATGAAAGTAAAAAATCAATAAAAAAAATCATCTTTTTTTAAATTAAAAAATTATTGACGTCATCATCAACTACACCACGTAAAATAGTCAACACTAACTGAGCCGTCACATGAACAATTTCTTACAAAAATTAGCTAGAAAAAATAAATTGATGATTCGTTAAAAGTTTCATGACTAGTTTGACAAATCGTTTAAAGGTTTCATACTTAATTAGTACAATCAAAAGATTTATAACTAAATTAATATAATTGAAAAGATTATGATTGAATTAGCAAATAATCAGAAGATTTAGAACTGAATTAACAAAATTGAAAGATTTAGGATTGAATTCACTGTTGTACGATACACTTAGGACATTTTCAACAATTTTCCCACAAAATAAAATATATAATTGATGTAATTGAAAACCTGCCATAATCATGATTTGAGTTCTTTAATTGTTTTCTATTAGTTAAATAAGAACTTTGGCTTAATTCATAATTTCATCTTTCTCATTTTCATAATTTCATCTTTCTCCTTTTTAATTATACATATTAATCTCTCTCTCTCTCTCTGACCGACCGACAATGGGCTCGTCTCTGCCTCAGAAGGAGGCCAACCTCTTCAAGCTCATCGTCGTAAGCCTTGCGATCCTCAATTTAACATCTCCAAAGAAGAAAAAAGATTCCAGTCTTGTATAAAAACTAAGAAGGAGGCCCTTCGTATTTTTAGCCAAACCCGAGAAGAGTACTTAAACAATACTCTACGGTTTCCTCTGATCAACGCAATAGCCATCCTTGTAAAATTTGATGGTACATAAATATGCCAGAAAGAGAAAGCTCTTTTCTAAAGCCAAAACCACGAAAAAACAAGAAAACAAATATCCATAAGTGCCCAAATTGCTGCGATTTCGGTGGTATCCATAAGCTCATGCAAACCCAGCAGATGCCTTATATGTATCTCTTCCGTAATTCCGCAAGACAGCTATTTAATTATGGTATTGATGCCTATATGACATGCAAATCACCTCTTAGCTAGGGGTGTCAAGACCCGAACCGAAAACCGAACCGAACCGCGAACCGAACCGAAAATTTTGGTTTTTTCGGTTCGGTTCGGTTTTCATCAAAATTCGAAATTTTTTTATCGGTTCGGTTTTTATCGGTTAACCGAACCGAAAACCGAACCACAAACCGAAAACCGATAATTTTTTTATCGGTTCTCTCCCGACTCCCGTCTCTGAGTCCTCTCGTGTCGTCTTGGTTTTATCGGTTCCCGTCTGAGTTCTCTCAACGGCGACGGCTTCTAAGAAGGAAGCAGCCCTCGCCACCGTCCCCTCCGATTCTCCCACCATGTAAGTCCTCCCTCCTCTCTCTCTCTCTCTCTCTCTCTCTCTCTATGCTTCGCCGGATCTCCACTTCCGTCCGACATTTCCGTCTCCCGTGCCACGTCGAATTTTGAGCGTCGATTGCTGTTTCCATCGGATGAGGAGTCGTTCGATTGTCGATTCGATAGTTTGTAGGGTGTGTAGTTGTGACTAGATGCGAGGTCTTTCAGTCGCGAATCGTGGGTGACTGGCCGATCGAGCTCGAGGGTAAGTGAGAATCGGTGTTGGGGGCTTGCGTAGTGAATTGATGTGTGGTGGAAGACTCGCCTGAGAAGTAGCATGCTCGGAATTTTACTTTTCTTCGTTCGATAGTGCACGGACTTCGGGCTCTAGTCTGCAGGGTTCTATTAGTTGAAAAATACAAACGGAGGTTGTTGAGAATTACTTTGGGTACTTGCCGATTCAGTTGTTGTATGTGGGATTTCTGATGGAAGTTCCGGGCCGATGCAAAGGGGCTGTTTTCTGGTTTTCTTGGTGGGAATTTTTAGGTCCTCTTTCATGTTCAGTGTAGTTCATCCTTGTTTAACATTGTAGCGGTGATGAGCTACAATGTTAACATTGTAGGGGAGATTTGCTGGTATGAGCATTAACTTTATGGTGTCTGTTGATGGTTGTTCAGTGTAAAATTATTTGCGTATGATCTTTAGTTCTTTGGCCTTTCAGGGACTTGGTTTTGATGCACCTGATGCTTCTTCCATTGAGGAAAAGAATGCTTTAGCCTTGGCAATAGTTCCCTCAGAACCTGGTAAGCATTTTGTGTATGACTCATGTCTACTTTTTTGTTGTTATGCTTGCTTGAGAGAAGTTTGGTGGGTTGACAGGTGCTGCTTCTTCAGCATTTGGTTCTGGTGCTACTCAATCTAAAGACTTCAATCCCACTGGATGGGAGCTTGCTCTGGTCTCTACCCCAAGTACTAACATCTCTGCGGCTAATGAGAGGCAACTGGTAATCTCTGTCTTTATCTTCTATGATTCTGTTGCAAATGAATTGTGTGAGCATTAACATCACGAACTGTTTGTTTGCTGCTGTTGCTTGACTTTTATTACATGGTTAGGAATTCAAAGGGCAATTTCAATGCCTTTTCTTCTGGCCTAGGTAGTCCAAAAAACTCTGAATTAGTAATAGCAGTTCTTTTTGTCATTCATAACGCTGTTATGTTGTTATATTAGTTGTGTTTTGGGTGCTCTGGTCTTTTAGTTAATGACTATGCCTCCATAGATTCAATGGGAACTAATAGTTTAGTTTGAGGCTTTAAGACTTCCAAAAAAATGTCTTTTAGCACATGCATACTCACATCTGCTTACACTTGGACAATACATGGATAGACAGAGTGAGAACCAGGAAGGGATACATGATTTTAAGCAACTAAATTCAATTGACCCCGTATCTTTTTAGTACATGTATCTTAGGTGGTAGAAAGAATATACGAGCACTGGTTTCATCATTTTCTCTTCCTCATGGCATCAGCTATGATTCTGAACTTGTTATATCAATCCATGAGTTGATGCCTCTATGTTGCTGTAGTTAAAATTAACATTTAGTTCATGTTAGAATGGCATGTGGACTATCTACTCAGTGAAATGGTCACAGACGGACATCATATCAGAGTGATCTACATGTCTGCAATCGAGTAGCCTCCAACTTTTTTTCTTTTATTTAGAGGGTTTAAGTGTTGTTGTATCTATTTTTAATCAGAAAAAGACATGGTATTCGCATTCACTTTCTCAGTCCAGCTTTTTACTAGACCAAGACAGCACTTTCAATTTGGCCAGCTGGTTTATTCGATTTTTTGGTAATTTTGGCCAAACAAAAAATGGCGTTTAATTATTGTCAGATTTGATTGTATGGAGTGAGAAAGTGCTCTCTGACTTCTGGAGTTTTTCTAGTCTGCAGGGTTCTATTAGTTGAAAAATACAAACGGAGGTTGTCGAGAATTACTTTGGGTACTTGCCGATTCAGTTGTTGTATGTGGGATTTCTGATGGAAGTTCCAGGCCGATGCAAAGGGGCTGATTTCTGATGGCATGGTTCCTCTGGCTGATCTGTGAGTACTTGTTTCTTGCTAACATTATCATTGTAACATTCTTCGAAGGGGTTTTTTTTGGGGCCAAGTTCTGTGACTTCTTTTAATGCGGTTGGCATTGGCAGGTTTGGCTCGACTATATAGCTGATTTAACTGCTGTGGTAGTAAATGAATTTAATCGTGACAGTAAGATACTGAAATTTACAAGTTAGTAACCCGATAGAGTTGGGGGCACTGTCTGGAGTTTGCTTGTGATTTTATAGTCTGTGGGAAAGTGATATCCATATACTTGCTATGCTTGATCACTCCATTTTCCATCGGGATGAGGAACAACTGTGATATGACAAACCAGTCCCATCATCTGCTGATGCAATAGGCTGTTAATTCCAAAAGAAGTCATTCATACATGCTGCATAATGAATTTTATCCCTTCTCAATTTTCTTATCCTCCCTGGTTTCTTCTTGCTTGACTTCTCTTCGAAGAGAAGTCATCTCACTTCTCATGATGTGATGTTCGTTTCAAAGACATAGATGTTCGTTTCTTGAATATAGCACAAAAACTAGAGAGAACGTCAATCAATGCTTCAAGGAGCTTATATAGAAGGTAAGCCGTCGCGAAAAAAAAAAAAAAAAAAAAAAAAAAAAAAAAAAACCGAACCGAACCGAACCGTTCGGTTCGGTTCGAAAATTTTCTCTAACGGTTCGGTTCGGTTCGGTTTTTCAAAAAAACCGAACCGAACCATTTACACCCCTACTGGTAGCAGATAGGTAGTCTATTTGTATCACTTCCATAAGAATAATCACATCCACTTCCATTTTTGTTGGGAAAAGTGCCAAAAAAGTCTTAAACATTTTGTCTTTGCGCCGTTTCAGTTCTAAACCTTTTTTTTGTGTTGATTTAGTCATAAACCTTTTTACGTTGTGCCAATTCAGTCCTTTCCGACCAATTTTGGCCGGATTTTGTTAATTGGATGCCGGCGGGTGACGTGGGCTTGATCGGCGCTAACGTGAACAACTTTTAATAATTTTTTAATTTTTTAATTTTTTTTTCTTTTTTTTTTTTTTTTTCTTCTCCTCTTCTTCCTCCAGCTAGTGCCGGACCTCGGCGACCAGCCAAAGGCGACGGCCGTCAAGGTCGACCTTGCCGGCCACCTCGCTAGTGGCCACGAGGGCGGCCTCGCGCTAGGCGGCGAGGCTCGCACTCGCCAGATCTAGCGAGGGTCCAACCTCACCCATGGCCAGCTAAGGCTCGACCTCACCAGATCTGGCGAGGGTGAGTCTCACCCACCCGGTGTGAGGTCGCCCTCGAGGCCTGGGCGATGAGGCTTGCCCTCACCGGATTTGGCAAGCCTCGCCACCTAGCATGAGGCCGCCCTCGCGGCCACTAGCAAGGTGGCCAGCGAGGTTGACCTCGACCTCGCCGGCTGGAGGAAGAAGAGGAGAAGAAAAAAAATAATAAAATAATAAAATAATAAAGAAAAATATTAAAATATTATTAAAAGTTGTCAACGTCAGTGCCGATCAGGCCACATCAGCCGCCCGACGTCCAATCAGCAAAATTTAGTCAAAATTGACCGGAAATGACTGAATTGGCACAACGTAAAAGTGTTTAGGACTAAATCGGCACAAAAAAAGTTTATAACTAAATCAGTACAAAGACAAAAGGTTTAGGACATTTTTTGGCACTTTTCCCATTTTTTGTAGTTATGTAGCCTCAACACATTTACTTCTTACGGTTCACTTGTGGTGGTTCTTTTCATACAACACAATCATCGAAAATGAACTCAACAAATTAAGTGTGCATACATTCACAATGAACAAATGCAATCCAAGCTCGACTTGGTTTAAGAATAGGAGAAATTAAGGAATATACCTTGAGGAGCTCGTATATGTAGTGGCATATGTCATAATCAGTAAATGTTGGGTACAACACTTTGAAATCTGTACTGTTGACATACTCAAATATTAAACCAGGAGTCTTTGAATGCTGATCCCTGACAACATCAAAAAGTTTCACGACGTTTGTGCCCCCACATAGGTTCTGGAGTATTTTTATCTCTCTTTCTATCTGCACAAAGCCAATAGTGTGATAACAATTACTCCTAGAGCTTATGAAAGTCTTGTCAACAATCATCAAGAGACCACGCAAAAGGTCAATTAAGAGGTACGAAAACTAACCAACTCAACCATAATAGACAGAATATCACCCCACCCCACCCCCAAAAAAAAAAAAAAAAAAAAAACCGCACTCATCTTTCGGTTCCAGTGAATGGAAATATAGACTACATATACTTAAGTAGAAGGATCACCAGAAAATCACCTTCTTCTTCTTGACAGGTTTGGGATCTTGATTACACATTTCTCATTGGTATAGACATTTATTCCTTCAAAGACCTCATTATATTTTCCCCTTCCGACTTTCCGAAGTACTTCATAGTCATCTTGGTTACTGCATAGAAAAAATAAAGTAATTTGAATCTGCATAGGAGAAAAGGCACAACGCATATGAAGTGAAGACACCAACACACAAGGTTATCAAACACAGCCGCCAGCCCTAAGATCTCATCGGAGAAAAAGAAAGAAATCTCGAGCTTTACTTCCATCATTGCCAGGTTATGATAAATGGCTGGAAAAGGTGGTCAAATCAACTTAACACCCAATTGGAAATGATACTTTTCTAAATCTAATGAAGCAAAATGTTTGATTATCATCTATTTGGATTAAAATAATTGCATGTTGCAACTAAAAAGTTGGAAGAAAGAGATATTCCAGTCCCTCCGCTGAGTTATAACCATCTAGATACACATCATACAAATGGCAACTGACAAGCCCAAAAATCTTGATGTTAACAATGTTTGCGCCAATGATAATAACAAAGGAAAATCTTAAAATCATGCCAACTACAGCAAGTGTTGACCTGCAATTAATAAAGAATCAAACATGAAAACCCGAGATCACATGGCATAAAACAGGTTAAAGGATAAAACGGATAGCAATTGAATCTTTTATGTTACTGAAAGCATTGCAATGTGGTTAAGAAAAAAACAAAAGAACAGTATCAATTTTTCTAAACAGGGAAGTCCAGAACTTTGCGGGGAAAAAAAAAACTTGATGCTCAAATTTCGATGTTTGAAAATACTTAAACAACTGTTTCAAACACTACAATCTCTCTCTAGACAAGATTGTAATTCCGCATCGTCACGCCAGATTATCAAGTCGAAAACACCCTAACGCGATTTTAAAGTGCGAAAAGCCACCAGCAATCTCTCGATCGCAGCATATCAAAGGGTACACAAACAAATCTGCTCTCGGCGAAACGAACTCGTTCGGATTCGAAACTAGACATCACTGACATCATCCCTCACGCGAGAACTTCTCAGACCCTAACCACAAGAACGCCTAGTCCATCGCCAAACACTGAATCGAAAGCTCAAGCCATCCACCACTCGACAATTCAAATAAGCGAAACCGAAACCCCTATACAATCACGACGATTACCCCCACTGCACCGCGAGGGACTCGTAATCCCAGTACTCCTTGGGCCGGATCACGTTGACGTCGGCGTAAACCCGGGCTTTGGACATGCTTCCGAGGTCGCTCCGGCGCGAGATCTCGCGATCGCGGCGGCCGCCGTGGCGGGGGGCGGGGGTGGAGTCGCCGCCCCCGCCGGGGGTGCCCGCGACGGGGAGGTGCGCGACCGGCGCGCGGAGGGCGACGAGGGCGAGCGCGAGCAGGAGGTGGAGGTGGAAGGGAGGCGGCGCGCGGCGGCGGGATGCTCTCATGAACCGATGGACCGCCGCCGGGAGCCCATTCGCCTGCGACTTCTCGTAACGCCCCTTTGCTCCTTCCGCTTCGCGACGAGGGCTGGAAGATCGACGACGACGCTCTGGAGATCAGGATTCGATTTCCATGAAGAATCGA
The DNA here is from genome assembly GCA_014182375.1 of Eucalyptus virginea. Classification (NCBI taxonomy): domain Eukaryota; kingdom Viridiplantae; phylum Streptophyta; class Magnoliopsida; order Myrtales; family Myrtaceae; genus Eucalyptus; species Eucalyptus virginea. Next base: position 27,286,076 of record CM024521.1, on the reverse strand, counting down.
ATTAAAAAATTACCTTTTCAACTCTAGATTGTGTTTTCGACCAAAAAGAAAAAACTCTAGATTGTGTTTGTTTTGCCCAAAATAAAAATATTTCAAAATATTTTGCCCATATCACTAATAGAAATAAATGAATGAAAAAATATTTTTATCATCCATTAAATTATTTAAATATGTCTACTAATTATTTTAAGCAATATAAAAAATTAATTTTACAAAAATATTATTTAAATCAATTATTTTTGTAAATTTTTTAATAAAAGCTCGAAATACTATCATTTTCTTAAATAAGGGTTCAAAATACCATTATTTTCTAAAATAAGATTTTGAAATAGACATTATTCTAAATAGGGATTTGAAATGGTCATGTTAATATTAAGAAAGAACCTAACCTCAATAATATTTTCGTCTTTAAATTTTCTTATTTTCCCCCCTTTTTTCCAATAAAAATGGCAAACTAAAAATGAAAATAAAGAATAAAACAAAAAAAAAAAAAGAAAAAGAAACACAATTTCTTTTTTTTTTTTTTTTATAACAAAAAACCTAGTGGAGGGCTAGGGCTAGCCCTCTGTCGCTGTGGCCATTGCCCCATCATTGATGGGGCATTGGCCATAACTAGCAAGGTTGCTGACGGCTTAGTAAGGGCTGATGACCTTACCCACCAAAAGCGAGCGCCAAAATCGAGAAAAGGTTGTGGCTCTCACCCACCGTAGCAAGCCCTAGAGCTTGTCACGGGTTGGTCGATTACGATTGATCAAAACACCATGCGGCGTTAGGATTATCGATCCCAAGTTAGCCTTACGCACACATGCTCTAGTACAAGAGTCAGATGGGCAAAGAGAGTGTATATTCACTTATGAACAAACTGCTCACAATGAGGGAGAGAGATCCCTATTTATATAAATGCGGGTCGCATCTCAGCCGTTGATCATCTCTCCAATCCAACGGTGCATTTCAAATCCGTATCATCATTACTAGGCTACACAGCAAGCTACTCGAAGGCTACCCAATGGCTGTACACGGCAGGCCCTTGGGAAGAACAGGGCATGTGTCAGAAGTAAGATCAGGGTTTGTAGGTATGCCTGACAAGCGAGCAGTTTGAACAATCATGGGTTGCACATGGGCTGCTCGATCACTACGCATGGGTCACTCGTGGGCCTTGGTCCGTATTGCTCATGAATTGATCGTGGGCTGTTCTTTGATCGGCCCTTGGGCGTGACACGGCCTATCATGGTCGATCTTGGTTCATGCTCCGTTCGTGGGCCGTGTCATTCTCTCCCACCTAATCTGGCGACGTCCTTGTCGCATCTGTGGCATGGAAAACTTCGATGTGCTTATTGAACTACCATAGAGCCTCGGAGAGTTCCCAGCTTGCTTCACTCTCGGGAAGGCCCTTCCACTGGACGAGATACTCCTTCCTTGGCGCACAGTACCTCTTCCGTATGACTCGGTCCCCCATGATGTATTCAACGTCCCGATCATACGAAGTTCTTGCTCCAAGGGGTGCTCATTGTGACTTGCCTTGATCCGGGTCGTCCTCGTCTGCATGGAAGGGTTTCAATATACTTACATGGAATACGGGGTGTACCTTGAGTTTGGCTGGCAAGTCCAGCTTGTATGCTACCCCCTTCCTAATCCGCCACAACACTCAGAAGGGGCCTTCATAGTGACAGATCAGCCCTTTGTGCACATCACGGTATCGAAGGACCAGGTAAAGTTTGGCCAACACCAAGTCTCTGACCTGAAATTCCATGTGCCGTCGCTTCTTATCGACCCACTTCTTAATGCGCTTTGCCGCTCTATTGAGGCACGCCTGCGCCAAGTCCGCATGCTCATCCCATTCCTTAGTGAACTTGTACTCGGGAGGGCTGTTTCCTTGATACCCTGAGGCGATCGCGCTTGGTGTAAGCGATTGTTGCCCGGTCATGATCTCGAACGGGCTTTGGTTCATGGACTCGCTTCGCTGTAGGTTGTATGAAAATTAGACCACGTCGATCAGCCACGCCCAATTCACCTACGTGTTGTTCACATAGTACTGGAGGTAGATTTCTAGCAATGTATTCACCCATTCTGTTTGTCTGTCGGTTTGGGGATGCATGCTGGTGGAGAAGTTGAGGTCTGTCCCCAGCAATTTGAAGAGCTCGGTCTAGAACCGCCTGGTGAATTGAGGATTGTGATCGCTCACGATCGTACGTGAAACGCCCCAATACTTGACGACGTGCTTGAGGAACAGCTTGGCTGCTTCCTCGGCTGGACAATTGTGCTGACCATGGCTAACGCCTCGTGGGATGGGTGGCTACCATTGTCAGGGGAGGGTTGCCCCTGCTATATTTATTTATTTTTAAATTTTAGCCTTTTTTTTCCTTTTTTTAAGTTTCTTTTTTCAAAAGAAAAATAGAAAAAAAAGGGAAAATGAAAGAAAATAATAAAATTAAAGGGAAAAAAAAGCCCTTGATCAGCCGGTGAAGTCAAGTGCTTCTTTGATGTTGTTACTTTAGGTCATTATTTGAAATAAGCTCTATTGCAGACTCTTATTTGAAAATATGAAAGCACTTCAAGCATTTTATTTAAAATCAAGTTCACTTATGCTCTTATTTGAAAAATTGAAAGCACTTTGAGTCTTTATTTGAAATTTTCCTTTTATTATTATTATTATTTTTTTATTTTATTTTTTTATGGATTCTCTTCCTATTCGATCAAATAATATGTTATTGATATGTATTTGCGAAAATGAGTGTTTATTCAATTTCACGAAAGAATGATTATTCGATTCTTTCTTCTCCTTTTCATCATAACTCAATCAAAATGTAACAAATTTTCTTAATCTTTAGGACATATTCTTTGATTCTTAATCTTATCTATTTCACCGTGTAAAGCCAGTTTTTGGAATTGGTGGGCGTCCCCGAGATGTTCATTCCTAAAAAGCCCATTTTGTCTGCCGATGCTACTTCCTTAATGGAGGGAAGAATTTCTTCTCAAATTTTGCAAATATTTTGTAACGTTCCATTTCATCGTAGTCGCTGGGTAATCACCAAGCTTTTCACATGCACATAGCGTGCGCAAAAACACTAATCGTTATGTAACAACTTTCCTTACAAATGCCAATGCCTTTATGGCAAGTAACTAAAAAAAAGTGCACCACGCGTATGCGAAAGAAATTACGATCCAAAGATTTGCAACATCAACTTACTAAAGAATATTTAGATTGTAGTCCACCAGAAAGATATTATGAACTTTTTTGATAAGGTTATTGAAAGAAAAGATTCAAATTTTGAAATTATGATACATGAAAGAAAATGTGAAGGTTATTAATTTACGCATTCGTCCATTCGTCAATTAACTATAAATAACTAATTGAGGATTCTTTGACAAAAAAAAAAAAAAAAAAATGCATTTCTCTAAAAGTATGCTATCCTCTTTGCTTCATCTAATATCATGGATAATAAGTTCTCTTACCGCTATTTAAAATTTGAATGCTGGGTGATGATCGTAAATATAGTTTTTATTGTTATGAGAATATTTATCAATTTATGTGAATTCAAAGTATGACATTTGGAAAAGTGATTAGAAAACAAAAATGGTTTATGGAAAAGCTCGAATTTTTTGAAGATGCCACGACATCACATCAGGCTTTTGGGAATTTGTTGGCATTGAAGTTGATCGTATTATCACATGTCGATCACATGGGTAAAAGGTTATTGTTGAAAGATGATTCTATCATTAGGTGCTGGGCCTGTGAGTGAAAATACAGTGAAATTATGCATCATTAGGGAATTGGTATATGACCAGTTATCGACTAGCTTATGGATAGGACCTCCGATGAAGCAAGGGGTTGTCAAGTGTCCAGTTGTCAAAATACAATGGTGAAGATTAAAATAATCGCCCGGATGATTCTGGTGGTCAATCTTTAAAATCTTCAAAAATATTTCAAAAGGGCACCAAGGAAGTGTGCGGTTGGAAAGATGGTTGATACCTAGTCGTAGGACTGGTGTTGATAAACCAGGGAGCATTAAAGCACGATCAAGGCGGTCACATAGGAAATGGGCGAGTTGGTTATAGAGGGAATGTGCTTAAAGATGGAGGCAGATAGTTATTTAGTGGTTATCGAGTTGCTCTATAGACACCCCAGTCGTTCAACAGAGCACCCCCCTTCCCCAAACATCCGAACCTTCACATCTACTCTCTCTTGGACTTAGAGGATGAACCACACCTTCTCTACCGCAAGAGCGATCGAAGAGCCATCGCTCATCGCTGCTTTGCGTATTACGAAAGCCCTATTGCCCGAATGGGGCATGCTGCAGGAGCGTAGGTGAATCAAGAGCGCAGGAGGAGTGCCTGAAGGACAGCGGCAGCAGTGCGGTTCCAAGTGTCATTGCTAGATTGAGAAGAGGGCGGTAGGCGTAGTAGGACACGAACACATCAAAATGCCTTTACTTTAGTTTCACATTATCATACTTTAGTTTCCTAGCTATAGTCTCTAGATTCCCATCACTGATTAGATTTCAATGAGTATCTTTATCCTAGTGCAGTGCCATGGATTAAATTTTGGTGCTGTATCTCTTGTCTAGTGCATCGATTGAATTCTGATATTATGTCCTCTATCCAAGTGCATTGTCGTTGATTAGGTTCTGGTAGTGTACTTACCTATGTCTGGGTTATGCCATCAATTAGATTCCGACATAGTTTGAGTTCGATTTGAAAATCGACGAAACAAGGCACGCTTGGTGGGACCTAATTGTTAATTGGAGAGGATATTATGCCACAGACACGAAATCAATTCAATCTTGACAACATTACTGATGAACCTCTACCATTGATGGCTGAAGATAACGTCTGTGTTGAGTCTTCAATAGCACAACTTCCTCTAGGACACGGTCAGGAAGAGGATGTTGATATTCCAAGATAGCGCACGGAAGAATAGAGAAGATAGATAGAAGCTACTCTTGTAAAGCTTTCATCTATTAGACGAACCTTTGAAGAGACAAAGAATGAGTTTGCTAATTATGTGGTCAGACGCATGATAGATGTGGTCAAACCATTAAGTATCAATATTTATCACGAGTGTTCTCAAGGGCAACATATAGCGCCGGTTGGAGTTGTTCAACTGCACACGGAACTTGTGACTACATCTTCCGAGTATGTCCCTCCATTAGCTGGTCCTCAGATAACTTTTGGCACTTTTGGGCAGGCTACATATACTATAGCACCCATTAGAATTGTACAAAGAGGAGAAACTAGTGTGACGATCTAGACCTGTGGACCTATCAAGAATGGTACTCAGCCAAATCTTGCAAATGATAGCAATAGGACCAGCGGTCAGGGACCTTGCCAGAATGCGTCATTCACACCTAATGAGAATGTCCAAAATGTTGTTACTACTTTTCAGCCTAACCCCATACTGATGTCTTCTACCAAATACTGATGTCTTCTACTAACCCCACATGTATGCATGCCGCTGTCGATACCAGCGAGGATGTCTATCCATCCACCCTTCTGCTTCTCGTCCAAATTAGTCCCTGCGTGGTTCCATCCGGTAGGGTGAGATTTAGGTTCACTGGAGCATGCCACCCTCTACTATTTCTGTTCATTTTCACACCGAATGCGACCTCATATGTAGTCTTCGGAGAGAGCATGATCGTCTTAAACTTGCCCCAAATACTTAGCCAGCATACTTCCAACAGCTCTGCCGCGGGTATGTCTACTTCGCTGCTAAAACTGAGAGTCCAAATTTGAAACAATTTGCTCGTTAATGATGAAACCTGTAGATAATTTTTCTTTTCCTTTTGTTCATAGAAAAAAGTCTTAGACAAAATTAGTCATAATGGATGGAGCGCAAATAGAATTCGATTATTCTGATTCAATTTGGTTTATTACTATGTTCTAATAGAGGTAATGTTTTCTGTGAGCTCTATCAATGTAAATCAGGTCTATCCGAGACTTTCAAAGACAAAAGTTGATTATGCTATTTACATTTAGGTAGACAAAATTATCCATTGATCTTTCATATTACAGGATAAGGACATCACAAATATTATAACTTTTGTATGATACTTGAGTGCTATAATTTTCAGTTGATCACTTCAGTTTCATAATTTTAAAAACATTTATCCAAGTGCCGAATATCCTATATAACATGACACTTTTAGTAAATACTCAAGTGATCGATGTAAAAGTTATATAATAATGAAATTATTTGAAAAAAAAGTCATGGCGCTTAGTGAGCTTCATACATAATTTACTTTTCCCTCCATATTGCACTTTCTTGTCTTTGGGCAAAACGTCCATATCAATCCAAAACTTAGGAGGTGTATGATAACCAAAATTTCTGTTCCAGAAATAATTTTTCTATTCAGGGCACTGCTTTTGGAATAGAAACCCGTTTGATAAACCTACTCAGTTTTTCTATTTCTGGAATAGATTTCTATTCCAGAAATTGATTTGGAAGAGAAATCAGAAATAATTTCTCCCACTAAACCCTAATTTCGGTGAGTCCTCCCTCATCTCCTCTACGTCTCTACCTCCTCCTCCTCCTCCTCCTCCTCCGCCTCTCCTCATTTTATTAAAAATAAAAATAAAAAATAAAAAAATATTCATTTTATTCATTTAAAAATAAAAATAAATTTATTAAAATAAATTTATTAAAAACAAATAAATTATTTTTATTTATCATTTTATTTTTAGTTTATTAAAAATAAATTTATTAAATTTATTAAAAATAATTTATTAAATTTATTAAAAATAATTTATTTTTATTTATTAAAAAAAATAATTTAAAAATTTTTATTTTTATTTATTAAAAATAATTTATTTTTATTTGCCTTGAGTGTTTTGCCAAATAAATTTATTTTTATTTTTATTTTTTATTCATTTTAAAATAAATTTATTCGTAAAATAAAATAAAATAAAATAGAATAAATAAAATAAATTTATTTTTAAGGATATTTTTATTTTAAAATAAAATGATATATTTTTTTATGATATATTTTATTTTATGATTTATTTTTTTGTTACTAAATCATTTTTATTTTTTATATTAAAGGTCGTCGGTCGTCGTCGCCGCCGCCGGTTCGAAAGAATGAAATTTTGTGTCGTTATCAAACGGTTATTTTTTTAGAAACTCTTCTAGAAATAGAAGTAGAAAAATTTATTTACGTTCTAAACTATTTCGGAATGTAATGGTTATCATGCGCGCCTTTAAACAACTCAATAAATTCGAAGTAAACCAAGCGGCGAAGAATACCTTTTTGAAACTATGAATTGATATCAGTCATTGTTTTCTTCTATCGCTCACTTTTACAATACAAACACGCATTTCAAGAAATACCGAGATCCACGGTGGATGCTACTAAAACAAACAAGTACCGACAGGATTGCCCAGTATTGCTCATTGTCGATCCAAGTGATGGATAACTCTTGAGCAAGCAACAAGAAGCAGTGCTTTTCAAGATCTTGGTCGACCCGAACTTCTACGTTTTACACCAAAAGTGAATGGAATATTTATTTCATAGATTCAAATCTGCTACACGTTTCTTACGTCTAAATTTAATAATTATGAAAGTCACAGTTTCTACAATATTTGTTTTTCCCGATAAAAACAAATCATTCGGAGAGTTGAATTACCGGTTTGTTAGGATTCATGAACACCCCACCGTAGATCCGATTGCACAATTCTTCGATGCCGATAGTGGAATCCGAGTTCGCCGCTTTTCTAACAAAAGTTACGGCGAGGAGAGGAGGCCTTCTCTCCCCTCTTCTCTCTTCTTGCGTGGCTTCTGCATCTGGCCTCATTGAAACTTCCTTTCCTTCCTGTATATCTTCCGCCCTTTGTTTTCTCTTCCATGTTCTCCCCCATTGAGTTTCTTGCAGCGGACTTCACCTGTTTCAATTCAAGAAGATGTCTCGAGTCTCATTGTCCAAAAAGTCCTAAACCTATTGCAGTTTTGTCAATTCAGTCCTAAACCTTTCAATCTTGCCAATTGAGTCCTAAACCTTTTGTTAGATTGCCAATTAAGTCCATCCGGCCAATTTTGGCCGGAAAATGCTGACGTGGACGTTGGCGGTGCCATGTAGGACTGCCGGCGCGACGTTGACAATTTTTAATAATATTTTAATTTTTAAAATATTTTCTGTTTTTTCCCTCTTTTTTTTTTTTTTTTTTTTTGGCTTTCTCTTACCCTTTTCCGGTGGCCAGCCACCGGCCACAGCCAGCCGGCCATCGGCCGGGCGAGGGCCGCCTTGGCCCCGGTGAGGGCCGGCCTCGCCGGATCCGGCGAGGGGAGCCCTCGCCGGGGCTCGCCCTCGCCGGGGCTCGCCCTCGCCCAGGCGAGCGTCGGCCTCGCCCCGGCCGGGCGGGCGGGACCTGGCCACCGGCCATAGGTCGACGCCCGACCGGCCGGGGGCAAGGGCCGACCTCTTCAGATCTGGTCTGGGCGAGGCCGACGCTCGCTTGGGCGAGGGTGAGCCCCGGCGAGGGCTCCCCTCGCCGGATCGGGCGAGGCCGGCCCTCGCGGGGCCAAGGCGGCCTCGCCCGCCACAGGCGAGGCCCGGCCGGGCGACGGCGACGCCGGGCGAGGGCAGCCCGGCCCGGCGAGGGCCGGCCTCGCCAAATCTAGCGAGGGGAGCCCTCGCCGGGGCTCACCCTTGCCTAGGCGAGCGTCGGCCTCGCCTGCACCAGATTTGGCGAGGCCGGCCCCGCCCCCGGCCCGTCGGGCGTCGGCTGTGGCCGGTGGCCAGCCGTCGTCCGCCCGGCCAGGGCGAGGCCGACGCTCGCCGGGCGAGGGCGAGCCCGGCCGGTGGCCGGCTGGCCACCGGCCACCGGAAAAGGGCAAGAGAAAGCCAAAAAAAAAAAAAAAAAAGGGAAAAAACAGAAAATATTAAAAAAATCAAAAAAATTAAAAAAATTAAAAAAATTATTAAAAATTGTCCACGTTAGCGCCGACAGTCTTATGTGGCACCGCCGGCATCCACGTCAGCATTTTCCGGCCAAAATTGGCCGGATAGACTCAATTAGCAAACTGACAAAAGGTTTAGGACTCAATCGGCAAGATTGAAAGGTTTATGACTGAATTTGTAAAACTGCAATAGGTTTAGGACTTTTTGGACAATTCTCCCCACAATATTGTGAGAAAGGATGAGAAGAGAAGGGGTGCCTGTCGAAAGTAGACTTTGCGGTCTTTCATTATGGGTGGTTGACTTTTCAGTCTTAAATAAAAACCACAAGGTATTCATTTTATTTTAATTTGCAAATGCACACTAGAATGAGTTAGGTAAAATCCTGCTGCCAGTTTCCAATCAACCAAAATCATGATCTAATGAATTGCAAGACCAAATCAATACTAGTCTCATTATTTTCCCTAATAATTTTCGCTAGCTTCTTTATTTGAATACTGTATAAAAAGTATATAAAAACCAATGTCTTAATTGTGTATGTGTGACTTTTTCTCAATTAAATTGTTATATAACTAGTTTTTAATCCGTGGTAACGGATTTTATATGACAAAACATGTTATAAAGAAACTCATTTAGAGACTCTAAATTTAACTATGTACAATTAAAATGAAAAAAGTTTTGTAATCTTGTGGCACATGAAGAGTTTGAGAAATCCAACAATGAAAGCTGTTAATCACGGCGTTTTCTTTCATTTGTGGGACGTCTACAACTTATAAGGTCAGTGCTACATTCTGTTCAGGTCTATTGGGCAAATGTTTTCATCCTTCCAATATCGGTCTTGGACAAAATTGAACAAATATCGTGACAATTTTTGTGGAAAGGCTCAGACCTTGGTGCGGGTGGTGCAAAGGTTGTTTGGAGCGATGTTTGCCTTCCGAAAGCTGAAGGAGGCCTAGGAATTAGGAGACTTCGAGAAAGCAACACTGCAGCAATGCTTAAGCACATATGGCTACTATTTACAGACAAGGAATCTCTCTGGTGCAGGTGGATACACTCTGTGTTCCTAAAGAATGTCAACTTTTGATTGGCCTCCAAGCCCACTTTTTGTTCTTGGTCTTGGAAGAAAATCTTTGATCTTAGAGGTGACTTCCGTAGGTCTTTCTACTGGCGTGTGGGAGATGGTACCTCGATGTCCTTTTGGTTCGATAATTGACATCCCAAAGGGCCGCTTAACTTGTTGTTCTTCAATACTGAGATCTACTATTTGCGACTCCCTAAAGGAGCATCCGTGGCTAACTTTTTAGCATTCCCTGACCGTACTTCTGGGGTGTTGAATGTTATTGCTGCATGGGGTGACCCCCTCCCGAAGCTCAATTATGAACCTGATCGTTTCCTTTGGTTAGATAACCCGTCTAGCATCTTTTCTGCTGCTTCTGCGTGGGAGGCTATTCGGCCAAGAGGCTAGAAATCGCAATGGGCTCCTTTCATTTGGAACAATGCGTTGGTTCCTCGCTATCAATTCCTACTTTGGTTGATCACCAGAAACAGGCTACCGACACAGGTTTTGCTTCTTACCTATGGCCTTATCCTGGTTGTGAATTGTCCCTTTTGTTCTTGTCATCCGGACTAGGTCAACCATATGTTTTTTCGGTGTTCCATTCCTACCGCTCTAGCCACTTTTTGGAGATTCAATTTTACTTGGACGAACAAATCTTGGGTGGATAACCTGCACTGGGCGATCAAGTATTTATCTGGGAATTCTTTCCGTTCCACCCTTGGCCGGTTTGCTTTTGCAGCCTTATGCAACATCATTTGGAAGGAGCGGAATAATATTATCTTCAAGGGTAGGCCACCATCCCTCCTAGCTATGAAGGTGTGATTGAAGAAGGTTGTCAGAGACAAAGCATTGTCTTTTAAACAGATCCCTCCCAACACCACGAATTGTAGGTTGCTGCATTGCTGGTCTATAAACCCTTCCATTTTGGCGGACTGATCACTCTCCTACCAATCTTACCGTGGGGTTCTTCACTCTGCACTTGTGTTATTGTTAGGCTCTTTGTTCTTTTTTGCTCCCTATGTAGGCTGTTTGGTTTGCTTTTGCCGCTGTTTTAGCTTTCCTCCGCTCCTGTGCAGGTGGTCTTGTTTTACCTTGGCACCCTTCCACTCACTCTAACTGTTCTTGTCCTCATGAGTGTAAGTTTTTGGTGCCGAGTTCTTGTTGTATAGCTTCTTGCTTCGCTTTGGCTTTAGTTAATATAATTCTTACCATTTACCAAAAAAAAAAAAAAAAGGCTGTTAATCACATAAAAAAAGAAAGATTAAGAGAACTTACTCATCTAGGAAAAATCTTAAAGCATCCCATACAATAGAAGGAAATAGTACAAATCATAGCGATAGGTTCTCGTAATCTATCACGCCCCGATCCTCGGGCACGCACACATCCTTCTACTTGGTCGATTTTATAATGCAATATCCCAGGATTATGTATCACCGACCCTTTTCTTTTTAATACACATGTGGAAGCATATAAAATAATCCCCATATAATAAAACAATGGGATAGGAAAGTATGACTAAATTCCGAATTTTCAAAAACAACCACACTTATATACATTGCAAACCAGTGCACATATATATAAGGCAGGCTACCGAGTTATACTCAACTTAAACATGTTAAGGATTAAGGTCTACAAGCAGGGGTGGGGGTTCCATAAATTACGGGTCCTCATTCTCCTCTTCATCATCCTCCACACTCCAACTAGAGTCTTCAGTAGATTGCACCAGACTTCCGAGATCTTCAAAATTCAGGTTTGCTGCACCTAGGGACTTGAAATGTTGTCCCATAACCGGGATGAGACTACGTTTCAGCAAGTTCTACCCCCTAAGACCCGATTAGTAAATCAATACGCTATTCGGGCTGCCTATGCACACAAGGGTCAGAGGAGTTACCTTGGCCTCAGATTCCACATGCATACTAGCACAGTTCAATAGACACCCTATCAATCACAGATCGATATCTCGATCAATCGACCCAGTCGATTTCATGTTAATCGAACCATTCATCAGTCATTTCAATTCAATCAATCAATTCACGACATCATATCAAAGTAATGATTAATCGACCTAGTCGATTACACGTCAACGATGACCATTCCTCGGCCGTTTCAATCAATACTACCTATAAGTCCGATCATACCCATGACTGCTTATTATAAGCCAATAATAGGTAGTATAGCTCACCAAAAGTTACCTCAATTACTAAGATAATATACTATAGATTTATGCTTGCCAGAAGCTGCCTCAATTCCAGATATAGTATATTATATATGTTCACCAGAAGTTGTCGCAATTATACTCATATAGTATACTATTTATGCTCATCAGAAGCTGCCGCAATTATCAATATAGTATACTATAGCTCACCAGAAGCTGCTGCAGTTATACTCATATAGTATACTATTTATGCTCACCAGAAATTGCTAGCCATACTTTCATAGTATGCTGAAAATTGATCATTTAATCAAATAACCATTTTTGTCCTTTCTGATAAAAATACCCGTGCGTGGGTACACGGTCGGCCTTAGCCAAAATATTATAATTTCCTTTTCACAAATCCCATCATTATTTGTAGTCCACCAAAACACTTTTGGTGTTGTCAACCGACACCCGGTTATTTTTCAATTAATTATCCATATTAATTAATTTAGGAAAATAATCTTATAATCACAAATAATTCATTTCAATACAAAATAAAGCTCAATTAAATAAATGGACTGTTCCATGATAATCAGCATAAAATTCCGATCGTAAATTTATCCCCGCCTAATTTTCGGAAAATAATTAATTAATTAATTAATTTCAAAAATTAATAAATAAACACTAAAAATCCAATTTATGCCCGTAATGCCTAATTGAAGCCCAATAAGGGTCGGGAAAAATCCCGAGATGCATTCAATAAATACCAGTACATGTCTACTTGCTAAATGCCCAATCCAATTGCCTAATATGCATCATAATTATTTAATAATCACTAATCTACTTTAATATAATCACCTAATTGCACTTAATTAAATCTAATCAACCCTTAGGCATCATTAGCAAACTAAGAATGTATTAGTGAGCAAAACTCACTTAATTAAAAGCAGAGACCGGAACACCGCAACGGCGACGCGACGACGGCCGAATTCCAACTTTTCAGCAGCGTCAATGGGCACACGGACCGGGCCTAAAGGCCTTGCAAGCCCACAGCAAATGCTGGGCTTGGTTGATGGGCTTGGCCCTGCTTTTTGGACTTCAAGTGGGCTGAAACCCAACTGAACTTGGGCTTGATCTTGGGCTTCAAATTCTGCTGGAGATGGGCTGAACTTTGGAAATGGGCTGCTGCACTTTAAAATTTCGCTGGGCTGAAGATGGGCCGGTCAATGAACTACACGGCCAAGTGGAGCAAAGAATAAAGGAAGGTGGGCTGGGAATTACGGGCTCGTTGAATTGTTGAAGCAGATGGGCCGTTGAAGAAGTTGCTGGTTTGTGGGCTGCTTCGTGAAGACCAACGGCGAAGGAGGAGCTGGCGATGTGCAGGAGTGCGGTGCTGAAGATTCTTGGTCAACAAATGGTAAGAGGACAAAGATGGTGGCTGGCATAAACGGCGGAGAAGGCCGCGTGGATGAAGGGCAGCACAGCAAGGAGTTTCGGTCTTCGGTGGGGATGCTGAAGACGCGAGCTGGCGGAGGGCGCTCGTGAGTGGGCTTGCTCGATTCTTTTTGTGCGGCCAAATTGAAGACTCGAAGGAGAGAGAGCAGGCGGTAGTGGGCGATCAACTTCGGTGGAGCAACGGACGACACGGGCAGCTGCAAGAATTTTGCTAGACTTTGGTGGCAGCTTGAAGCCACGTACGTGGGTGGGGTTTTGAGGGGTCAACTGAATGGCCTTGATGAAGAGAAAGGTTGACTATGAGGGAGTCGTACATGGACATGTGGCAGCGCAAAGATGAAGGGGAATTGAAGCTTCAGTTCGTGGCTTCTGTGGCCGTGAGAGAGCGAGTGAGTGGGAGAGAGGGGCAGAGAATTTGCAGGTAGAAGGCTTCCACAAAATGCAAACAAAAGAGAATGGATAGAGAGAAAGAGATGGTTCGAGCGAGGAGATGGGAAAGGGGAGCCGTGCGGGAGAAGCCAAGGGAAAGGAGAGGGCCCCAAAATCATTAAACCTTAGCCATTCCCTTCAATATTTTGTTCCCCAAAGCCCACACACAAATATCTAATGTTCCCAAATACTTTCTCAACATTTAATCCCACCAATAATCCAGATTGAAGCCAAAAATGCAGCTCTCTTCCATTGCTCCGAATTTCATTAATTTGGACCTTAATTTCCTCACCAAATTCCCCAATTTAGTGTCCAATTTCGCCAAAGAAAAAGCCTATACCATTTCTGCAAGTCCCCATCGCCAAATAACTTGGTTTGACAGTCAAAAATCTCTTCAATTCGGCCAATCCGAATTTCCATTAATTTTCCGCAACGTCCGAATCGATTTTCCGTGAAAATCTCGGAATCTCCAAAAAATCTTCTGAGACTGAGTCGACGTTCTTAGAATATATTGTGACATGACAAGACTTTCAATTTTTGAAATTGGACTCGAATTCACGGTTAATTTCCATTCGATGCATTTTTAGCGTGACCTAGGTTACCGAGTAACTTTTAAAGATTTTTAGTGCAAATAACCCGTGGTCGATTTTCTTCGAGCCACTATGAACCCACTCGACACATTGGTGACTCTCGGTTTTTGTGAAAATCTCGAGAATTCAAATACGGACACAGGGTATCAAAATGATATAAAAATCAGTTTAGTACCGACCGATGAGAATTTTCCAATTTAGTGGTGTCACCCACGATTAGCCACACATCTCTATCGAACCGACCTATCTCTGATCTCTAATCAATTTACGTCTATGCCGTAATGATCTCAGCAGATGAACACGGTCGAGCAGCCGATTCCTTATCGAATTCTTAAGTCTATTTTCCTTAAAATCCTTAATGGTTTCCCCAAATAGTCTAGTTATCTCTAGAGTGATCGGCTCTAAGAATAGCCCTATAGACACGTCAATGAAATGCCCGATTAATTCAGTAGAAAATAGGGTTGAAAATTTGGGATGTCACAACTCTTCCCATCTTATAAAAATTTCGTCATCGAAATTTAAACCTTTATAAGTCCTTGAACAAAAAGGTGGGGTATCATCGTCTCAACTAGTCATATTGTGCATTTTGTATTCAAATCTTTTATTAATTTTCCTCCTATCTAATCGTATAGTGCATTTTTAATATGTACATGCAAAAACTGGTGTTTATTCTATTTTCATAATAGAACGATTATTCAATTCTTTTTCTCCTTTTCATCATAACTCAATCGAAATGTATCGGATTCTCTTAATCTTTAGGACGTATTCCTTAATTCTTCAATAACCCTTCAAAAAAAAGAGAAAGAGATGAAAGATGAAAAACACGAAAAAATTTGGGTGGGGGTGATAGGGATTTTATCTATCTATTTCACCCTATAAAGCCAATTCTTTTGCCAATGCTATTTCCTTAATGGAAGGAACAATTTCTTCTCGGATTTTGCATAAATTTTGTAACATTCCATTTCATCGTTGTCGCAAGACAATCACCAAGCTTTTCACATGCGCATAACATCTGCAAAAACACTAATCATTATATAATAACTCTCCTTACAAATGCCAATATCTTTGTTGCAATAACCAGAAAAAAGTGCATTGCGTGTATGCAAAAAAAATTACGATAAAAAAAATTTACAATGTCAACTTATTAAGCAATATTTAGATTGTTAGTCGACGAGAAAGATATTATGAACTTTTCTGGTAAGGTTACTTTATAAGATAGAAAAGATTCAAAATTTGAAATTATGATGCATGAAAGAAAATATTAAAGTTATTAATTTACACATTCGTCCATTCGTCAATCAATTTGCATAATTAAATGAGGATAACGTGACAAGGAAAAAAAGTTGCGTTTCTCTAAAAGTAAGCTGTCCTCTTTGCTTTATCTAATAGTGTGATGATCATTAAAAATTTATTATTGTTGCGAGAATATTTATCAATTTATGTGAATTCAAAGTATGAAATTTGGAAAAGTGATTAGGAAACAAAAATGATTTATGGGAAAAGCTCAAATTTTTTGAAGGTGCCATGATGTCACATCATGTTTTTGGCAACCTAATGAGGCATCTTAAGTGGATAGTACTAGTAATTTATCCTAATTTGGGTCATTCACTCCGATCTCTCCCGGTATGTATGGTTTATATGAATAATTATCTATACTCAATCGGTTTATGATCAAACAACTATTTTTTTTTAACAAATTACACTTCGAATAATTAAAGTATAATTTATAATAGAAGTAATAAATTATAGAGAATATGAATATGTTAAAAGTATATAAACTTGTACTTAATTAATAAAACAAGATATTGAATACAAATATCATTGATATTTAATTCTATCTAATCAGACACGCACCGCCAGCCTTCAAATTTGGTTCCACTCGCAAAAGTCCATAATAGTCTAGACAATTATTGGTCTTTTCAGGCAAGAAAAGGAATTAACTATGATGCTTTTAATAGAAGAGAATAACAAATTAGCAATTTCTATTGCTTTGAGGGGAATAGGGATCGTAGGGGGTTTGGTTTTGATCTATTAGGCTGCGTTTGATAATGTTTTTGTTCAAAAATTATTATTATTTTTTTTTTGTAACCCAGGGAACCTCCGCACGCCGCTTCGCGGTGGAGAGTAAACCCTGGGGTGAACTGGGCCACCACCACAGACCCAGCACACAGGTAAATCGCGCGTTTTGCATTGAAGCAACGCGGACACGGAGTCTCGAACTCTTCCCCCTGGCTGGTGGAGTACCAAGCCTTAACCACGCGGCCACCGCGAGTGGTGGTTTTGTTCAAAAATTGTTCCCTAATGAAATAGAAAAAAACTATTTATGATCCGGGGAATAATTTTTAACATAAAAACATGCTTGTAATTGCACAAAATTTCTGTTTCGGAATAGAAAAAGAAGAAACACATTTGGTAAACTTGTATAATTTTCTTTGTTTTTTAATATTTTAATATTTTTATTTTATTTTTCCTTTATTTTTTTTTCTTTCTTCCTTTTGGCCGTTGCCGGCCTCGGCGATGGCCGGCGACCGGCCGACGAGGGCCGGCGGCCTCACCCAACCACGGCAAGGCTCGAGCTCGCCCGGATCCGATGAGGTCGAGCTCGCCAGGCCATCGGCGAGGCTCAGCCTCGCCGGGGGCCGGCGACGCTTCGACGAGGTCGCTGGCCCTTGACAGCCGGTCGCTGGCCATGGCTGAGGTTGGCAACCGGCCAAAAAAAAAAGAAGAAGAAAAAGAAGAAAAAGAAGAAGTGTTTCTCTAATTGTTAGGGAATAAGAAACAAGTTTTTTCTACTTCTTATTTCTATTCCAAATTTGTTCCCGGTAAAAGTGTAAACAAACGCGTTTCTGTTCTTTTTTTGTTCGCTGAAACAAAAGAACATAAATTTTTGTTCCAAGGATTATCCTAAAGAAAAAACACTAACAATCTGAACCGGCGAACTACTTGAAACCCTTTACCTATTTTTCCTTACAAATAGACTCACTTCACTCTTGACGAAGGTGATGCACCATAAAATAGATGAAATTATTTATAATAGCTATACTTCCTGTCGAAAGATGAAGATCTACTAAAAATGAGGTCTGTCCTATTTTTTATGAATGCGATTTGTGAAAAATAAGCTCTTGACCAGCTGCTTGAAATAAATGACCTCATAAGCCCCCCTCTCGTGCCGTACATCCTCAGCACAGTCTTGGACAACCAAATCGAGCATTCTAGAAGTGAGTCCCCATTAGCTGCTGCAAGTATCAGCTACGTTCTCCATAGAGACGAACCATGATTGGTTTGGAAGATACATACAATGTGATTGCAGCCATGGTGCCTCTCTACGTTGCCCTGATGCTCAGGTACGGCTCTGTGAAGTGGTGGAGCGTGTTCAAGTCCGAGCAATGCGCCGGCATAAACTGCATGGTCTACTATTTCATCATCCCCTTTTCATCTTTGAGTTCACGGCCGCACATGCCTATCTCTTCGAGATGAATTACTCCATCATAGGGGCGGATGTTATCTCGACGTTCCTTGCTTCCCCGATGCTTGTGTTGTGTGCCGAATGCAGCAGCAAAGTGGACTTTAGCAGAAGCATCACCACCTTTTCCTCGCTTACCTTGGCTAATCTCCTAGTTATCGGGATACCGATAGTGAGACCAATGCATGATCAGGTGGGTGTGGATCTTGTGGTTCAATTATCGGTCGTACAAGTCACTCTGTGGGTTCCGCTTCTGTTATGTTTTCTCGAGTTTTGGAACATAGGGATGGACTTTTCTCCAACGAGCGCGAGAACGGGTGATTCAGTGCTGATCGAGAAAGATGCTGAGGGAATGGCCGAGGCCGTGGAGAGCAAGAACATGAGACCGAGACTGTGGATCGCCGTCAACATTGGAATGGCTTTGAATCCTAGCGTGTATGCTTGGGTCCTTGGCGTCGCCTGGGCAGTAATAGCTCACAGGTTCGGAATTCAAGAGAAGCCTTTTGATTTAGCGAGCAATGTCAGATTGTCACCGAAGGTCCATCAACTCACATAACTATTTCTCTTTTAAGGTTCAAAGTGAAAATGCCGGGCATTATAGAAGGATCCGTACAGATTCTATCTCGAGCTGGGTAAGGAACTGCTATGTTCAACTGCGGTAAGTAAGGATATAGCTTGAATTAGAAACATGAGTAGGCATGTTACAAGAAGGTTTGGTCCACGTCTAGGAGAAACTATACCGAGTAACTTTCATTTACAAGAGCAGAATTTTATATTTGCTTATTTCATATGGGTGCAGGTACATTCATGGTAATGCAGAGAAGGCGATGGCTTGAGGCATGAAAGACATTTTTGGGAATCATCTTGAGGTTTGTTGCTGGACCAGCTCTAGTGGCCGTGAGTTCCCTTGTCATGGGATTGTGCGGCGACGTTCTCAGAATCGTTGTCATACAGGTAATGAGATTAAGTCCATTGTGTATCTTCAACCGCGTGATTCTATTAGATTCATTTCACATTATGAACTCAAACAATCAATAGCTCATATTCTAAACCCACCAACATAGACCTCTATTAAGCCTAGTCATACGATTTTCAAACTATAGCTCTGCTTCTTGTTAAATGTATTTAACTACTATCGATCAAGAAAAGTGATTTGCAATTTCCCTTTTGCAATCAGCACTGTGACAGCTACCTACAACTTTCATCTTTGCGAAAGAATACGAATTACATCCCAAGTGTTCTCAGCACCTTGTCTGTTCTCTGAATTCATTCAATTGAGTTCCATTCATATTGTTTACCAATATGAACTTTCAATTGTCTAAGGAAGTCATCTACACTTAATTATTGTAGGGTGGTATATGGCACATTGGCATCCCTTCCACTGTCGATAGACTATTATGCTGCTTTAGAGGTCATATGAAAGCTGACCCACATCCAAAGATTAGGTAAGAATCATTTGAAGAGAGGGAATAAATGATCCATGCAAGTGCAATTGAGAAAAATTGGTGGTGATTTACGCCCGAAATCCCCTTAGTTCATATACAACAGTCACAAGAAAAAAAATTTCATAGGGAATTTAATTGTAAACTCAACCACAATCAAATGTGGGCAATGTCGATATTGAAACTTACCAAGTTCAGGAATTGGAATGTGCTCTTTCAATGCTTTGATCAGGAATATTGCAGAATCCAGGCTTAGTCTGTTCTACGTACCTTGTTGCAATTTGAGCTATGAGGCCCATGTTGTATCTCATAGCTCCTGGTTTTATCCATGTTCCTTTTTTCAGCTGTAATTAATGCCAGGCTAACCTGAGTCGGGCCGGGCTCTTCAATATGCACCACTTTTACTAGTGTACCCACTTTGAGGCCCAATTAACTTAAGAGTCCTCACAAGCGAATCTATCACGAAGATAATAACGGGGGCTCCCTTGGAGGTCCTTATTTTACTTTCGAGTATCAAAAAAAATTTCCTTTTTGTGAAAAGAGATGAGTGTATCCATCTATAAATGTTAGAGACAAGAGCAATTCAAAAGTTCTTATACTTGCAATAGTGAATAAAGGTGGTTCACTTCTTAGGTGCGCAGCAACTTCGTAGCTGTAGAAGCTCCCCTCCTAATTTATGATACCTTACTGCAACCATGTGTATTCCTATATATCTTGGTAAACATACAATCTAGCATAGTAACACAAATTATGACCCAGGAATATGATCCGATCTTAACTATTCGGAACATATAAGTGTAGGCTTTTATGGTCCGGTGACCTTACCTCATCATAAGGTAAGGGAATTTACATCAAATAGCAGCTCGAAAGGTTTTTTATTTTTTTATTTTTTTATTTTTAAATTTTTGTAACAAATCATATCAAAAGTAAACTAGACCTAATTTTTAGGAGATCATCTTTCAAAAGGAAAATGAAAATTCTCGTGTAAAAAAATTTAGTCATTATAAGAAACTTCATTTATTTTGTGACATTTCACCTCTACAAGAGTAAAGTAGTTTGTTCATAACTTTCTAAAAGAGTTCGTGTCAAATACATATTGTTAAAACAAGTTATCCATCACCTTATTTCTCAGTATTTTGTTGGTAACTTACCAACAATTTTATTAAATGTGATTCATATATAAATCAACAATGAAAGACAATGTGAATACGACAAGTTATCCATCTCCTGAAGAGAAGTTTTGCTTCAAACCCAGTTCAAATAAAAGAACACCATGCTAATGTGCTTGGATGATCCAAGTCTCAAGATCAAGTTTGTCACTGAGTGAATATAAATACTTCATTTCCAGTTCAAACAAGCTTAATTTCGTATACGATTACCTTTGCTATGTCAATAAACAAGGTTCATGAGCCAAAAATAGCTCATATTGTAGTCTATATATAGCAAAAAAATTTCCCTTACAATTAGTCATACATGTCATTGTAGCACCTTGAACTTGCAAACTGGGCTTTGCCAGCTAGTAGCACCTAGGCTCCTGGCATCTTCCTATACCTAGATTCAGGTAATCTAGGGGACACAAAATTGATCATGAAGTTAAATATCATATTAGAGTCACCACTAATTTGTTCAGAAGAACAAAGTCGATTGGATACCTAAGGGATTAAGCAGTGATGAGAAAGTCGACGACCTAAGTACATTGAAGGAAACCGGTCTACAAAAGAAATTAGATCTTAGGTACGGAGGTTCGGTTATGTGGGATGAGTTAACATTACACGACACCCTCTTGGTATCAATGCCCATTCTTTTTTCCCCAGGTCATTCATCATCTGAGACGTTTTTGCAGATGGTGTCCTTCCCTCTGTTGCAGATGGTTGTGCGGTGGTAGCAGTAGTGGATCCTCCAGTTTCTCTGACTTGTTGGGTTAGAGAAACGCTTTCACTTGCTGACGCCTCAGGAAGTTGAGTAAGATCAACTTCATATGGCCCTTTAGGAGCGCAAGAGAGAATAGTGGCAGTTCGTGTTGATTTATATACTGCAGTTACCTTACGAGTACTTCGTGATGCTTTGGGAGCCATTACTCTCAGAGGTTGAAGAAGGAGATGACGATTGAGAATTTGATATCGAGAGAGATCCATCGGTCGAGAGAGATATATTGACAAAACTTTCAGCCCCCAGAAAAAGGAATGAGCTTACTTAAATGGACGAGAACATTATCAAATTCTATGGCCAAGATTTTTTTTTTGTTTGAACAGACGAATCAAGAAATTTTTATTCACTGTTTCTATATATCCTTAAACTTCATCCTTTAGATGTGTCCTAGTCTAGACAAATTGGTGGACTTTCACGGATACAAGTCATTAAAAAAAAAAAAGAAAAAAAGAAGAAGAAGAGAACTATCAATATGAGAAGATTTGATGTAACAAGTCTCTCATGGTTCCTATCAATCACTTTTTGTAGTTCACATTTCTTAGGGTCCGTTTGATAATACTTATGTTTTGGGAAATAATTTCTTTTAGAAATAGTCTTTTTATTTTTATTCATCGGAACAATTTTTGAGTAAAAAAACGTTTTTGTAACTACACAAAATTTTTATTCTCAAAATGAAAAAAGTACATGAATGTGTTTGGTACAATCTTTTTTTTTTTTTTTTTTTTTTTTGTAATGTAGAACTTCTTTTATGTTTTTAATAATTTTTTAAGATTTATTTTCTTTTCTTATTCTTTCGCTACCGCTGATTGTTGCAGTTTCCGTCGCCATTGCTGCAGGCCAATTGTAGTAGTCGGCGGCGGTTGGTAGTCATCGGCAGCTGGCCATCGATGGTCGGTGGTTAGCGGCGGCCAGCAAGGGGCAGAAGAAAGGGAAAAAAGAAAAAAAAATTATTTCTAGAAATTATTTCCGAGAACAAGAAATTACTTTTTTTTTTCTTTTTATTTATGTTTCAAATCTATTTTCTGCCATTTTTTATTCTGGAGAATAGAAAAATTAATTAACGTTACCAAATGGATTTCTATTCTTTTTCTATTCCAGGGAAAAAAAAAACAGAAAAACAAAAGGATAAAAACGTTAACAAACAGCCCTTAGTCGTTAGTTCAACCTCAGAGAACCCAAAGGGCCACAGCTCAAGTTTGGTTATTTTCCGGGACGTAGATCGTTTGATGACAATCTGTGCGAACGACAGCATGTTGTGGCGGTAGACAAATATTTCTACGTAACTCGCACTCCTCAGTCAAGCATAGCTACAGTTAGATAAGACAAACCAGAACATTCATTTATCAGAGAAATCGCTTCCACCAAGCACTTCATCTTGATGAAACAACAGAAACTCGTTAGAGTACTAAAGAGTTCACTAGACAACACACCTTTCGTTTTTTATCTTTTCCAAGGAATGTTGCATATCCAAGCTTTTTGACGGATTCGATGCTTAATCTTGTGGTCGAAAGACAACACCTTTGACAAGGAGTCCGGACTTCCAATGGTCATCCGTTTCGGAGAAGGAAAATCTTATCTCGCCAACATTCTCCGGAGAAGTCATGAATGTACCAACAGGGATGTCTATCCATTCACCCTTCGGCTTCACCAACAAATTCTCAATGCGTCCCTGCGTGGTTTTATCCGGTAGAGTGAGGTTTAAGTTCACCGGAACGTTCCACCCACTGCTATCTACACTCCTTTTCACCACGAAGGCAACCTCATATGTGGTCTTTGGAGAGAGCTTGACTGTCCTAAACGTGCCTGAAATTTGTAGCCAGCATACACTCAACAGCTTCGCCACGGGTATGTCTTCTTCGCCGTTGTAACTGAAAGTCCAAATTTGGAACAATATGCTAGTTAATGATGACATGAAAACTGTAGATAATTTTTCTTCTCTCTTCATGGAGCGCGGGTAGAATTTCGTTATTCGGATCCAATTTGGTCTATTAGTATGTTCTATAGAAGTGATGTTTTCTGCAAGTTCTATCTACGTAAATCAAGTCGATCTGATACTTCAAAGAGCAAAGGTTGATTCTGTTTTTCACATTCAACTAGAGTATAGTTGATTGATCATGCATATCATATCGGCTGCTTTTTGCGACCAAATCATCCATATCAATCGAAGACTTCAAAACAAACCAATTAACTCCAAGTAAATCAAGCAGCGATGAGTACCCTTTCAAACGAAATTACGAAGACATAATCATCATTGCTTTCTTGTATTGCTAATTCTACCGGACAAACACACGTTTCAAGAAGTTACCATTAAAACAAACAAGTACCCGCGTTTTCTTCCATGTAATAGCCTATTGTGTCCACAATTGAAGAGTGAATATAGTTACCATTCTTCCGCCTCGTTGATCCAACCCCAGTATTGCTTATTTTCGATCCAACTGATGGATAACTTTTTAGCAAGCAACAAGAAGCAATTCTTTTGGAGATCTTTGTCGACCCAGAACTTCTACAATTTCAAACCAAAAGTGAATGGGACATTCATATCATCGATTCAAGTTTGCTACACATTTCTCGTGTCTAAATTAAATAATTACAAAGTGGAATACCTGTTTGTAATCCTGTTTTTATCCTTTATGATCACTCCACCGTAGACCCGATTGCACAACTCTTCGACGCCGATCGAGGAATCCGCGTTCGTCACTCTTCGAACAAGTGTTACGGCGAGGAGAGGAGGCCTTCTCGCTTCAGCTGGTCTTACTGGTGCTGAGCCTTCCTTAGTTTTCTCTTCCATTTTTTCACCATTGAGTGTCTCGCAGCAGGCTGTTCCAATTGAAAAAGAAGTCTCGACACTCAAAATTTTGGGAGGAAGGATGGGAAGAGAAGGGGTGACTGTAGTTGGCTTTTCGGTCTTAACTAATAATCAAAAGGTTTTTTTTTTTTTTAATATTAATCTGCGAATGCACCCGGAATTGAGTTAGGTAAAACCCTGCTGCCGGTTTCAGAAGATCAACATATTAAGCCACGAAATCAGGATCAATATAAGCCGCATAACCCTTGCGCATTTTCTCAATTCAGGGCTTTTCTTTATCCTTGCATGCGTTTCGATTCTGATTATTTCATAAGCAAATGTGAACCACAAAAAAAAAAAAAAAAAAAAAAAGCTTGAACTGTAAAATCGGGCTTTTTTCGGCTTTGAGCTTGTTTGGTTTAATTAATCAAGGAAAAACATGATCTAATAAATCGAAAGGCCAAACTGAACCAATAAGTCCAATTGAAAGCCCTCCCTCGGAGCAGTTGTCTCATACCTTTTCTTAGGAAGGATTTTTCTCCTGTTTTATTTTACGATAGCTCCCAGCTTCTTAGTCTATTTTGTCAAAGAACTAGAAAAAAAATCCCGGAGATCTCAAGGATAATTTCGGGATATGAAATTATTTTGTTTCCATTTATTTTATTTTTGAATCCTTGGAATTAGGAAGTAAATCGCTTGAAGTAGGACGTAGGAAATCTGTTCCCATCTCTTGCTATTTTCTTATATTTTATGTTCTTTGTAATGATATATGCAATAAAAAAAAAAAGGTTATTCTTTGAAATCCACATAGTTTATATATTGGAATGGTCCTCTGACCCTTTTGCCTGATGAAAATGAATGGCATTACTGATCCCTTACTTAGTTTCCATCACTATATTTTTAGTGATTTACATCCGTGGGAAACACTAATGCATAATTAATCAAATTACATCCATGGGAAACAATCGACTTACGTCTATTAAAAGGAAAGTCTATACAGAAAAGTTCCTTTACAGATTGAACCGTTTATGTTTTCTATTATTGAAATCACCATTTATCTTGAAAATTTATGGACAAAACAAACTCAAGTTTAAAAAAGTTGCTGAGGATTCAGAAATAAAGAAAAAGAATTACATTTGTGATGTTGTGAAAGTGATTGCAATATGTTTTTTGCTTTTGTTTTTTTTATTATCTTACTTTTTAAGCAATGGCCAACAATTTCTTGTGCATGGCACGGGCAACAACAAGACTAATAAAGATCGTTATTTGACATTGATAATTTAGTAAAGATCATAATGTGAAATGAATGATGTCGTTATGGACTAGCATATATATATATATATCGAGAGAGAAATAATTATTAACTTATAAGACTTGACTTAGTTCTTTGTCCACTGTCTCCTCAGTGGAGTCGCGTTTCACTTGGACTATTTTTGAGAGGTTGGATTCTCTCTTTTGGATGGGGCCTACTCATCAATTTACACACTCCAGTCGCAATAATAAATGTGCCTTTTCTTTCCTGACTATGATTACCATACGTGAAGCTTACATGTGCTGCAGACACATCCTTTGAAAGGAAAATCTCACCCTGCTCTTCTCTATCATGTGCAGGACCGTGCAGTAAGCGATGGGAAAGGCAACCAACGATGTAAATCCACCTCAACCGTTCGCCCGCGACAATCACGACTTTTTGCTCGGCAAAGTCATAGGGATGTAAACTTATTTGTGTTACTTTCGACCGAAAAAATAAAAAACTTATTTGTGTTACTTTCTTGTCTTGTCCTCTTCAAAAGATCATGTCATGTGACTTTTCTCCCAACTTTTTACGGAGATTTATTGTCGTTTGCTTAATCTTCGCTTCTCTTTAGCTCAATAATTCCTCTTAAACTTTTTACGTGTCGAAATTTTTCCCCATCTTTTTAAGTTACTAATTTTGCTTACTTTGATGAGATTTATATTTCTCACCTTTACTTAGCCCAGGCCAGGCTCCTTCCGAGAAGGCATGGCCCTTCTCGTCTGGCCCCAAATTTTTGGGCCTTAACAAATGCAGAAAAGAAGGGTGCTAATAGGCATTTCGAGTAGCCTCGGGATGAGGCGCGTTTGCGTTGTTTTGAGACTCACGCACCTCGAGTTGAGACTCGCTCTTTCCGAACCTGTATCTTCTCCATCCAAGATCCAATTTGTGTCACATTTGCTTCGTTGAAACGTTCACATCGAGAGCCCCCCAACAAGACCTATATCGTTAGGTAGAATTATAAATCACAGGCCTGATATATAACTTAGAAGTTCAGAAAGTTTCGTTCCATTCCAAGACCTCTAGGCATGATTCTGGACTCTGGGATCTTTCTTTCGGCATCAAAATGTTTGGCCGCTCATTACTCCCTCCTTCAATATTGGTTCAACTTGATTTTGGTCGAGCTGGGATGCTTGCAAAATCGAGAAATCGCATACTGCTTGCACTGTGAAATACAGGGGACCAGTCCTTAATCAATCCGAGTTATCGACAAGCATAGTCATAAACATGAGTTCTTGCAATCAGCATGGCCATTGATAAAAGGCTTTGGTATCGGTGTCTCACAGATGGCCACGTCTTGAATTAGTGTCATGCTGATAACTTAATTAATTTTTGGTGTAAACAAACTCACCTCTTATTTTAAAGTATTTATTGGGCCTTATATGTCGCCGGTCAATCTTTGATCAATTATAGATTAAACTTATACTGTCGGGTTCATATTGAGAGGTTGATTTCGCGTGGAAAAATGAGACAAACAGACCATGATTGAATTTTTAATTTATTTAATAAATTAAAAGAATTTAAGTATTATATTATCTATTAAATTTAAATTTAAAATCATTAATACCATCTTCGTCTTTCACTTTTTTTTTTTTAATGTGAATCTACTATTCTCTTTTAACTATCTCAGTGTGTCATGTCACATCATTCCACGAGAAACATGAGGTGCAAAACAAAAGTCAAACATATGCTAAGCAGTGTTCAAAATTATATTAAATAATTTAAAAATTTGGGGCTCATAAAATTTGAAAATTATTTATGTTATTATTACAATTCGTGTCGAAGGGCGGTTTCATGTGCATCCACTTTTCTTTTTTTCAATTATCGAGTCATGTCGCATCAATCCATTAACATCAAAACGTTAGGTGCAGATTGTTTGGCCAAACAGAAATAAACATATGCCAACTTTGCCTCATTTAATAACACGTTTTGGTTGATTAAATAACTTAGGCGTACCGTCATGTCTACCTAAAAAAGAAGGGCCTGTTAATGATGACAAATGGCGACCATTCTCAAGGCACGATAATCGGAGGTAGGACAATAATTGAAAGCAAATGAGGCAAAGCTGGCACATTTTCTGTTTCGCCGGACGATCTGTACCTAACATTTTGTCGTTAATGGATTGACGCAATATAAAATGACTCGATATTTGAAAAAAGAAGTGGGATGCACATGAGACCATCCATTGACTCGAATTGCAATAATAATATAAATAATTTTTAAATTTTATGAGCCCGGAATTTTCTCCCATCTTTTTAAGTTACTAATTTTGCTTACTTTGATGAGATTTATATTTCTCACCTTTACTTAGCCTAGGCCTGGCCCCTTTCGAGAAGGCATGGCCCCTTCCCGTCTGGCCCAAATTATTTTGGGCCTAATGACATTTTGGTCAGCGGTCTTAGCAAAAAGAACAAATTAATAGGCATTTCAAGAAGTAGGCTCGCCCCCTCCCAAAATGTAGAAAAAGGAGGGTACTAGTAATAGCCATTTCGAATAGCCTCAGGATGAGGCACGTTTACCTCGTCTTGAGACTCACGCACCTGGAGCTGAGATTCTCTCTTTCCGAACCTGTATCTTTTCCATCCAAGATCCGTTTCGAGTCACAAATGCTTCGTTGGAACGTTCACATCGAGAGCCCTCCAACAAGACCTATATCATTAAGTAGAACTATAAAATCACGGTCCTGATACATAACTTAGAGGTTCGGAAAGTTTCATCCCATTCCAAGACCTCTAGGCACAGTTTTGGACTATGGGATCTTTCTTTCGGCATCAAAATGTGTGCCGCTTATTACTTGCTCCTTCAATATTGGTTCAACTTGATTTTGGTCATGTTGGGATGCTTGCAAAATCGAGAAATCGCATACTGCTTGTGCTGTGAAATACAGGGGACCGGTCCTTAATCGATCCGAGTCAATGACAAGCATAGCCATAAACATGAGTTGTTGCAATTAGCATGGCCATTGATAAAAGGCTTTGGTGCCAGTGTCTCACAGATGGCCATGCCTTGAATTAGTGTCATGCTGATAACTAATTTTTGGTGTAAAGAAACTCACCTTTTATTTTAAAATATTTATCGGGCCTTATATGTTGCCGGCCAATCTTTGATTAATTTTAGATTAAACTTAATAATTTTAGAAAAATGAGAGCATAATTTGAGGCGATGACACCCATAGCACTAATGTCAAGTGGGAAGAAATATCGATTGAGTAGGTATGACAGATTTGTTTTGATTACACAAATAAATAAATTGTAATTTATGTCTTATTCAAAAGGCTGAATTCCATAAAACTACTATAGCTGTCACAGTTTTAACCGGCCTCACGTTCGCGGGAGCGTGCCTGGTCTCTTTGATACTTACGTGTCCATGCCCAATAGAGAGAAAATCATCAGCTTTCACGTGACGTGGGACCGTCGGGTTCATATTGAGGGGTTGACTTCTCGCGGAAAAATGAGACAAACAGACCATGATTGAATTTTTAATTTATTTAATAAATTAAAAAATTTAAGTATTATATTATATATTAAATTAAAATTTAAAAATCATTAACGCCATCTTCGTGCTTCGCTTTTTTTTTTTTTTTTTTAAATGTGAATTCATTCTTCCTCTTTAATTATCACGGCATGTCATGTCGCATCAATCCACTAAAAAGTGAGGTGCAAATTATCTAATCGATAAGAAATGTCGAACACATGCTAGCAATTCAAGTAAAGTTTAGAATTATATTAAATAAATTAAAAATCCCAAACTCATAAAATTAAAAAATTATTTATGTCATTATTACAATTCATGCCGATGGGTGGTCTCATGTTTATCCACTCTTCTTCTTTTAAATATTGAGTCATGCCATGTGGCGTCAATCCACTGACGACAAACGTTAAGTGCAGGCCGTCTTGCCAAACAGAAAATTAAACATATGCCAGCTTTGCCTCATTTTCTTATTCACCGTTGACGGCTTCAGCGCTACCATGATGCTCCCCGTTTGCTTTCAATTAATGTCCTACTTTCGATGACTGTGCCCTGAAAATGGTCGCTGCTAGTCATTATTGACAGGCCCTTTTTTTGGTAACAGGCCTTTGGTTGATTAAATAATTTAGGCGTACAGTCATATCCCGTCCGTTGAGTTACTGCGAATTCATGGCAAAAATTTAAGATGGCTCTCGCTCTATTAGTTTGTAACCGGATTCTCTACCTTCTAATAACTTGTGCAGCTCTTCCTTGTACGATGTGAACGGATCATATGAGTGTCTCCCTATGCTTCTTCCTTGACATTAGATCAATATTTAAATTTCATCTGAAATCGCATTGAACTAAGACGAAGAAATGGCCCTAATACATGCCTATTCGAATCATGCATTAAACTCCCAAATATGATGTTATGCACGAATTTAGAAAGATGGCTGGCTCAAACTCAATCCAACGTGAACCATGAGTGCATGAGAGTATGGTAATCTTGCATGGACCTCACGGAGGTGGATCACACAAAGTGAGGCCTGGCCAAAACCCTAAAAACCTAATTTCGGCCACCTTTCCCTATGTTTGAATATGCATGGTCCTGGAAACAATATGCACCTTTTTGCTGGGGTAATTCAAGCTTGGATATGCCATATAAAATGCTTCGGTTGGATGAGCATGGTTCCAAGATACACGGAGTATGTTTCAAGTTTAAAAAAAATGAGGAATATGTTCCAATAGATAGGTTAAAAAAAAAAAATCTGAACGAAACTTGGAAGCGCCCACCCTATTTACGAGTATCATTTTGCTACTTAAGCTCGAATTGA
Organism: Eucalyptus virginea; assembly: GCA_014182375.1. Classification (NCBI taxonomy): domain Eukaryota; kingdom Viridiplantae; phylum Streptophyta; class Magnoliopsida; order Myrtales; family Myrtaceae; genus Eucalyptus; species Eucalyptus virginea. The sequence goes on along the minus strand of CM024521.1, from coordinate 27,255,828 downwards.
TTTGCTGAAGTCAAAGCAGAGCTATGGACTATCAACATCTACATATAACAACCAAGTCCTCATCTGGTTGTGGCACACTTAAAAGGTCTAGAAAATTAGGTAACTTCAATCCTTTTTTCATGTCAAAATTAGGAAAAAAATGACAAATTAAGCTTAACTAAAAATGAAACAAAAATAAGAAAAGAAATTGGCTTATTTCTAGGTAAATCCTGGATGTTCCAAATTCTAAAGTGTATAGAATAGATTTCAAATTTCAAAAGAAAACTTTAATTTAGGCTATCTTAATTGCTCACTTAGAGCCATGACCGAAGGCCCATAAAGATGATTTTTTTCGTTAGTATCATACGCACGAACAAATAAATCCTTGATGTCGGACAAAATTGTAGAAGTCATGCGTTGATGAAATCTCCCAAGACATGCCTCACCTTGACTGGAGATGGATTGACGGGAATCTCTATAATTTACTACACTAAATTGATCGTTTTTGATTAATTAATTTCTCGGCCTCACAGCGCCCGCATTGCGCGATCAAATTACACACTCCTCACCCTACTTAACGCAAAATCTGCACTGTGTCCCACCATAAAGTTGTTGATCCCTCTTTTTTCGTCCATATGCGTTAACTATTGATCTATATAATTTGTTCTTTACTTCAACCAGCGAAGTATAAGCTTTTACATTAATATTGTCATGGATAGGTGGTGAATCTTGCATTAGAAGGAATGGAATTAGTTGAAAGTAAGCAGCTTCAACTAGGGATGATCGGGTAGGGTTTAGACCTAGACCCTATACTCGATCATGTTATAATCGATTCTCCTTTTTTGGACCATGTACCCAACTCTGTTTGTATTGGACCTTGTATCCGATCCTTCCTGTTTTTCTGGTCCAGTTCCGAGGTTAACCCTGTTTCCACTGGAACTTGTTTTGCAATCTCCCGATATCCTACATAACTTTGAATTTTATATTAATATACGAGAAAATAACATAATTCTCCAAATTTATATCGAAACATCAAGCACTTGTAATAAATAAATACATGAGCTTTTTGATTAAACGAAAAATGAAGGATCCACATGGCTAATTATAATAAATAAAACATAAGGCAAAGAATTAGCAATAAACATGAGTCTAATATTAATCTTATTCCCACAACTATTACATGAAGTTATTCATTTATGTAAGCATAACTTCTCCTCCAAAAGAGAAATTAGATAAGCCAATCCACGTGGTATACAAGAATTTGGCAGCGACGAGTACCATCCGTCCGTCGGACGATGTGAGAGGGAGCCGATGAGGGAGGGAAGCAACTAAGGAAGAGGAACGACGAAGGAGGAGTACCGTGCGTGTTTTAGAGAGCCAAGAGAAAAAAACGCCACGTGATTGCGGGAGTAAAAATAGAAATAAGAGGAAAAATAGGGTTTTGGACCTATACTTACAAAACCGGTTCCCTAACTGGTTCCAAAACCGTTTCCTGGGTTGGTAATCAATTGGACCCGGTTCTTGGATCGGTTTAAACCAGTTCCGAATTTTGGGAATCGGTTCTCGGACAGGTTTCAACGGGAACCGGCTTCCGACCCTATTTTCTGGGTGGGCCGGTCCGGTTGCCGGGTATACCCAGTCCAGTTGCACACCCCTAGCTTCAACATGCATGGTCTTGCCAGCTATCGCATCTTCTTCTCACAGCTACATACATACAAATACAGACCTCATTCCGTTGCATAACAGAGAAGGGTGAGTCGAGCGCGAGTCCCGCTGGCATGCGACTGCGATGGCAGCTTCCGAGATGATAACTTCACTCGTGATCGACAACTTGCAACACAGACTCTCCGAGAGAGAAATTCTCTCCTTTGGATTACCAGATCAAATCAATACGGCTGTTAGTCATCTCCAGACAATCTTAATCACCTTGAAGTTACTGCAATCTGGCACCGACAACGACCAGCAAAGCGGCGACCATGGATCTGGCCTCCTAGGTCGAGCTCGAGATGCTGCGGACTGTGCCGATAAGTTCCTCCTGGGAGCATCACGACACTTGATGTCCCGTAAGGGCCGCCTCATGAAAATGTGGGCATTAGTCCACTTCATGTCGCTCAGGATACGCGTACGCGCCTCCGGAAGAAAGGAATCCGATTTCATCACCAGAGTTCAGAAATTGTCCACTCACCTGTCCCAAATGCAAGATCTGCCTCCTTATGATCTGTCTACTCTTGAGGAAAACGCTTCATCGAGGAATATGCATCGAGGGAACGTACGTTGGAATGGGAAGGTTGAGTCTGACATTGTGGGGCGTGAAGATGAAGAGTGCGAGCTCCTAGCTCGGTTGACCTTGAAAGATGGCGATCAGGACGCGTTGAGACTTTGCGTAATTCCGGTGGTGGGAGAAGAAGCCATCGACAAGACGGCTCTCGTGAGGAGTGTGTACAACAGACTCGAGATAGATCATAGCTTCCAATGCCGCGTCTGGGTTCATGTTCCCAAAAAGTTCGCCTTGAAAGATCTCTTGGTGGAGATACTGAAGCAAACACCTGTGCAAGAACTGAAGGAACACAAAAAAAATATATACCTGAAAGAGATCCTTCACAAAACCTTGATGGAATTGAGGTACCTCATCGTGTTTGACGATTTGCAAGACGCCAGGGACATGGACGTCCTCATGAACCTCCTCCTAGACTCAAGGAATGGAAGCAGAGTCATCATCACCACTCGGGATCCTGAAATCCCATCAATTATAGACCATTGGGCTTCTCCTCTCGAGTTGCACCAATTAGATGCAGACCAGAGCGAGCTCTTGTTGAAGGAATGCGGTTCCATTAGTGAAGATTCGGGGCTCAAAGCAAGTATTCTGAGCAAGTGCAGTGGCTCTCCTCCTAGGATTTTGCTGCTCGGAGGACTTGCGGCGGCGAGTGGTCATTCTTCTCCTGCCATGGTGGACCAGCTTGCTGATAATCCCACGCTCTGCAATATCGTGTCCTTGAGCTACCACAAATTGCCTAACCTGCTCAAGCCCTGTTTGCTTTACTTGTGCCTCTTTCCCAAAGACTCGGACATCTCGACGAGGAGGCTCTTCTGGCTATGGCATGCCGAAGGATTGGTCCCAGTGCTCGAGTTCACGGCCATGGAGTGCTTGAAGAATTGGTTGGTCGAAACTTGGTTCATGTGGTGAGGCGTAGGAAGCGGAGTGAAAAGCCCAAATCTTGCCGTGTGCCTAGTTTCCTACACGATTTCTTGTGCGAGATGGCAACGCGACTCGCACTACTTCAGATCCATTCGGACACCAAGGGCCCTAATCATGGTGAAGAATCTAAGCTTGTTAATGGCTGCTCATGGATTGTCAAGCATCAGGAATCTCAGAAGAGTGCTGAGACAGGGGATCATTGCCCCGGAAACATCCATCTCCGACACATCCGTTCCTACGTAACCTTCAAAACGCAGAAGCAGGGGACTCGTTCAAGGGAAGTGGAAGAGCTGCTTCGGCCCTTGATTTCAAAGGGAGACTGCGGTCTGCTCAGGGTGCTCGATCTGGAGAGGACTTACAAGCCGTTGCTTCCGGACGAACTTGGCAATGTACTGCTGAACTTGAGGTACTTGGGATTGCGATGGACGGTCCTTGATTCAATCCCTGAATCAGTTGGGAACATGTCCCGCCTTGAGACATTGGATCTGAAGCACACTAACGTTAGCAAATTGCCCAGTTCAATTTGGAAGGTGAAGTCCCTCCAGCACCTGTACATGAACGAGGTTTGCTTCGATAAGTCCACCAGTGGTGGTAGCTTGAGCAATCTCCAAACCTTGTGGGGCTTATTTATTGGATCTGCTAAGGGTGCGTTTGGTTGTGTTTCTGTTCCGGGGAACAATTTCTGAACAAAAAAACGCGTTTGGTAACTGTATAAAATTTATGTTTCTGGAATAGAAAAAGAATAGAAACACGTTTGGTAACTGCAAAAAATTTCTGTTTCTAGAATAGAAAAAGAACAGAAACACGTTTGGTAATGTACAAAATTTCTGTTCCAATTTTTTTCAATTGTTTTTTTAATAAAGTGTAAACGTGGTATTGAATTATCATTCTCATGAAATGCTCATCAATTTAATTTTGTTCATATTAAGTGAAAACAAACATTCTAAACTTGATTATATTTGCTCGGGAAATTTTTTTTTTTTTAAAGTTTGTACCTAAATTTTCCCATTTGGTTTTTTTTTTTTTTTTTAATAAAGTGTAAACTTGGTTTTGAATTCTCATTATCATAAAATGCTCATCAATTTAATTTTGTTCATGGTGAGTACAATCAAACATTCTGAACATGCATACTCCGAAGAAAATTTTATAAATAAACTTTGTATCAACTTTTTCTCACGTGCCTTTTTTTTCAATAAAGTGTAAACTTGGTATTGCATTATCACTCTAATGAAATGCTCATCAATTTAATTTTGTTCATGGTCGGCGAAGACAAACATTCTGAACATGGTCATGTGCATACTTCGAACAAAATTTCGTAAGTAAAATTTGTTCAATAAGAGCTACCTAAAAGAAGAATACCTCATAGATCTCTACGTAGACCCTTTCATACATAACATCACAATAATGAAGTAATATAGTTCATTGTTCAACTTCATCACATTGGATTTGATAAGTGAATACTTAAAAACAAAATTACAAAAGTCGGAAACACAAAGTCAAGAAATCTCAGGCATATTATGATCCTCGCCATTTTATTTGCAATCCTTGTCCTAAGCATGTTTACTCCAGGTGCATCATGCAATGTATCATCTGCAACCTCCAATTCTGTAGGTCCGCATGGATATTCCGGATCTCCATATAGGGAAAAGTTTCTATCCATCGCATCTTGATCACCTGGGAAGGAGACAACTAATTGAGATAGAGTGAGGATGTACCTTAAGTAAAGAAAAATTCAAGACAAGAAGCAATAAGGCAACAACTAAAAGTTATGAGACAAATTGGGTCTAATTCACGTGTAACAAACTCATATATACGAAATTAAAAGTTATGAGACAAATTAGTCATTACTTATCTTATTTTATAATTTTCCTGTTTACAAGTAACATAGTGGGACAAAGTTCACATGGGATTTGACCAAAAATAAAAGGTTCGCATAGGATGAGAAAAACGCTGAAAGTAGAGATTGTACAGCTCAACAAGCCAAAAGGGAAAGCTAGAAGGCTTCAAAGGGAAAGCGAGCGTCTGCTCGCTGAGGAATCCATGTAACTTAGCCCATATGATCTCCTCTTTTGCATGGGGTTCTCTTAAATAGGATTCATTCCTCAATACCTAAAGCATGGTGCTAGAGCTACGAAAATATCAAGAACATAACCTGACAAAGTAAATTGCGGATTTTCCAAGTGAAAGGACAACCTTAGACCACCTCGAAGCACAAAGCCGAACCTTAATACATAGTTTTCTATTTGGTAAATCTTCTATCTACTATACATTTTTTCCACTTTAACTCAAGTGCACTATCTGTCATATGTAAGGAATTTCAAAAATCCATCTCATTAAGCAGTATAGAGTTTTGCCTATGACAAGTACGAAAGTTTCCTAACGGACAACTTTGATTTCACCAAGGAAAAAAAGTGAGTTCATAATAACATAAGAACGTGCAACAAATGTAGAGACAAGGCAACTAGCAAACACTCTTCGCAAACTGAATATGCATCCAAGTAAAATCTAACCTGTTACGCCTATTTTCCAGCATCTAATATACTCCCCTTTGCCCCATTCTGATGCATCTGGCCATTTTTTTCTTCTGAAAGAGTACTAATGAATACATGTTTTAGTGCATCACAATCAGAATCAGGTAATTATCATAGATCATGAAAAATTTGAAGAGAAGGGAATCTCACTCCTTAACAGAAAAGGAGAAGATGATATAAATAACAGATATGGTTTTCAATTGTGATCTCTCTATATTTGGTCAATGAAGAAAGTGTTAACTACATATAAAAACAATGAACTGACTCTTGGCGTCTGCAAGTTCCAGAATTTGTGGAAATCGTCCCACAATCATAAACATCCCATGAATTTGTGTCCATAAAGCACTGAATCACATGTGTTAAAATATCAGTTTGGTGAGTACGGAGCATCCCCTTGTTACATAAATTTGCAGAGCAGCTGAATGATAGGATCGATGGGAATATAAACAATCAGGGAGAAAATGTTGACAATCAATTGACAGTTCAAGACTTTAGGAGAGGAGGTAAGGCAAATTACCTCCAAAGAAAGAATCAACAGGAAAAAAAAAAACAGCTATTTATAGAACACCAGCTAACAAATCAAATTGAACTCTATTCCAGGGTACCTTTTACAGCAGATTTAATGGTAGTAACATTACGCTGCTGCTTTTGCATATTTAATTTGTGAAGAGGCGGGCGAAGCCGCTCCGCAGCGGCGTTTGCTCGCCGCTCTGCAGCGAGCGAGCGAGCGGACCTCTGCAGCGCAGCAAGCGAGCGAGCGGGGCTCGCTGCGAGAGCGGGCGCGTTTGGGCGGAGCGAACGGTGCCCTAGATCCGGGCGAGCTTGCTCGGATCTGCGAGACTCGCTCGAGCAAGCATCTCGCAGATCCGGGCAAGCGCGGCTCGAGCGAGCCTTCACGCTCGAGCTCCGACAGCCATCGCCCGGATCTGCGAGGGCCCCGTTACATATCGATGAAGGAGGAGCAGTGAAGGAGGTTCACCTGGTGAAGGAGCAGCGGCTGTCGCCGCCGGAGAGGACGACGGTGGAGACGCCGGATGGTCTCGAGACAGAGGCGGCTGTCGGCGCCGGAGTAGGAGGCGCCGGAGAAGACGATGCAGGAGGAGACGCGCGGTGTTCGAAGGGTTGAGAAATAGAAAAGAAACAACTCGCTTATGTTTTTATTCCTCTTTTGTTCTTCAAATGTGTTTCAGAAATAAGAAACACAAAATTTGTGTTTCTTATTTCTGTTTCTTTTTTGTTCCTGGGAACAAAAGAACAAAAAAGGAACAAAAACGCACCCAAACGCGTTTCTGTTCCTTTTTTGTTCCCAGGAACAAAAAAACAGAAAAATTGTTCAAAAACAAAAAAAAGAAATACAACCAAACGCAGCCTAAGAGTCCCATGCTTGATGTGCTTAGTAAATTGACCAGGCTCGAGAAATTGGGGCTGACGTGTGATTCTCCAGTGATGAAGAAAGCAACCGAGTGCATTTTGAAGCTCACGAAGCTTGAATGCCTAAAGCTGAGATCGAGGGATGTCTTCGGTCAGCCCTCAGATCTCAACTTGAGTGACATGAGGGAAGTCGAGCTGATTTCGGACTTGTACTTGCTCGGGAGCCTCCCTAAGCGACACGGCCAGGACGTCCTTGAGGGCTTGCCTCAGCAAGGCGGCTTGGAGCTGCTTCCTCGGAACCTGAAAATCCTTACCTTGTCGATGTCAGGACTAGATGCTGATTCGATGCCGGTACTAGCAAAGCTCGAGGGCTTGGAAATGCTCAACTTTTTGCAGGCTCTTATACTGGTCAAGAGTTGGATTTTCGCGTTCGCAAAGATTCATTCCCACGCCTTCGCATCCTCAAATTGTGGAAGTTGGAGAAAGTTAGAAAAGCTTATGTAGACGAAACCTCTCTTTGTTGCCTGGAAGACCTGGAGATCAAGAATTGTGGACTAACTTCTATTGATTCATTGAATCATATTGAATCCCTGAAACAAATTAGTTTGATTAAAGTGAAGGAAGAATTGGCGACGAACATGAAAGCCACATTGACCGCAAAACTATTCATCAATGGGAAGCAATTGGCGACCTCTCGTTCTTCCCGAGAAGTATTCATCAAAGAGAAGCAATTGGTACCTCCTCCTTCTGCGCAGGTAATAGTTCATCATCTATACGCTCTGTTTTTAGCACCTTGATTAAATTTATATGCTCTGTTTTCGTACATTTCCTCATAAAAATTGTTGCATATTCGGTATTCACGTGACTCTTCTTTTTCTTCAATGTATATAACATAAGTAATTTGTTCTTTTCTATCCAAATATGCAGGCAACCCAAGATAATTGACGAGAAATGGACGTGAATCATGGTCGTTCCTCTTTTACAGACATCGTCGTACTTCTTTTCTTGATATCTTTTGATGTCATCGTGTATTGCAAATTAAATTCGACATTTGAAGTGTTCCAGAAAAAAGATTGGAGTTCGCAAAAGATTTTCACTGAGGATCCCAATTTTATAGTAGACACATCCTGTAATATTATATTGTTATTTTTTTGTCAGAATGTAATCTTTTATTTACACAAGCTATTTTTGATGCATGCTATTTATGAATTTGAATTTATAGCTACCGTGAAGGGCACCCCATACCTGATATTGATCAGCCAAATCACTGGAGCTACATTTGGTCATTTAAACATTTTTACTGGATATGGTAAAGATATGATGGGGTTTTGAATTTCCTATCTAATGTTTGATAATATCCATATATAATATGGATGCTGATAGAATATTATCTAAATAAGTGTTTGGTGTTCATTGGCAAAACTGGATTAGGCGTTAAAAAAGATCTTTGAGCATGGTTTCACGACTTCATCGCCCAAGCCCGCCACTACCACCTCCGCCGTCTCGAGAAGCACGTCATGCCGCCTCCACTCCAGCCCATATCGTCATCATGGCCTTTCTCTGTCCCTCCGTCGTTCCCCTTCTCTTTACATTGTCCTTCTTTATCACGCGCCCGTCATCCATCCTCTCTGCCTTGTTGTCGCTGCCATCAAGAGGGCGAGGTGGCGACCACGACGAGCCCTAGACCTGGGGCTTAGATCGAGCATGAGCCTCAAATTTCAGTTTGTCCGAGCTCGATCCTTGCCATCGGCTCCACCTCGGCTTGGTGGTGCTCAAGGTTGACCGGAGATGAGGTTGAGGCTGCACGTGGTGGAGCTGTAAACGAGTCTAAGGTGATCCCAATCGGGGTCGAGGGCGGCGGCCGCAAGCCAATGGCGAGAAGACAGGTCAATTGAGAGGAGCAGATATGGTGTCCATGTGAACAGTCGACGGAAGGTGGTTGAGGTCTCGCAAAGACATTAGATATAGAAGAGCCCAAGTGACGCGAAGAATGAGAGGGAGGAAAGAAGCTCAGATTCTGAGACTTCAGAAATTGAATAGAGCGGGACAAGGTTGAAGAAGAAGAGGTGAGTGACGATAGGAAGAAAGTGAGGCTGTGGCCCAAGATTGTGTCCCACCTAGATTTTTCTAATCCGAACTAATTTAGTTATATCTGGAATTTGTGTTACATCAAACACCGGATAGGATAAAAGTTATCCTATCTAGAGTTCTGTTCAAACCACCAAGCACAGCCTAGTAGTATAACATTGAGCAACTTGGTTCCAGACCTCTTTGTTGGTCTCAGACCTTCCAAATTGAAGATGAATGGATGGAACAGAGGTGTTGTGAATCCATTGGATGATATGATGATTCATATTGTCCCAATCTTCAAGTCATTACAACATATTTTTCGGCAGCCTGTGTAGGATCTGCGATATCTCTTGCACATATCATATCACCACGGTTTCCTTCCCTTCAAGAAGGTACGCATAGCTTCAACCCACAAAATATTATTAGACCCATTTAGAACAATCTGTATGGGCTGTGAGACCTTTGACTTGTCCATTTTTCACAAAATAATAAGCATAAAAAAAGAGAAACTCAATGTTAAACGTCGAGTCAACAAAAACCAACCTCAAATTTGGAAAGAGCACCATGAAAAACCTCAGGAACCAAAATAGGATGACCTGGTCAGTCAAAGTCGAATAGGTCCAGTCAACGGGTTCTGAATACCGTTGATGCGGTGTTGCTGAAGTGGCATTGTTTATGTTGCTCTGCTTACATGGTGTCGTCAAGCACTGACGTGGCAGATGACGTGCCACAGCCATAGCAATTATGTGGAGGCACATATCTGATGAAGGGTAGACAGTTGATGCAAGCGTGTGCAATGCGTGGATCGCATGATCTGATGAACTCAAGACAGGTGGTCCTCCAAGTCGTGAGAAATTGGTTGTGGCCGTGACTTGGCCGCCGGGACACGAGTGAGGACGGGACGAAAGCGGCGGTGGATGACGTGAAGTGCAAAATAGGGGGGAGCGACATGAGACCGGGGCGGTGGAGTGTGGACACTAGACAGAGGTCGTGGCGTACGAACTTGGTGAGAAACTTCACACTTCTGAAATAACAGGCACGGCTCTCGTTTTTGTGTGAGTGATTTGTGCACCCAATTATTACAAGCGATGAGTTTGCACGCTGCTAAATAGCTAAATTATTGGCTCTAATACTCTGTCGGTAAAACCATTTTTCCCAATGGTAAAGCTGTTAGTAAATGAGCCAATAATGCATTTCAGCATTTAACTTAGTACTTCCTCTAGCGTTTAAGGCTGTGTTACATCTACAAGACAGGTTTTGGACGGCACCTCTTTAACACAATCAATAGCAGAATAGGAATATAGGCATGATAACATTAATAATAAGCGGGAGCAAAATGAGAGTATTAGGATTCGAACCATTGACCTATATTCTGATATAATGTTAGAAAAATCATATTTCCCAATAATGATATGTGGCTTAATAGTTAGAAAGCTTTGAATAGCTCTGGCTGTGTTGTCTAGTTGCGACATATTTTGTCTAAGAAAACTTCTTGACTAGTAGCATAAAAATAGGGCTACGATGACGGGCTTACTAATCTTGAGCCTTTAGATCACAGGTGGTGTGGAGAAACTATGACTCAAGATCGGGACCACACACGTGTGCTTGTTTATTCTCACTCGCAATTAGGGGCTGCAATTAGAAAAGGCATTCAAAATTAACAAAATGAAATTGAACCTCGTTCGATTAAATTGTGTTGCCAAATTTGACGTCCTTTGTTAAAGACCAAGACTTCTTCACTCCTTACTTTTTCAATCTCAATCTATTAAAGCATTAGCAAAATGTTTATCTACTCGTAGTTTAGCCTATGCATCTTGAGAGAGAGAGAGAGAGCGAGAACCACACATCACGTAATCATTTCTCTATTTTGTGTTCCCTCTTTTTTCCTTCAACATCTTTGACTTTTCAAGACATGTAGAGTCGAGAGAGAGAGAGAGAGCTTACTTACCTGCATCATTGCACTGTCCGCTTGCTTGCCTGGGTCACATACCTCAGTATCAGTCCTCGTTCTCCATGACCCTCTCTCTTTCTCTCTCAAACATAACAGATCCTTGTTACAAAAGACCGATGTTTCTTTGAACTGGTGGATCAACATCTTCACCATCGAGTGATGATATTGCCGGTTATCGGTAAGTAAAAGACAGTCATTTCATCTCTGCTTGACGTTCATCTCATCTCTGCTTCAGTGAGCTTTGAGCTACATATAGTTTGTTTTGGCTTTGGAAGTCCAAGTTTATTTTGGGTACAGTAGACTTGTGTTCTGCAGATGACTTCAAAAAAGCTGTAAAGAAAAAAAGGAAAACATAAACAACTGAAGGTAGAAAGAATGCCAGAATTTACACCAAAAAAAAAAGAAAAAAAAAAGAAGAAGAAAGAATTCAAGAATTTCTTTTGTTCTCAAATGTGTGAGCTGAAGAAACCATGCAAGTAACTTGTAAGGCGGTGAATTTTCTAAAGCAGCAAGGAAAGATCAAATCGTCTCACCGATGTTCATAGGGTTACTTAAGATTTTAGTGCGCAACCTTTGATTAGGTCATACAGTGAAATATGTCTCTATAGCTTAACATCGTTGATCATTTTTGCGAGTTGCGTATTCACTAATTTGATATTCACATCATTCTCCTTTTATGAGCAATGTACTTTCATCATCCTTTTGCTGATAGAAGCGTTGCATCTCAGCTGCTCTGAGTAGCGGCATTGTCGTGAAGAGGATGCAGGTGATGCCGGTCTTCTCTTCGCGTTTCAAAGAGCTGTGGGAAGAGTGGGAGCTCCGTGGTGTCGTGCTCCTCAGCCTACCCTCCAAATTCTGCTCATTTGAATGGGCAATCGCCGCAAATACTTCCACTCCGCCTTGCTCAGGGCGTTTGTTTGGCTGGCCTACCTAATGGCTGATTCAGTTGCGATCTATGCGCTTGGCATAATCACAAACAAGCTCACAAAGTTAAACAGCCCAAGTGTGGATGCGGAGACCCAGCTGAACGCGTTCTGGGCGCCATTCCTCTTGTTACACTTAGGAGGCCCCGACACGATAACAGCATATGCCCTGGAAGACAATGAGCTCTGGCTGAGGCACTTGTTGGCACTAGTCACCCAAGCAGGAGTGACATTTTATATCTTCCTGATGGCGTGGACCGGCCCGAATATATCCATCCTCGCCGTCATTATGATTCTTGCCGGGCTTGTCAAGTATGGTGAAAGGGTTTATGTGCTCTGGGCCGCCAGCAGTGAGCAGTTCAGGGACTCCATCCCCGACCCACCTCCTAAATTTTCCAAGATATTGGAGCAACATAAGTTGATGGAGGCCGAGGGCTATGATGTCATACCGCACGTGGTGATCGAGGTCCGTGACGAGACTGTGGAAAACACTGTGGATGGTGCCAATCTTTCGTCTCCGGAGAAAAACCTCAATCTGGAGCAACGTTATAAGCGTAAGCAAGGAGAATTGCTTGCGGCCAGAGGCTTGCTCAAAATATTCCAACGCCTTTTTGCAGATCTCCTGCTGAGTTCCGAGGATCGTGACACAAGTAGGTCGGTGCTCAAGGATAAGAATTTCCTCGCGGTCTTCAAGATCATCGAGATTGAATTGGGAATCATGTACGATTTGCTCTACACAAAGGCCAAGGCAATCCATACTAGCTGGGGCTTGGCTCGTCGCATAACTGGATTGGTTTCAATCTGCACCGTATTGGTACTCTTCATCCTGATCGAGGATCCTAATTACTCAGTGGCTGATCTTTGTTTGACCTTTGTACTGCTAGCGGTGGCCATATTCCTGGAGATTTATGCTTTGGTTTTTCTTCTTTTCTCTGACAAGACGGCTTGTTGGTTGATTAAGGAAAAGAAATTTGCAGTCTTGGATTTCATCAATTGGTTGCAACCGCTGACTAAACGGCACCGATGGTCGGATCACATGGCTCAATACAGCCTATTGAGCTTTGCAATTAAAGAGAAGCACCTCCCTTGCCATCAGATCCTCGAATTTCTGCACATTGATGAGGCGGTCGAGAAACTCCTCTATAAGCATCACAAGAAAGTGACCGAAAGATAAAAAATCTTATAGTGTCACATGTCACGCAAATGCAATCCCGCCAGCCCACCCCAGGAAGCCAGGTGCTCAAAAAATTCAATATGGAGAGTTTGAAATGGAGCATCGAGTTGGAGTTCGACCAATGCATCCTCATTTGGCATATTGCAACCGAAATGTGTTGCCACCCAAATGACCGAGACAGTTTGAAAAACTCTGGCATCGAATCAAGATCCAATATCAGTAAGTGCTTGTCTCGATACATGTTCTATATCCTTGTCATGTACCCTGTGATGCTGCCAACCGTGATCGGACGCATCAAGTTTCAAGAAACCTATGTTGAGGCGATGAAATTCTTCAGCGACCGCAAGCCCATAGCACACGAGGATACAGACCACAAAGCAACTCCTTCCAACAATGAAGGATTCTGTGCGAGTACTTGGCGACATATCAAGGAGGGGATGAAGTGCAAATTCAACTTAACTACTGCCTCCAACCAGCTGCGGAATCAGGTGAAGACAGAGCTGAATTTGACGGTCTCAAAGGAAGACCGGAGCAAGTACGTGCTGTTCCACGGGTGTTGGCTCGCGTCAGAGCTGGATGCGATCGAGTAGGGAGAAGAAGTGGGAGATAATAAGTGACGTGTGGGTTGAGATGTTGTGTTATACAGCTAGTAACTGTAAAGGAGTTATCATGCACAGCAACTGAGGAGAGGAGGAGAGCTTCTGACTCATGTCCGGCTCATGATGGCTCACTTTGGCTTCACTGATCACTTCCAGATTCCACCTACCCCTGCTATAGCTGAGCTGATTATGCAGTAGGATAAGAGCGTGTATGATAATCATTATGTTTCTCTATTTCTCTTTTTTTCTTGTTCCTCTAAACAAGTTTAGAATAAAAAACCATTTAGAAAATCTGGTACAGATTTATATTATAGAAATAAATTTGACCAGAAATCAAAAGATAAAATTTTTAGTGATTCTATTTCTGGAATAAAAGTGAATAATGAAAATTTTTCTTATTGTTCACTTTTGTCACTACTTGCCACCCACCCGCCACTTGCGGGACGCCGGATGCCTGCCGCCGATCGTCGATCATCGGACGCCAGACGTTGGTTGCCCACCGCTTGTTGGATGTCGGCTGCCGGATGCCCGCTGCCTATCACCGATTGTCGGCTGCCGCCCCCCACTCGGGCACCAACTGTTGATCGCCAAACACCTCCTATCGCCAATCGACGCCGATGCCTCCCACTATCACTAGGGATGAGAAATTTTGTGTTGTTATCAAATAAATTTCTATTTTAGGAATAAAAATTGTATGAAGTTATCAAACTTGTATTTCTGCTCAAAAACTTGGCCGGGTATAGAAATAGAAAATCAATTTCTAGTCAAAAATTGATTTTTGGAATAAAATGGTTATCATGCATGCCCTAACACTCTCCGTTTTATTTAAAGCATATATTGTTACTATACAAATGGTTTAGCAGGCTGTTTTGTATTGGATATGCTTAATTGATTGAGACTCCCTTGAGACTCCCTTTGTGGAACTTGTGAATTTTGTGCGATGTAACTCAATAAAGGTGATTAAATATTTGTTGAGGATGATGACTGGAAACATAATATCTCACTTTAAATTTAATCACCATTGCTTTAGTGATCATGAGTACAATATAACGTGTGTCGTGCTGAGGATTAACCATCACGTAATGTCTCTTTATGCAGTGACTAATCATGGCTGCAACGGAGAGTATCATAACTGACTTGAATGAGGTCGAAAGATTAAATGGTGATAACTTTGATATTTGGCACCAAAAAGTGCAATTTGTGTTAGAATAACAAGAAGCGACAATTTTTGAACCAAGCTATGGATGACCCGGCTGAAGGAAACACTGCTCAAACTACGAGAGATCGAGAGGCTTTTAGAGCCTGGGAGAACAGGGATAGTGTGGCTCTTACTACATTGTAAGTTGTACGCAAGGATGATCTCATAAGAGAGTTTGCGTGAATTCCCTATAACATGGGAGATGTGGCTTGCACCGAAAGAGAGGTGTGGAAAAATTACTTTCACCAAGCAATATACTATAAGAAACACTCACTAAATCGTTGACTGTTAGACTTGACATCGATAAGAAACGCTCTAATCATGTTATGAAACAACAACATTTGCGTGAGATGTCAAACTTGATAAGCGAATTTGAATCAGTTGGTCATGCCCTTCTTAACAAGCAACGAGTCCAAGTTGTCATATGATCCCTTCTTAATTGTTGGGAGCGAAGGAAGGTTAACCTAACTCACAGTGAGAGCATCAAGACGTTTGATAACGTCATGAATCATTGCATCTGGGGGGATGAGCTATTGATGTTGAATGAGGATGCTGTAGGTCATGCTCACGTGGTTGAACAAGTACGACGAGAAAGGGAAGGAAAAAGGGCTTGGGCCGAGGAACAAGGGCTTCTTTAAGAAGGAAAAGAAAGGCTGGATTAAGAAGGATAAGACTAAATTCCGTGCTTCTGATGTGGGAAGCATGGACACTTCGTTCAGGAAGTGCACCGAGCAAAAGAGGGTTGGTCTTATCTTAATATTCTTAATAGAGAAAAATTATCAAAAAAGTCATAAATCTATCATATAATGATTAATTTAGTCATGAATATTTCAATTATATCAATTAAGTCCTAAAACTTTCAATAATTTGTCAATTTAGTGCTAAACTTTTTGATGATTTGTCAATTTAGTTATTTTAGCAAATTTTAGCCATAAATTGCTGATATGGATGCTAGATAGCCGGTGTTGCGACCTAAATTTGGGGTGCATCACCTAAAGTTTAGGTCAATGGATTACTAAGTCTTAAACTTAGCTCGGGTTCTCCCAAGTTCATACTAATTCGCGACTTAGGTTTAAAATTTTTTAACATGCAAATGGATTTTATCTATGAGTCGCCACTAATCAGTTTATGGTAGGTCGATTAGACACCTACGTAAAATAACGGGAGAATTATTTAACTCTTTCGAACCAGAGACTTTGGGTACGAGGATTTGGTTACACTAGATTTCTCTAATGCCCTTTCTTTTTATTTTCAAAAATGATTTTGCAGGCAGTTTGGATTTATTTTAAACTAAATTACTATCAATGCAATGGGGTGATCACACGGGTGCTCAGTCATTATTAAACACTCAACGAATCAAATAAATCACATCAAAAGAAATAAACACATGAAGCACACAATTTTTTTGGGTTTTCTTTTATTTCAAATTTAAAACATGCACTTTAACTACATGACCTAATTTTATTAACGAGCTATTTCTAATTAAATGAACCTAACATGCAAACTATTTGACATGCACCTAATATTTTTGTGTTTTTATTGAAATTTGGAATTAATAAAAACTCTAATTAAACTATCTAAAAATGAATAATTTTCTAATATGTTTTAGGGGTTAATTTGACTTAAACCCTATCCTATCTTAGAAAACTATTTTTCTTAAAAGGAGATTACTAAAATATGTAAACATTATCTAAGAGTCTATCTATATGAAAAAAAAATCAATCTTAATTTATTCCAAAAATTATCTAAAAGTGCAATCCTAAAAAAAATGCAATCCTAATTTACTAAACCAACACACTCTGATGCAAGATTTGATTTTTTTGATTTTTATGTTTTTTAGTGTTTTTCCAAGACAAACAATTATATCTAAACACTTTTACCAAAAAAACAAAAAAACAATTATATTTAAACAATCAAGATATTCATCAAATAAAAAATTAAAATAATCGAAAAAATAGCTTGTTGTCTCACGGGTCAAATTAACGATTACTCTAACCCTAAACATCACGACCAAAAGTTCAAAATAATTAAAAATCTTATCCGAAATTTTACGGATCAAATTAATAACTATAATGATTTAATAATTAAAATATTATCAAAATGCCTAAAAATTAACATAATTAAAAAAATGATTTGACGTCTTACGGATCAAATTAATAATTACAATAATTTTGGACAAATACAAGATTCATGAAATGAATATTGACATGCCATGTTCTAATTTAAGCAATAATGACAAAACTTAAAACACAATAAAATAAAATAAAAGAAATAAAAAATAAATAAATAAATAAATAAATAAATAAATAAATAAATAAAAATAAAAATAAAACTAAACTACCTATGGGGAGCTTTGGAAGGGGGCAGCAATGGTAGGCGGCGCTGGGCAATTGTTGGTCGGCGTCAAAGCTCCGGCGAGGGCTAGTGGGCGGCGACGGTGAGGCTGGGCGAAGGCTGGCAAGCCAGTGAGGGGCGTGCGATGAGTGTTGTAGGTGTCGGCGGGGCAGCAGCGGCGTGCGGCTCGAGCTCGGAGTAGCGGCGGAGCCTGCAGCAGAGAAGGGCGCAGCGACGGACAGCAGCGCGACAGCGGGTGAGTGTTGGGCGGAGACAGAGACGCGGTCGTCGGAGCTCTGGCGTTAGGCGCTGCTGATGCGGGCAGAGAGACGCGGAGGTCGCCGGGTCGCGGGCGGAGGTCACCAACGAGGGGACTCGGAACGGCGGTGACTGGCGGCTCGGCAACTAGCTCGGATCTGCTGGCGTCGAGCATAGGGAAGCACGGGTTGCTGGAGTTGGCAGCAGTGGTGGCGTGGCGACGGCAGGAGTTGTGACGGACGCGCAGAGGCGTGGTCGTGAGCGCAGGTGTCGGGGATGGTGGTGCGGAGGCACGGCGACCAGTGGCGACAAACGGGTGAGCTGCTGCGGCGTCGGCGCTCGTGGGTCACAGACGGAGGCGAGGCTGAGGTGTTGTGGGTGACGCTGGAGCAGCGGCGGCCGACGCGAGGATGGGAGGCGGAGGTGCGGCAGAGGCCCGGCTGTGAGCACCGGCGATGGGGCTGGCGTGGGTGCCCGCGGACGGAGGCCGGCAGGGGGCGACGCTCACGCGAGGAAGACGAACTGTTTGCTGCTTTTTCTCTTTGGTTTTTTTTTTTTACCTGTCGCACGTCACTTCTTCTTAAGCAAACGTACACCACTTTTTGACTTTAGCTCTCTAAAAGAATTTTTTCTTTTCTAACTCCGATGAAAAAAAATCACTTTTTGCTCTGAAAATTTTTTATCCACCTCCATTGTCATACGCGCACAACATCTTTTATAGGAGAAAATATTGGGTACGTCTCATCCTCCAACGTGGCAAACAAAAAGGCAGTAGGAAGGTGACACGTGTCTTCGTGGGGCCCATAATCCGGATTAATTGAGCAAGATGTGAGGCGCCATTTTGGAGAAAATATTGGGTACCCTAAGGGCGCCATTTTAGAGCGTGACACATGTCCGTGTGTCAGTCCATGTCGTCCCACTTCTCCATTCAAACGAATGCGCGGGAGGTTCTCTCTCCTCTCTCGAGCATAAGCCCTGGCCCACCTCTCTGCACGCTCTGACGCTCTCTCTCCTCTCTCTCCTCTCCTCTCTGTCTCTCTCCCGTTCTCCGTTCCATTGCGGGGAGAACAAAATTGCAGAGGGTTCAAGGAAAACATAAAGTTTGAGCCCCTCCGCCTCCGCTTGCGTCTCTTCCAGCAAAATGCGACGCCGATGGCCCTCCACCTTCGCCTCCGCCTCCGCTGGTTGCCTCCGTTGCCCCGACTCTGGCGCCAATGCCGACGCCGACCCTGACCCCGATGCCCCTCCGCCTCCCTCTCGCGACCTCTAGTTTGCTCTCTCTCTTTCGTCCTCGAAGTCGCACCTCTCTTCCAGCAAACCCCAACGCCAACACCCCTCTTCTGGTTGCCTCCGTTGGCGTGGGAGTCCGTTGCCCTCGACTCCGACGCCGACGCCTCTGCCTTGGCCTCCGCCTACGCGTCCGACGCCAACGCCGACGCCGACGCCCCTTTGTCTCCCTCTCGCGGCCTCCTTTCCACTCTCTCCCTCTTTCCTCTGCGGAGCGCCCTTACTGGCCAACTCCAACGCCGACGAACCCCTGCTCGCGTTTTGGCCTCCCTCTCCGCGAGCGAAGGTCGCTCTGCTCGCTCTTTCTCTCTTTCCTCCGCGAAGCGCCCCCTGCTCTTGAACGCGGACGCTGCCGACGCCGTTGCCTCCCACCGTCGCCTTCCCAAGTATGGCATCCTAAAAATTTCATGGCAACCTCCAGATACATTAAGACCTATGGAAAGGGGATGGAAGTGCTAGGGGATGGAAGTGCCATAGGATTATGTATGGCCTTTAGACCAATGGATCACAATAAATTAAGGCCAAGCATTCTATTGGACAATTATTTGATGGGGAAAATTCTATTCTTGGCCATGTGTTTTTTTAAGTTGGAATTTATTAATTCATGTTGCAAGTTTTATGGTTATATAAATTTCAATTAGGTATTTTGATGAGTGGGGGTTTAGGTTAGATTTTTAAAGGAGAGTGGGCCAAAATTCTTAGGCCAAGCCGGCCCAAAAACCCAGCCCACAACCCCACCATTCGACTGGCCCATGAAGCCCAAAAGGGGGCTGCCGTCGACCAAAGGGGAAGGGGGGAAACCGGTTTGCATGTCTCTCCATTTGTCCCATGAAGAAAGCCAAGTGTCAATGCATGCAAGGCTAATGATTGCTAATCATTGAAAGGAAGAAATTAGAGAGGAGAGAAGGGGGCGGATTACTCGAGGAATTGAACCGAGAGAGAGAGGAGTGTCGTGTGAAAGAGAGGAAGAGAGAAAGCGGGCGTGCGAGAGAGAAAGAGAGAAAGGAAGAAGGAGGAGTTTCGTCGCCGCCGCGAGCCGCCGTGTCCCGCCGTTGAGCCCGCCGTGTATTTGCTGTGTTTTGCTTGGATTAGAGGCAAGTAGAGTCCATTGATCTATCCTTTGCTTGCTGTGTTTTGTGTGTGATGAATGGTGAATTTCGGATGTGGATGAAGTGTGAAATTTCGAAGTTATAGGAGTTGTGTTCTAGCCTAGTATTCTGTTTCTGGAAAAACAGTCCGACCTTTGATGATTTCGTGAGTTGCATGTGATGTTCTAGTTGGAATCTGACTTCGACTTCTTGATGAAAGTTGTAAAGGACTTCTTGGAGATAACATATCAAAATTTGAAAGGAAACGGACAAGTATAGGTCGATGAAACCATTTTTCTTTGATGAAGCTAGATCTGGAAACTGTTATGATGATCTATTGTGATTCTGTGAATTTCGTGCAATTATCTAGTCCGAATTTGATCTCGTATTCTTAATGAGAGTTGTAGACGACATCTTGAGGAGCAACATACTAAAATTTGAGGATAAACGGACAAGTAATGATTGTGGAAAACAATTTTCTTTGAAAAGGATAAATCTGGACAGTGAACCGAGAGATAGGAAGAGTTATAAAAATTATAAATTTTAATCCAGAAGGAATTAAATTTCTATTTCTTAATGAGACTTTTACATCTATGTCTCAATTATAACATATTAAAATCTCAGAATTTTTGGAGTTCATTTAATGGTTTAATCGAAATTATTTCCGAAACTGTGCAAAAGTGGTACTGGAATTTCTTTTGCTGTGATGTATGGATTTATGTGATTGATGTGAAACTTTTTTGACATAGTGTTCTTCATGAAATATCTTACGCTGGATCTTGTTTACATCGTGTTAAATTTTCATAATTTTTTGAGATTTTTTACTAATTTTTCCAGAATTTTTATAAAAGAAGTGCATTCTGCTTTATCCGAAATTTGTTGTATTTTCAAGAATAAATAGACTGCCCTACGAAATATGATGTCTTGAGTGGTTATATATGCTGCATATATGGTGATGTTTGGCATATCATGTGACATCAAAAGATGGTTTAGATCTTTGATATTGTTGCATCAAATGCCATGATGAAAATGAGACATATATGAGATTATATATCGTGATAATAACGAGACCGTCGGAGGTGTGAGCCGACGATGCCCCGGGAGTGTTGGGATGCCCGGAGTGTGGGTACCGGATGCTCGGAGTGTGTGTGCCGGATGCCTCGGGAGTGTTGGGATGCTCGGAGGTGTGTGCTGGAAGCCTTGGAGGTGTGTGCCGGGGGGATTCCTCGTGATGCTAGTTGGGATATGAGATGCCCGGAGGTGTGTGCCGGAGGCTCCTCATGACTCCAAGTTGGGTGCGAGCGATAAATTGTGGGATGCAAACATTGGTCTCTGGATGAAAAATGATGAGATCCTTATGAAAGATAAGAATTGAAATTGAATCATGTGCATGGGTGTATGCATGTGGCGTGATGCATGATCTGCTTATGAAAGTAAATTGATGCTATTTGATATTGAAAATGCGATCATGAAGGCATGAATGGATCTCATGGTGATGTATGCTTAATAGCATGGATGATATGACTACATGGTGATATATGCACGATGGCATGGTGAGATATGCATGACTGCATGGTGGTATATGCACGATGGCATGGCAAGATATGCATGACTGTATGGTAATATATGCACAACTGCATGGTGATGTATGCTTGATAGCATGAATGATATGTGATTTACTCGTGATATCTTGATTGTCTTGCTTGATTCATTGTGTAGTTTGATGGATCTTTACTGTTGAGTGGTTGTACTCACCCCTTTAGGGACCAACATTTCAGATTGAGCTATGCCTCTAGCACCTGTCACGCATGGTACTTATTATGGATTGCCATATGATGTTGAGGTGGAGTGCACGGAGCATTCCCGTGTTAGTGTACCTGGTCTGGTGTTTGTCCGAGTCCGTGTCTTAGTGATGTACGATGTGGGTCTTGTTGATGGCTTTGTTATCCAGGAGTTTTTGTCTGTTCATGTTCAGCGTGATGGAGTGATGCTAGGGATGCTGCCGCCGCCTCCGACTGACGCACCAGGTTGGGTGTGATTGAGCGTACGGCTGGTGGAGGACGATACTTTTTGGTTAGCCGGCACTAGATGATGGATGGGTGTATATGTCAAACGTAGGGTCGTGTTCTTTTGAGTTAGCCGAGCATAGTTAAAAGCCTTGGCCCTTTTGTCATACCGACTTGTGAAATCCATCTTAGTATGTAAATAAAAGTGATTTGGCCCTAAGATGTGTATATATATGAAAGTTTGTAGTTGGTGTGTATTGCATTGTATTGTTTGGTTGTGTATGGGTTAAGGAGATGATAAGTATGCTTCCGTTTTATGATCTGCGCTGGGACCGATTGAGATGGTACGAACCCCCAGGATTTATGGACCCACTGCAATTGAAATGGTATCAGAGTGGAATGTTATTAGGACAAGTGAAAAGGTAAGTGGCTGTAGAGGACTGTAGCGACCCTAACGGTTCGGGGGTCGTTGAGGGGTGCCACACCAAGCCCCACCGATAGGCACCCCATTGGTGACTCCCGTACGTCCGAAGGTTCGTTTTTTTTTTTTTTTTGGATTCTTCTTGGTAGAATTCGGTGCCATGTTAATGTTTAAGTTTATAGATACATCTGCATTAGGTACTGCTTTATCTTACTTGTTGACTTGCTGTGTTATTCAGATAGTTAGTGAAGATAGGAAGATAGTGAAACGGCGGTATCTTTTGAGATTGTTTGCATATAGTCCTTTTAAGGGATTAGAGGCTTCTGAGCCTAAATTGGTCACTCCATGCTTTTATTTTCTCTCAAAATCGCGTGTCTGTTGGAGAAGTTGATCCTTGTGGTCTTCTGAATAGTCATTTGCATTGCAATTCCAAAGGTGTAACCCAGTTGTGAAGGATAAGATCAAAATTTCTCTCTAAGATCTACCTTCTTGGTCCACTGATCTATCAAAAATAGGTAGTTTACTTAGGCAAATTCATTGCAGCTTGGGCTGTTTAAACCAACAAGTACCTCTTATTTTGTTCATGTGCCAACGAGAGATATGGTGGGACATCCTCACAAGCATGGAGCCAGAAGCTTATCTCTATGTTTGCTTTGCGAGAGAACCACTGAAAATTGCAGGTTTCTTGTGTTTAGCTGAATTTGACATACAGAGACTGACCAATTTGTGAAGATGACTAGTTTCACATTGCCAAAGTAGTATTAAGGATTGGCAAAGCACTATTGAGGATTGGCTGCTTGGTGCCAGTACATACAAGAAAAGAGTGGGAGTTGTATAGCCCATAGATACTTTCCTGGCTTCAATATTTGTACAGTGCTTGTCTGGAATCTACTTGCTATCCTGCAGATTATGCATATCTTAGATTTTTACCAGTAGTTCTAATGTTGTCAGTGGTTTTTTTTTGCCAATTTGATGGCAATTAGAGTTGCTTCCTTCCTTTCTCCATCTAGAAAGGGATTCATGGTGGATAGATGTTGATTGATCCTACAAAGTTCTAGCAAAAGTAGTGACAAATCAACCTCAGGATTAGCTTCTGTTTTCCACATCACCTCATAGATTAAGAGAAGAAGAGAACCATTATTTTAATACTCTATGGCTTTTCTTCTGGGATATTTGGGGTTGTGTGGATAAAAGCGGTTAGTGCATGATATTAGAAGAGCACCGACTAGGCGATGTAGTGACAGAAAATGCTCGACAAATTGATATCTATGTATGTGTTCTCAGTTAAGTTTTTCTCTATGCGCCATCCTTTCTATCTGATTTTGGAATTAAACTTTTTATATCAGGATGTTTGTGAATTCTGTGAAGAGACTTCGAATTATGAGGACTTCTGAGGCTAATGGACTTGGTGCTGAATTACAGAGTCAATTTTCTGAGACTTGATCATGTACATGGTTTTGTATGATCATGATATTTAAAGCATTGTTGAGTATGAGTGCTAACCTTAAGCTGGGTAACTCTGAAGCTATCTAGGTCCTGTAGAGCATGGTTGCGAACTTTTGAGTGAACGGTGTGTATAGCTTGCCCATTATACGGTTGTGGAAATGAAAAGACTGGATTGAGCATTTTGAAAATCATGGTTGCTCCTCTTGGTGTCCTTTTTTTTTTTAATCTTTTTGTTGAGGTGACACTACCCTTTCCCAACTTTTGTCACTGCCGGTTAAATCAAACTTTGGAATGTCCTATGTATGTTGTGTGTACATATATTCTTGCAACTTATTTCTTGTTGATATGTGAGAGAGAGAGAGATGGACACTATTCTTTCTTGTGGATTGTTTATTGGTTCTCCATATTCTCTGCGAAGAAATGAGATTTCATGTTAAGAGTCTTTCTGATCAAGCCCACTTGAATTACTTATTAAACTGGAATTTTGGATGGCATGAGATTTGGCATGTAAAAGGCCGCAAGTCTAGTATTGAGGTTGAAAACTGAGGTTTTCATTTTCTTTGAAACTGAGGATTTTCTGTTTCCTCTTAACATTGATCTTTATTCATTGCTGCAACTTTCAGCACATCCATGGGTCAGAGAAGGAGGAAATGCATCAGATATCCCTATTGATATATCAGTTTTGAACAATATGAGACAATTTGTGAAGTACGGTCAACTGAAACAATTTGCTTTACGGGTAACGAAACTGCTCTCTAAGATTTCTTCAAGGAGGAAAGGATATTATATCATGTCATTGTCTAACAAATATTGCTTGCAGGCACTAGCAAGCACACTTGATGAAGAGGAACTTGCTGACCTCAAGGATCAATTTGCTGCAATTGATGTAGATAAAAATGGTTCTATTAGTCTTGAAGAAATGAGAGAGGTATCCATTTCTTTCTCATTCCACATTCACTCTGATGAATATTTTAATTACATCGTGATCATGAGTGTTGTAGACACGCAGGCCCTTGCTCAGGATCTTCCCTGGAAGATGAAGGAACCACGTGTCTTAGAGATTCTTCAAGCGGTGACTTTTATCTTTACCTTTGTTATGGCCTTGTTTTCTCCTTGTGTATTAGCAATTGAGATTTGTTTTTCTGGTGGATTTGTGGAATACCATTTCTGTCAGTTTCACTTTCTTCTTTTATTGTTTTGGTGATTCTCTTTTTGTTCATATTCGATGCTCAAAGCTTCCATTTAGTTCTTACTTCATGTTTCATCATTTTGAAAACTTGCTTGTGTTGTTAGTCGAGAAATGTTGGACTGATTTTTTCGTTCATGAGATGAGCTGCTGCCAAGCTTGCAGATTTTGCACAAACATGTGAGTCCTGAATGGTGCATAAGAATCTCTTTTATTTTTCCTTCATGTAGATCGATAGCAACATGGATGGGCTAGTGGATTTTACTGAGTTTGTTGCAGCTACTCTTCATGTGCATCAAATGGAGGAACATGACTCAGAGAAGTGGCAGCTGCGGTCACAGGCCGCTTTTGAGAAATTTGACATTGATCGTGATGGTTATATAACCCCAGAAGAACTTCGACTGGTAAGTTTGACTATCTTCATTTATTCATCCCTTCCACATTCATTTGCCCTCTAGTTCTCATTTGTGTCACTATGGGTATGGGTAGAGTGAAAATTAAATTACGTAGACAGGGCTAAATGTATTTGTTTTCATTTGTAACTGAATTTTGACTGTCTCTTGGGAGCTTGAAGTTTGTTTCTTGCAAAATTGCCCAAAAGTTGGGATAAGTCGTCTGTCTTTTTGCATATTGGGCACAAAATAGTAGCATAGCAACTTTCTGTTGCAGCTTCACATAAAGAAACTGTTCAGCTTGTGACCTTGATAATTTGGTTATTGTCTCATCTGAAAATACTAGCCGTATGTATTGGCTCTTGTTGTATATTCTGCACAAAGTAGTGGCGCAGGTTTTTTATATTGCTTGGTACAAAGAAATGGTTCAGCATGTTAACGTGTAACCTTGACATGATGCTCCCATGCCCTTTTCAGCAGACAGGTTTGAAAGGCTCCCTCGGTCCTCTGCTAGAGGAAGCCGACGTTGACAAAGATGGGAAAATAAGTTTATCGGAGTTCAGAAGGCTGTTAAGAACTGCAAGCATGGGTCTCAAAACTTGCCGAGCCCATCTGGTTATCGGAATTTGAGGAAGATATAGATCCATTCTGGAGCTTTTGGGTGTTAAAAAGAGAGGAGGGAGCACGAGACGGGTTACGTATTTTGGTTACTCAAGATATACTGAGCCAACCATGATGACCACCTCTGTGCTCCGCTCCATGACCCGTGCTCTCTCGCATTCGCTTGAACTCTGATGTGAATCGTTGCGGAAGGATCGTTCTACGAAGGCCCAGATGGTGCGAATTGCAAACCTCGACCTCCAATCAAACCTGTGATTGGCAACCTCGGTATGAACGTGACCTGTTGACGAACACGTGTCAACCAACCAACGTTATAGACGCCACGAGCGAAAGAATTCGCTATCTCGCTCGATAAGTCGAATTGACCGCCACAAGAGAATCTTGATTAGGTCAAGTCCTCAAAAGAACAGTAAAAAAGAGAACCTCTCAATTCTTTTCCTCAAAAAAAATAAAATATATCTGTCTCCAAAGAAATTTGGCAAATCCTTTATATAGGCTGCCACACAAACCCTAAAAACCAACCCTAAAAATCTAATGCGTTATATTCTAAAATATTCCTATTTTAGAATATTCTTAAACAAGAATATATATAAATTGACTTGGTCAATTATTTGGTGACAAGATAATTAAATTGCACCAAGATTTCCAAGATTCTTCAAGATTTGATCCAAGGTCATCTTCACGCCAAAGATCACGAACCATGACGCCAACAGCTTGCCTGAATTGTTTGGCCCGCGCTCGAGTAATCGAACCAGTAGGAATAGACAATGGGTCCCTAGCACCTCCTCCTCGATATGACTCGATGTCCACATCATTCCCTCCCCCGTGCAAAGGATTTGTCCTCAAATCATCACTGGCATCAAAAAGAGTCAAGTCAGAAACATTAAATGTGGCACTAACGTCATACTTACCTGGAAGATCAAGCTTGTAAGCATTATTGTTAACTCTTTCCAAAACCATGAATGGTCCATCCCCTCGCGGTAATAACTTAGAATGTCGCTGCTCAGGAAATCTCTCTTTGCGCATATGAACCCAAACCCAATCGCCAGGTTCAAACACCACTTCCTTGCGCCCTTTGTTAGCTTGCCTTGCATATTGCTCAGTCTTGCGCTCAATATTTGTGCGCGTCTTCTCATGCAATGCCTTGACAAATTCAGCTTTCTTTGCTCCATCTAAATCCACACGCTTATCAACAGGTAAAGGGGTTAAATCTAACGGAGTTAATGGATTAAAACCATAGACAACCTCAAATGGTGTAAATTTAGTAGCAGAATGCATGCTCCTATTATATGCAAATTCAACATGTGGCAGACAATCTTCCCAAGATTTTATGTTCTTTTTAATAATAGCACGCAACAATACCCCTAAAGTTCTATTAACTACCTCGGTTTGACCATCGGTCTGTGGATGACAAGTAGTAGAAAATAACAACCGTGTTCCTAGTTTTTTCCACAATGTTTTCCAAAAGTAGCTAAGAAATTTAGAATCTCGATCTGAAACAATCGATCTAGGCATGCCATGCAAACGTACAACCTCCTTAAAGAACAAATTAGCAATATGAGATGCATCATCAGTTTTATGACAAGGTATAAAATGAGCCATCTTTGAAAACCGATCAACAACCACATAAATAGAATCTCTACCATACTTAGACCTAGGCAATCCTAACACAAAATCCATAGAAATATCAATCCAAGGATGCGTTGGAATAGGTAATGGTGTATACAAGCCATGCGGTTTAGTTGTAGACTTCGATTGCTTACAAGCAATGCATCTCTCACAAACACGTGTGACATCTCTCTTCATATGTGGCCAATAAAAATGTTCATACAGCACTTCATAAGTCTTATTAATGCCAAAATGCCCCATTAAACCACCACTATGCGCTTCTCGCACCAACAATTCACGCAAAGAACACTTAGGCAAACATAGTTTGTTTTCACGAAAAAGATAACCTTCATGCCTATAAAATTTATCAAATGCAGCGTGTTCACATGCTTCATAGACTCTCCCAAAGTCATCATCATCAATATATAAGCCCTTGATATGCTCAAAACCTAGACACTTTGCTTCTAAAATAGTTAGAATCGCATACCTTCGAGAAAGTGCATCGGCTACCACATTTTCCTTACCTTTCTTGTACTTGATCACATATGGAAAAGTCTCAATGAACTCCATCCATTTGGCATGTCTTTTATTCAACTTTTGCTGTCCTTTCAAGTACTTCAAGGTCTCATGGTCGGTGTGGATCACAAACTCCTTTGGCCATAAATAATGTTGCCAAGTCTCCAAAGCTCGCACTAAAGCATACATCTCCTTATCATAGGTAGGATAATTCAATGTTGCTCCACTCAATTTTTCGCTGAAATAAGCTATGGGACGCCCTCCTTGCATCAACACGGCTCCAATTCCTGTACCAGAAGCATCGCACTCTATCTCAAAAGTAGCACTGAAATTCGGCAAAGATAATAAAGGAGCATTAGTTAACTTATCTTTTAGCAGATTAAATGCTTTCTCTTGCTCTTCTCCCCACGTGAAACCCACGTGCTTCTTGATTACCTCAGTTAATGGTGCGGCAATAGTGCTAAAATTTCTCACAAATCGTCGATAAAAACTCGCCAATCCATGAAAGCTACGCACCTCTCCTATGGTCTTAGGCGTTGGCCATTCACGGATTGCTTTAACCTTTTCTTCATCAACCTGTATACCATTAGCACTAACAACAAATCCTAGAAATACTAATTTGTTGGTAACAAAAGAGCACTTCTTTAGATTAGCGTATAATTGCTCGCCCCTTAAAACCTGCAAGACAACTCGCACGTGCTCGATATAGTCATTAGGACTTCGGCTATAAATTAAGATGTCATCGAAATAGACAATCACAAATCGACCAATAAAAGCACGCAAAACATGATTCATAAGTCGCATAAACGTGCTCGGTGCATTAGTTAATCCAAATGGCATTACTAACCACTCATATAATCCATACTTGGTCTTAAATGCAGTTTTCCATTCATCACCTTCTTTCATCCTAATTTGATGATAGCCACTTTTCAAATCGATCTTAGTGAAAACGCAAGAACCATGCAACTCATCCAACATGTCATCTAACCTAGGAATAGGATGTCGATACTTTACCGTAATATTATTGATTGCTCGGCAATCGACACACATTCGCCAAGTTCCATCCTTCTTTGGCACTAACAAAACAGGGACGGCGCATGGGCTAAGACTCTCTCTCACATACCCCCGTTCCAATAGTTCGCTAACTTGCCGCTGAAGTTCCTTTGTCTCCTCGGGATTGCTTCGATATGCGGGTCGATTAGGTAATGGCGCACCAGGAATCAAGTCAATTTGATGTTCTATGCCTCGAATCGGTGGTATCCCTCCAGGAAGTTCATCAGGAAAGACATCTTCAAATTCCTGCAATAAAGATACAATAGGACTAGGCAAACTTGGGTCAAGATCGTTAGTAGAAAATAAAACCTCCTTGTACACAAGTACAAGCATTGGTCGATCTAGAACTAAAGCTCTCCTCACTTCACTTGATTTTGCATAAAAATTATTTTGCCTCTTTTCTTTCCTCTCTTCTTTTCCCTCGGTTTTTACCACAATCTTTCTCTCGGCCTCTCTCTTTTCCTTGCGTCTCGGACACACCACGCAAGCCCTCGAATTTCTCACATTTTCTCTCTCTCTCGGCTTCTCGTTGTAACTTTAGTTGATCTTGATACACCTCACTAGGTGTCATTGGTACCAAGGTATAAGTCTTTTGATTCATCATCAATGAATAACGATTAGTATACCCATCATGATGTACCTTTCGATCATATTGCCATGGTCTTCCAAGTAAGATATGACCCGCTTGCATAGGTACAACATCACACTTTACCTCGTCCTTATATCTCCCTATCTCAAATGGAATTCGAACTTGCTTCGATACTTTCACCTCACCACTATCATTTAACCATTGAAGTCTATAAGGCCTAGGGTGCTTTGTTGTCTTCAAGCCCAACTTATCCACCATAATACAACTTGCCACATTCGCACAACTACCTCCATCAATTATCATACTACAGATCTTACCATTCACCACACACCTTGTATGAAACAAATTATCTCTTTGTTGGTGATGCTCCTCCTCCTTTACTTGCACACTCAGAGAACGCCTAACCACCAATAAGTCTCCTTTTATAGCCACTTCTCCATCACTACAATCCTCCAATGGTGGCATCTCATCATCATCTTCTTCCCTTTCACTTTCGGACTCAATAACACCATGTCCAGTCATGATCATCACCCTCCTATTAGGGCATTGATTCGCCATATGACCCCTGCCCAAACACTTAAAACATTTAATTTCACGAGTTCTAGTGTTAGGATTTTCGGTTTTACCTGAAATCGGATTCGTTCCAACTTTACCGTCCCTCTCCTTCTCCTTTGAAGTTTCGGTTTTGGTGTTGTTTCCTCTCCAATTTGGCTTCTCATCTCTCTTCCAATTGGATCTCCAATTCTGATTTGAACCTCCTCCACTCTTGTGATTTCGGTCCAACTTCAATTGCCGCTCAACTTTGATGGCTTTGTCCACCAATTCTTCCAATTCAACATAGTGTTGCAGCTCTACCACCCTTGCTATGTCTCGGCTCAAACCACTCAAAAATCTTGACATTGTGGCCTCACGATCCTCCATCACATTAGCACGGATCATGGCAATCTCCATCTCCTTGTGATACTCTTCCACGCTCTTATTGCCTTGTGTGAGGTTTTGTAACTTTTGAAACAAATCTCGATGGTAATGACTTGGCACAAAACGCCTCCTCATCACCGCTTTCATCTCATCCCACGTCTCTATCGGTCTTTCACCATTGCGCCTCCTACTAGTCACAAGTTGATCCCACCAAATTATAGCATAATCAGTAAATTCAACAGCTGCAATTTTTACCTTTTTGAGCTCGAGTATCGTTGGCAATCAAATACCATCTCCATGCGTTTCTCCCACTCTAGATACGCATCGGGATCATTCTTCCCTTGGAAGGAAGGAATCTTCATCTTGATGTTGCCAAGTTCATCATCTCCTCGGTGTCTAAACCTTCGGCCTCCATTCCACCTTTCAAATCGAGCATCTCGATCATCCTCCATGTCGGCCTCATCATCATCATATTGCCGTTGCCTTCTATGTTGTGTTCTAGAGGCATCTCGCTGATGTTGCGGCCTTCCTCGGGGTATCTCTCGGTCACCATCAACCCTCATGCCATTCCCCATCATTCGGCCACTAAGCTCCTCCACTACGACCCTCAATTGCTGGATGCTTTCCACGAGCGCTTCATCCCTTCGTATGGAGTCAACCTCCCGTTGATTCACGCTTTCTTCGCGCGACATATTTTAGACCTGCAAGTAAACGTTAGTCTAAAAAAAATCCTCACCAATCGCTCCCTCACGTGTTTCTCTCGAGATGTTTGTCACTCCTCTCGTGTTTAACTCAAGTCTAGGCTTTTTCCACCCTCAATTAAGCTTACACACTCTTGCCTTTTTCCTCTCGTATTCTCTTTTCACAAGCTCTTTATTGGACTCAAAACCTGTCTCTCAACCCCTCACGACAATCAATCAAACTAATCAAACAAGATTAGATCACTATTGATTTTGTTTCAGCAAGTAACAATTTCAAACCAACAAGTACAACTTTCGAAATTCCAATTGAAACGCAAATCACTACTGATTTTGTTTCAATTTGGTCTACTAACAAACGAGTCGCCTTCTTGATTTTTTTTTTTGTTCGGCTAATTTTTTTTTTTTTTTTGCCGAATCTGTTTTTTTTTTTTTTTTTTTTTTCTTTTTTTTTTTTTTTTTTGTGCGTTTTCTTTCTCTTCTTTTTTTTTTTTTTTTTTTTTTTTTTTTTTTTGATGAACTTAGATACAATTTAAGATGCTAGAAAAGAAAATTTAAAACTAACAGCAAACAACTACGTATGGAAGCACAAAAGCAATCGGATCCCTAAATTAACTAGAACCGAAACCCTAACTCAATAAATCTCAAATTGCTGAATATCAACAGAAAATTAAAGATAAATAGACCTTGTAGAAGCAAGCTCTGATACCAAACTGATGTGAATCGTTGCGGAAGGATCGTTCTACGAAGGCCCAGATGGTGCGAATTGCAAACCTCGACCTCCAATCAAACCTGTGATTGGCAACCTCGGTATGAACGTGACCTGTTGACGAACACGTGTCAACCAACCAACGTTATAGACGCCACGAGCGAAAGAATTCGCTATCTCGCTCGATAAGTCGAATTGACCGCCACAAGAGAATCTTGATTAGGTCAAGTCCTCAAAAGAACAGTAAAAGAGAACCTCTCAATTCTTTTCCTCAAAAAATAAAATATATCTGTCCCCAAAGAAATTTGGCAAATCCTTTATATAGGCTGCCACACAAACCCTAAAAACCAACCCTAAAAATCTAATGCGTTATATTCTAAAATATTCCTATTTTAGAATATTCTTAAACAAGAATATATATAAATTGACTTGGTCAATTATTTGGTGACAAGATAATTAAATTGCACCAAGATTTCCAAGATTCTTCAAGATTTGATCCAAGGTCATCTTCACGCCAAAGATCACGAACCATGACGCCAACAGCTTGCCTGAATTGTTTGGCCCGCGCTCGAGTAATCGAACCAGTAGGAATAGACAATGGGTCCCTAGCACCTCCTCCTCGATATGACTCGATGTCCACATCATCGAAGGAGGGAGTGAGGGAGAGGCCAAGAATGACAGTGAAGATGGAGGTGA
Organism: Eucalyptus virginea; assembly: GCA_014182375.1. NCBI lineage: Eukaryota > Viridiplantae > Streptophyta > Magnoliopsida > Myrtales > Myrtaceae > Eucalyptus > Eucalyptus virginea. Next base: position 27,223,010 of record CM024521.1, on the reverse strand, counting down.
GGTCGAGCGAGCTTGTAGTGGACGTCGACGAGAGCAGGAGCCTTGCCAGCGACGTTGACTCAAATATAGCACGAGCATGAGCGCCGGAGAGAGAGGGAACCTGAAATTTTGAGTTTACGAAAGGAAGGGAGAGAAGAGGTGTGAAGAAAGTGGAGGGTCTATCGTCCTTTTGCTGCAGCTACAGGAGCAAAATTTTTTCAAAATGGCACCTCATGTCTTGCTCAGTCAATCCGGATTGTGGGCCCCATGAGAACACGTGTTGCCTTCTTGTTTGTCACGCTGGAGCACGAGACGTACCTAATATTTTCTCCTTTTATAGGGGAAAATTTAAATCTTTGTGACATTTTTTTTTTCCAAATTTGCTTGTGCATAATCCCCCTGAATATATCATTGAAATATATGCATCCACGCAATATTCTCTTTTGTATTTTTCAAATATTCCATTCGAAAATTTCCTTTCCACCCAAGAATATGCCCCTCAGTGTATATTACCTAAATGTGTGAAAAATTTCACATGAATATGTGAAAAATCTCACATCGTATCAACGCTCACCGTCGGTCCAATGCAAAAAAGGAATAAAATGGAATAAAATAAATGTTTCTAAACTATATGTTATGCGATTTATTTTAATTATTTGGGGCTAAAAATTAGCCCATTTTTTATGCAAGAATTTAGGTGTCAACAGCTACCCATCTTTGAAGGTGAGCTCTTAGAGGTTGCCTTCAAAGATAAATTGAGACCTAAATTTTGATCATGCGCATACAATGAATGATTTTTTGTTAGAAAATGAATTCCATTTTTGAATGCAATTTATATGATGCATGAAAATGTTAATGTAAATGATAAATGAACATATTTGGAATAACTTACCTTTAAGGAGGATAGAGTAATTCGAGATAGTGGGTGTTACATGTCCAAGACCCGTACCTTTCTACGGTTGCCTAGAATAGTAACGGGGCTTCGTAAGAAGACTGCTTTTCTAGGACCCGTACCTTTCTACGGTCGCTTGTTGGAGCACTAAGTGTAATGTCTAGGACCCGTACCATTCTACCGTCGCCTAAACTGGGATTCACTTTCCAAGACCCCTACATTTCTACGGTCGCCTGTTAGAGCTACAAACATAATATTTAGGACCCGTACCTTTCTACGTTACCTAAACGGGAAAATACCTTTCAGGACCCGTACCTTTCTATGGTCGCTTGAATGAGGAAACTGCTTTTCCAAGACTCGTACCTTTCTACGATCGCCTGTTAGAGCAACAAAAATTGTCTAGGACCCGTACCTTTTTACGGTCACCTAAACGGGAAAATACTTTCCAAGATCCATACATTTCTACGGTCACCTGAATGGGAAATTGCTTTTTCAGGACCCGTATCTTTCTACGGTCGCCTGTTAGAGCAACGAATATAATGTCTAGGACCCGTATCTTTCTATGATCGCCTGAATGGGGTTTTGCTTGACTAGGACCCGAACCTTTCTTTGGTCACCTTAATCAAATTGAATCTAGAGAAAAACTCTTTGGGGGATAGCTCAACCGAGTCGAGTGTCAATGCTATTGAGAAGAAATACATGTGCAATGACAAGTATTTAAGGTATGGATAGAGATATACTTACCTAGTGACATCTTTGATCCTTAGGGATATGTCTCTTGCAAATTAATGAGGTGGCTCTGGGTTACGGAAGCACACCATGTCGATGAAGGGGAACTTTGGGCTACAGAAGCACGCTGATTTTATAGGGGGACTCTAGGCTACAGAAGCATGCCGGGTTATATCAAGGGACACCGGGTTATGGAAGCATGCCGAGTCAATAAAGAGGGACATTGGGCTATGGAAGCACACTGAGTCGAAGAAAGGGACTCTAGGCTATGAAAGCACGCCAGATCAATATAAATGACACCGGGTTACGGAAGCACACCGGGTCAATGAAAGGGACTTTGGGCTACGAAAGCACGTCATGTCAATATAAAGGACACCAGGTTACGAAAACACGTCGGGTCGATGAAAGGGACTCTGGGCTACGAAAACACGCCAGGTCAATATAAAGGACACTGGGCTACAGAAGCACGCCGGGTCAATGAATGTTGGGCTGAGTCGATGAAAGGGACTCTGGGCTACGAAAGCACGTCAGGTTAATATAAAGGACACTGGGCTACGGAAGCACGCCGGGTCAATGAATGCTGGGCGACAAAAGCACGCCAGGTCAATATAAAGGGACAGCTTGATTGAGTCAAGTGTCGAGAATACTCACATAATGACAAGTATTTAGAATATGGGTAGAGATATACTTACCTTATGATATCTCTGATTCTTGGGAATATGTCTTCTGGAACTTAGAAATCCTGTGGAGGTCTCTCACCTCCTGGTAGAAATAAATTTTGGAACATCAAGAATGCACATTGAAGGTTTGTAATGGTTTCTCATCTCCTAATATCACGAGGCATTCTGAAAGGAACATGAATGTTAGGAGCTTTTGGGTCTTTGAGAAAACATTACCTGTCAGACATGATTAGAGCAAAAGTGCATTCACCAAAGAAATAAGCAATTAAGGCTATTTTGGAATGCACACTTCAAAACCCACCGAAATTTTTATCAATTCAATCAAGGTTCATGCATAATGACCTTTGCATCACCCAAATTTCCACTAGAGAGAATTATCATTTAAGACAATTTTCACTCATGACGTGGATTTTCTAAGAATACTAAATGAGACTTTCAGTTAGAAAGGACTTTCACTCACTCTCATTCAGAAAGGTAATTTTAGGAGAATCACTCCATTTCACCATATCGACTAGGGTTCGAGTATTCTCGCAAGCGGTATGACCTTACCAATCTGAGAGGTCTTTAACAGGGACCGTAATGAGGGCTTGGTCAATGGGTTGAAAATGGACTCTTTGAGTCAAGGCTATTGAAAGAACAGCTTCGCAATCATCTCTGGGTTTAGAAGTCAAGAACCCTGCAAAATGAGAAAGAAATAATCTTGCTCGCACTTCTTCGAGTGACGCTTATAAACATATGAACTCCCATGTTAATTCAAGTGCCTTAATCTGAAGAGAGTTTGTAAGGGACGTAATATAGGCTGGGTTTATGGGTTGAGAAACGAAATGATCATTAGGCTAAAAAATGTGTAGATGGTGAGAGTTGATGATCATCTAGGCATTATCGCTGGTTTTCTCTTTCACCGGGGTTTGTCATTATAAATGCACCATTGATCTTGACTCTTTGAGTACTGCTCCATTGAGATACAATTTTTGTAACTTATAGTCATCTATTTAACACTTCTACGGCCATTGGCCTTACTTTTACTAGGTACATTGCTTTTTTTTGCCCCCGGTTTTCATTAATTTTTTTTCATGAGCATCGCCCTTGCTTTTACCAGGCACACTGCTTTTTCGAGGCCCTAATTTTCATTCATCTTATGCCTATGGGCATCAACCTTGCTTTTACTAAGCACATTGCTTTTTCATGCTCCCTAGTTTTCATGCATTTTTTCTGCACATCTTTTTCATAGGCATTGGCCTTGCTTTTACCAAGCACACTGCTTTTTCATGCCCCTTAGTTCTATTTTGATTTCAATTATTGCGCACAATGCATGCGTTATGGAATTATACTTTAAATGACACTCGAACTTTCAAGGGGTCTTCATCTGTCTCTTGCCTTGCCCCAGTGTAGGGGATGATCATCGACTGGGTTTAAAAGAAATGAAATTGCAGGCTCAAGTGGGTTATGCAAAGGAGATAAGTTTGTAGGATAGAGAAAGAAATGTTATGCGTCATCATAAGGCACTTAAATTACCACATGAATTCAATGTAATAGTATGACTTGAAGATTAATGCAAATGAGAGCAAGAAAATTTCTTTCCATTTTCCTCATCTCATGATGCTATCTTACCTCCAATTTGCCCCGATGTGGGGTGGTTCTTGACAAGGGTAATTTGAAAGAATTTCCACAAGTGTATAGGGCTCAAAGAAGTTAAGAAATAGATCACCTGTAGTGTTTAGGATAGCGAAATGAATTGCCCCTCATCATTTCGGTTATCGTACATTTTGCGAGAAAACTCTTTACCTTGTGGATACGAACTTTCCTACACTCATCTCACAAGTGTATGAGTAAGGGACTATGTATAGGATAGGGTTTGCCTTTTATCATCCTGACTCATCTCATTTAGTATGCTCAATTCATTCCACATCATTCATTAAATTAGTCAATCTTGATGTTCTTTAGTTGAATTGGTAGACAAAACATGTAAGAGTCACCATGCAAGATCCCTTTTTTAAAAGAGCCCAACATCTTTAAGCATGAAAAACTGTCAAATTCAAAACAATTTACCACACTTAAAAAATGTTTTAAAGCACTCATGCGGGGGATTGTTCCCCAATGGGATTGCCTCAGCAATGGACGTCTTTGGGTTGTCCTTATCAGTCAAGACTGAAAATCCGCCTTTGCCCCTGCGAAAGAGAACGTGCATGAATATGATACTATCAACATCAAAGTAAAAGCAAATGGAATATTCATTTTTGGCTTGGGTCGAGATTTTATCTCAGTCATGTCATTACTAAAATTTTTAGTGCCCCCAATTCATCATCTCTTTCACTAAAGATGGATGGTCCTCTTTTACTTGCCCCTCATTTTATTAGCTCTTTAGAAGTGTGTTCTCAAACTTGTTGAGTAACAGTTGAGTCAATTGATTTATTATTGTAGCTTAATGTGCCTTTTTCAGATGCTTTCTCATCAGGTCAAGAAAGTAATGCTCTGAAATATGAAGTAAATGAGTTAGAAAATTAAACAGAGCTAACCTAACGCATCCTTTCGGAAATGGCTTGAAAAATGATTTTTTTTTTATTCTCTTTTTTTTGGGAAGTTTTTTGATGAGGAAGCATGAAGAAACCCAGTCCTCAGGATTTCTCCGTGGATGATATTTTATATTCATGATTGGATATCGTCATTGGACTGGTTTGGTTTACCCCATCACGTCCTCAAAACAAAACTTGTAATTTTATTGATATTCATCAATCAAATTACATTTATTAAATGGTAAATGCAATGCTCAATCCCTAAACGAAAAACGAAAAAGAAGAAATTGAAAACATTTCCTAGAAAGCAAAAAAAATTCCCACGCAGGGGAAGGTGCAACTGATCTTGCCTCTAATTGAATAAGGGAATCGAACCACTTAGAATCATGAATCATGTGTGCTTGAGTTCTTCATCCTCCTTGATCTTGTGATGTGAACCTTCCAGGTCAAAGATTCTACCTTCTAAATATGTCACTAGTCTCTTCATGGTGGCATCAAATTCAGCTACCTTAGGAAAATGAGACGATTCAAAAGTCCTCTTGGCTCTCTTCTTCGAGTCGCAGTTTCTCACTGAAGATAGAGTATCTATGTCATCACAACATTTTTGCTTGATGAGACAAGCCACAATAGTAGACAATTCATCGACTTGACTTTGGAGGTATGCAATTCGCTTGTTCATGTCATTGTCAATATCAATGATACGGTTCAACACCTCGTTTTGATCTGCCATTTTAGTTTTCAACCGTGTACAAATGGGTGAACAGGATCGCTCCATAATCACCTGATCCAAATAAATAGGAACATATAAGCATGAGGTGTATATAGAGAGCCAGTCCATGATAGCGATCTAATCTATTTTTTATTTGTTTTTTTTTTATTCATTGAAAAGTTTGTGCAAGAAGGGAATTTCCTAAAAATAAAAATAGGGTACTTTAGCAAGAACAAATTTCCTAGGCATGGATTGAAAACAAATTCTCCAAAGTTTTTTTTTTTTTTTTTTTTTGTTATTTTCCAAATGATCCATTGCATGACAATTTCCTCATTTCATTTCTAATTAACAAAGGAATTAAATCAATGATTGACCTAGATTGTCATGGACCGACCCAAAAGTACAACAAAATAAATTGCATGGTATAGGGATAGAAGACTTACTTCACCAAAGAAAATCAACAGTAATCACATAGACATGCATATGACATGTGAGGCTCGATTTCTACTCTAAACAGCTTAACAAAGTGGAGCTAAGAGGATAATTTGACCGTTGCAGTCTTGCATTAATGTGTCAAGTCCTCCTAACTCCGGTTCAGTCGAATGGAATGCCCAATAGTCATGCAGTCTCGCGGACATGGACAAACACATTTGACACCGTGAAAAAAATTTCGGGGAAGAGAAGGTCAACCTCTACATAGCAGTCTCGCTTTGGAGGAAGTATCCTTCTCAACACCATCCTAAAAATCCTATCGCAGCCCAAGTCCGACCGCAGGTTGTGTGTGCAATAGTGTAGTGCTAAAAGCAGTAAAACATACACAACACGTTAAATGCAAACAACACTTCTAATAAAAAAAAAAAATCATTAATCCCACACCTTCCCGCAAGACAAGGATTAGCAAAGACTACTCCCCTTATACCTCCCATCTGCAAGAACATTTAATACCTTAGAAATGTTAGGAATGTACCTGGTGTCCTCGTTGCCAAACAAAAACATTTTTAAAAGAAAGAAAAATTGGCCTAAGTCCACTAAGTGTATTAACACAAGTCCCCAGCAGAGTTGCCAAACTGTCGCGACCTAAATTTCGGGTGCACCACCTAAAGTTTATGCCAATGGATTACTAAGTCTTAAACTTTGCTCGGGCTCTCCCAAGCCCATACCAATTCGCGACTTAGGTTCAAAATTTTTTAACATGCAAATGGATTTTATCTAGGAGTCACCACTAATTAATTTATGGTAGGTCGATTAGTCACCTAAGTAAAATAACGGAAGAATTATTTTACTCCTACAAAATAGAGACTTTGGGTAGGAGGACTTTGTTACACTAAATTTCTCTAATGCTCTTTCAGTACCATTCTTTTTATTTTCAAAAATGTTTTTGTAAGCAATTTGGATTTATTTTAAACTAAATTAATATCAATGTAATGGGGTGATCACACGGGTGCTCAGTCATTATTAAACACTCAACGAATCAAATAAATCACATCAAAAGAATAAATACACGAAGCAAACAATTTTTTTTGGGTTTTCTTTAATTTCGAATTTAAAACATGCACTTTAACTACATGACCTAATTTGACTAACGAGCTATTTCTAATTAAATGAACCTAACATGCAAACTATTTGACATGCACCTAATATTTTGTGTTTTTATTGAGATTCGGAATTAATAAAAACCCTAATTAAACTATCTAAAAATGAATAATTTTCTAATATGTTTTAGGGGTTAATTTGACTTAAACCCTATCCTATCTTAGAAAACTATTTTTCTTAAAAGGAGATTACTAAAATATGCAAACATTATCTAAGAGTCTATCTATATGAAAAAAAAATCAATCCTAATCTATTCCAAAAATATTTTAAAAGTGCAATCCTAAAAAAAATGCAATCCTAATTTACTAAACCAACACACTTTGATGCAAGATTTGATTTGATTTGATTTGATTTGATTTTATGTTTTTTGGTGTTTTTCCAAGACAAGCAATTATATCTAAACAATCAAGATATTCATCAAATAAATAATTAAAATAATTGAAAAAATAACATCAAGACAAAAAATAACCCATTGTCTCACAGGTCAAATTAACGATTACTCTAACCCTAAACATCACAACCAAAAGTTTAAAATAATTAAAAATTTGATTTGAAGTCTTACGGATCAAATTAATAACTATAATGATTTAACAATTAAAGTATTATCAAAATGCCCAAAAATTAACATAATTAAAAAAATGATCCGACGTCTTACGGATCAAGTAAATGATTATAATAATTTTGGACAAATACAAGATTCATGAAATGAATATTGACATACCATGTTCTAATTTAAGCAATAATGACAACTTAAAACACAATAAAATAACATAAAAGAAATAAAGAAAAATAAAAATAAAACTAAACTACTTATGGGGAGCTTTGGAAGGGGGCAGCGATGGTAGGCGACGCCAGGCAATTGTTGGTCGGCGTCAAAGCTCCGGCGAGGGCTGGCGGGTGGCGACGATGAGGCTGGGTGAAGGCTGGCAAGCGAGTGAGGGGTGTGCGATGAGCACTGTAGGTGTCGGCGGGGTAGCAGCGGCATGCGGCTCGAGCTCGGAGCAACGGTGGAGCCTGCAGCAGAGAAGGGCGTAGCGATGAACAGCAGCACGACAACGGGTGAGCATCGGGTGGAGATAGAGACGCGGTTGTCGGAGCTCTGGTGTTCGGTGCTTCTGATGTGGGTAGACAGATGCGGAGGTCGCTGGGTCGCGGGTGGAGGTCATCGATGAGGGGACTCGGAACGGCAATGATTGGCGGCCCGGCAACTGGCTCGAATCTGCTGGCGTCGAGCACAGGGAAGCACGGGTTGCTGGAGTTGGTAGCAGCGGTGGCGCGGCGATGGCAGGAGTTGTGACGAACGCGCAAAGGCGTGGTCGTGAGCATAGGTGTTGGGGATGGTGGTGTGGAGGCATGGCGACCAGTGGCGACGAACAGGTGAGCTGTTGCGGCGTCGGCGCTCGTGGGTCGCAAATGGAGGCGAGGTCGAGGTGTTGTGGGTGACGCTGGAGTAGAGGCGGCCTACACGAGGATGGGAGGCGAAGGCGCGGCAGAGGCTTGGCTGGGAGCGGTGGCGATGGGGCTGGCGTGGGTGCCTGCGGACGGAAGCCGACAGGGGGGCGACACCCACGCGAAGAAGACGAGCTGTTTGCTGCTTTTTCTCTTCTTTTTTTTTTTTTTTTCACCTGTCGCACGTCACTTCTTTTTCAGCAAACATACACCACTTTTTGACTTTTTCTCTCTACAAGAATTTTTTCTTTTTGAACTCCAACGAAAAAAACTCACTTTTTGCTCTGAAATTTTTTTCTCCACCCTCGTTGTCCGTACACGCACATCTTTTATAGGGGAAAAATTTAAATCTTTGTGACATGTTTTTTCCAATTTTGCTCGTGCCTAATCCTCCTGAATATATCATTGAAATATATGCACCCGTGCAATATTCTCTTTTGTATTTTTCAAATATTCCATTCAAAAATTTCCTTTCTACCCAAGAATATGCCCCTCAGTGTATATTACATGAATATGTGAAAAATCTCATGTCATATCAATGCTCACTGTCGGTCCAATGCAAAAAAGGAATAAAATGAAATAAAATAAATGTTTCTAAACTATATGTTATGCTATTTATTTTTATTTATTGGGGTAAAATTTAACCCATTTTTTATGCAAAAATTTAGATGTCAACAGCCGGTATTAACGTGGATAAAATTTGCATTTTTTATATATTTTTTTTCTTTTTTTTTTTTTCCTTTCTTGTTATGTTTCCTTTTCTTTCCATTTGGCTTGTGGCTCTGATACCATGAATGGACCTAGACTTAGAACCATGGAGGACAGAGTCAATTTCCTGTAGTTATGCCTTCCCACAGTAGGCGAACCTCTTGTTGAAGCCATTCAGGGACAGCCTTTTAGCAGAAAATTACTCTGGCTTTTAGTTAAGAGCCTAGAGACACCAAGTGATGCTAGGATGGTAACATTTCTAACTATCCGAGCTGCATTTCTCAGAGGATCCTACTAGACTGGAGAAGAAGAAGAGAAGTTTAGAAAGACATTAAGAGTTTTACACAAAACACTCACTTTACTTCAAGGGACTCTGCCCAACACATTACATCCTCCTTACCTTTTATAGACAATGGGAGGCCATACACAAATAAGGACCATACTCACATATCCTGAAACAAATAGAGGCTCCGAAAACTTCTGGTAGGGAATTATTTTTGGTGATATGAACAATGAAAACGAACAGTGATTTTCCTAGCCTAATGCTACAGTAATGCTATAGTGACTTGCTACAGTGATCTGCTACAATCAGCGGTCTCGTCCGTCATGAGCATTGTAGTCATAGTCTGGGTCATCATAACTATGCATTTCTGCCAGGAGATGTTCATCATATTTTTGCTCAAGTCCTGCAAGTGAATCTAGTGAGAGAATTCGGCTTGATGAGGATGCTTCCTCTTGATTTTGGAAGGAGCCTGTAGTGTCGGTAGGCATGTTTGGCTGAGGCCAATTGGATGGTTGAACATAGTAGGATGTGTCCATACTTAGAGATAAGGACAAAGGTCCTTGATCATAAGGATCTTGAGAAAGATGACCCCTCTATTGTGCATAGGGGTCTTGAGAGGACTATGCAGGATCATCTATGTCAGTCATTTCTTGCTCTTGTGTTAATGCAACTTGTCTGAATTCTTCAGGTGGTTCCTTAGCTTTTGGTGTAAGGCTATAATGATCCCATGCAGTGGGTACATTATACTTCCATACATCTTCAGGAATGGTTTTATTTTCTTGGTACAAAACTTTTTGGAGTTCTCGGTATTGGTGTTCACAGCAACCAACAGGTCCTAAAAATGATTTGTAAATCCGAGCTTCTGTAAGGTGCGATTGAGGTTTATAGGATGTAGTACCTATAATCTGTGGAGCATCTGTGGTGCTGCTATTATTTTTTACAAAAGCCCATGGACGTCGGAAGAATATGATAGTGTGGACCTCAGGGTTTGGTTGAATGGTTCTTAACTCTTGCTATAAGAGTTGCTTCTAGTGAGTAGGAGGATAAAACCAATTGAGGAAGGCTAAGAAGTTTCTGCCTTTTTCATTTTTAATGTTTCGACCGAGTCCAAATATCCTAGTAAGGTTGGTAATAAATCTTCTGGTTGGAATTTCGATAGCTATTAAGTACTTATTGGTTAAGTACCATAATAATCATCACAATTGATCAAGGAAGTCTTCTTCCTTCCAGATTAATAGATGTATGAACAGATAGTTCGAATTTAATCCAAAAGGATAAAGAATTGAACATCCATGGAGTCTGAATAGATTTGTGTGGCATTGCCACATGAGGTTTTCCAAATTTTCAGTGAGACTGTCATTCTGAACTTGTTCAACAATCTTCTAGGGGTATTGCCAACTTGATCAATCTCGTATTCTTTCAATCTTATACTTTTCATTGTGATGAAAAGTATGGAAAGCATGCCTCATAATGTACATGTTGATTTTTGCTGGTGCCTTTGGTGTTGACAAGAAGTTAGCAAGCACATTCTTTTTCCCGGCAATGTGTTTGGTTTCAAAAGAGTATTTTGAAAACCATTCGGCCCATCAAAGCAGTTGAGAATTTGGAATCTGCTTTTATTTGAACTTGGTCATCTGAGGAAAGGATGCCATATCTAATTCTACTAAGTAGTGATGGCCGATGCGATGGAATTCGAACTTTTTTATTCCATTTTTCACTGCCAAGATTTCTTTGAAAGTGGAGTGATAATGCATTTCAGCCTGGAAAAATTTTCCACTTTTGCAGGCACACATGTGTCTCTTACCATCAATTTCTTCGAATAGGATGGTTACCTAGTATTCATCACTGGCATCAATATGGAGAATTCTCTTTCCTGTTGATGGGATTTGTAATGGAGGAAGAGTCTGCATAATCTCTTTAAGTTTAGCGACTGCTTTAGTCTGAGATTTTCTCCAAGGTGGGGGAGTCTTTTTCAACATTATTTGCAGTGGAATCAGCAGTTTGACAATGTTTGGAACAAATCTTTAAGATAGTTAATTATCCCAAGAAATTGCTGAATTTGTTTTGTCGTAAAGATCTCTTCAGGAAATTTCAACAATTCCTGAGCAATGTGTGGCCTTGAATAGTATGTCCCTTTGTTAAGGTGCATACCAAGAAATTCAATTTATGTTTGGGCAATATTCATCTTTCATTGAGAAAGCATAATCCCATGCTTTTTCACGATTTCTGTAAACTGCTTCTTCATCAAGACTGTAGAGCAGAATATCATTAATATATACTACCGCACTTGACAAGATTGATTGTAAAATTCAACACATGGCCTTCTTGAATAGGGATGGTGCTACTTTTAGGCCAAAATGAAGAACTTTCCATTGAAAATGTTGGTTTAGGATGCAGAACTCTGTTTTAGGTCTGTCTTCAAGATGGATACCTAATTGCCAAAATCCGGCTTTGAGGTCAAATTTGGAGTAAATATGGACTTTCGATAATCCGGTAAAGAGGGAATTTCTGGAAGGTAGAGGAAATTTGTCATCTTGAAAAAAAAAAGGTTTAGGGGCTGATAATTTAATATCAACCGCATCTTTCCTCTGTTTTGCTCGGCTTGCTTATTGACATAGAAGGCTTCACAAGCCCATTGAGAATTTAAAATTTCAATAAGGCCTTGTTGCAGCAGTTCTGAGCATTCCTTCTTAGCAGCAACCAGATGTTCTGGGTTCATTCCCATATGACTCGCTTTGGTTAGATTGATATCTTCATTTTTCTTGAAGGGAAGGCGAACAAAGAATTCCGGATTTTTCCATAAATGATGAGAGCATTTTTGAGAAAAATTAGAATGTGATTTTGAATAGGATTCTAATAAGTTTTACATGATCGGATCTAACAGACTCATTTGGATGGAAAAAAGTCTTTGGATATTGACGAATTCAAAGAATTGATCCTTATACTTAAGACATTTTCCAGGAATAATACGAAGCTGAGAAATCTGAGTCATGATGTCCCAACCAATGATCAAATCTTTGTTGGGAAGACTAGATCTGAAGATTTTTGTAGTTATAGAAAACTGGACAGTTACTGGAGTAGTTCTTACATTAGTAGAAAAAGTATCTCCTAAGGCAGAATTGAAATATCGAATGCAGGAAGTCCAATATTCTTCAGGGAGAACTTTAGTGTCTAAGATTGAACAACTGGCTCTAGTATCTATGAGAGTGATGACAGTGATGAGTTTGGCAAACTTTGAGGTGAAGATTTTCACAGGGAAATGGGGACAATAAAGTTGGCTTGAAAATATGTCAAGGTTTTGTTCTGAAGACGTGAGAGAGATATGTGAAAAAGGTCTTCAGATTCTGAATCTTAATTGGTTTCACTGGGGGTTTAGTAACAAGGAATGACACAAAGGGTTTGTCTAGATGATTCTTCATCCACAGAGAATAGAGATTCAACATCATCATTTTCGAGTGAAATGTCTGTCTTAATCTCTATGTGATTTATCAGATGATTCTGACATTTTCTTGCCTGGGGACAGTTTTTGGCGAAATGGCCCTTTTGGTTGTAGATGAAGCATCGAGTTGATTTCTTGTGGCCTGAACGATCTTTCCTTTTGCATAGGAATTGTCATTTCTTCTTTCTCCGAAAGTGCTTAGAGCCATGTTTGGATTTCTTTATCCAGAATTTCTTAAAGTGCTTCCTTTTTCTTGAAGACTTTCCACAAGAACCATCACAGTCCTTTTTGGAGCATTTGATCTTCAGCTCCTGGCGAGAACAGACTCTATCAAGTTCTCTGTTGTCTGTGAGATAAGTTTTGACCATTTGGCGCTTCAAGCACAAATCATCAAGGCACAAATAGATCTCTTGTTGTGTTTCTCCCAAAGGAATATCCATAATTCTTCTTTGTCTGTTGAGAAAAGATTTCTCAACCTGCTAAGATAACTCTTTGGGGATGGAGGTCAAAAAAATTTGCTTCAGGTTTGGATCAGCTTCGATACTATAGAAAAGCTTGAGTATTTCCTGATAATGTTTATCGAGATGCTTTTTCTGAAGAAAGAAGCATTTTCTTTCAAAGAATTCTCTTCTTTTGAGCTCATGCAGGTCAGAAGGTTTTCCAATGAAAAAAAATGGTATGAGAGAGTAATGGCATGGCTAAAATCTGGTGAGAGTAAAAATTGAACTTGATCTTGTTCTGTCATCGATTGCCACCAACGTTTGAGGCTTCCTGTAAACCTTGTGACAAAACCAAAAAAGACATCATATTTATCCTAATGGGTAAGAGCTTGGGCATTTAACCAAGTATGGAATTCCTCAAATCTTTCTAGCCATTTAGAATAGAGAATATCGTCAACAGTAAAAAACTGTTTGGAGGAAGTGGTCATATTCTGAGAAAGATTGTTTGCTTGAACCACATCTGGTTCAGAAGGGTTGGATTCCATATCTTGATTTAAAAGATCAACCATGAATATTGATGGAGTTACTGGCATAATAAGGAAAGAATCAATGTCAGGAATTGAGAAGGATGGAGAGGATGAGAGGGATGCGATTCGACTCGGTATCGAGTTTTTAGAAAAGCGGTTCGATAGAATCTGATCCTTTGAAGTGACAGGATCCGGCTGTTCTTCTTGATTGCTTAGGTCTTTAAGGAATGATTCTAGCAGATTTGATAATATCATTTGGCTTGGCTTTTCCTTTATAACAAGTGAGGATTCTTTAGGCATCTTCTCTTTTCCCTTTTCTTTCCTTATTCGATCCAGTTCTCTGAGGCGATTTTGTATATCTACCACATCTGTTTTGTCCTGTCTGATAGGAGCGTCTATGAGGGTAGCAAAGATAGATGTATTCTAAGATGGTGGAAGCGAATGCTCTGTCCGCAACGTAGTCGGAAATGGGTTGAAAGGATTGAACCTTCCTTCTTCAAGGAGTTGGATCTGTCTTTTGAGTTTTTTTATTTCCGCCTTGGGGCTTTCAAGATGATGATATCCCAAATGTTATCCAGATTCTAAGGCATGAAGCCTTCTCTAGAAGTCCAAAAGCATCTTTTTGGTGGTTTCATCATATCTTCAAAGATCTTGTTGCACATTCACAATATTGGAGTCAATTGCTTTGAACGCATTGTAGTGTGCTAAAAGAGTCTTCGATTGCCAATTTAGGACAGCTTTAGCTACAGGAGTCCTTTTTTGTCTTCCATGTTCGTCCACATTAATGGGGGCAGGTATTTTGGGAGCATGCCAATATCCGCCTTGCGGATCAATGAATTCTTCTAGAGTAGGGAATGAAAGCTTCGAACTTTTTCGTGCAAGAGGAGGAAAAACTGCCTCTTGGAACATAGTGATGGAAGAACTGGATGGTGTTTCTCTTGGAGTCTCAAGTGGGTAGGAATGCTTCTTTGGCCACTTTAGGATTGGTTTATAAAACGGAGAAATAGCTGGTTTTTTTCTGAGACGAAGGTGGTGGTGGCGAAGCTAATGAGCTTGAGGGTGGAAAAGTGAACTCTAGTGGTGGAGTTGGAGCATATAAGACCATAAAGTGGAATTTATCACACTCACCAAGAGTATCAACGGAGGAGTCTCCGTTCAAGTACCTTTGGTACATAGTATCCTTTGGCTTCTTGTGCTTCCGTCGGGGTCTTGCATTTGGGTCAACTTCGTCGAGAGAGTTTGTACAATAGGAACATTGACAAAAAGGATCCCAGAAACAGTAACCATATCTGTCCTTATAGTAATGGACAGGCCTAGGCCACGAGGGTTGAGCCCTCCCAAATCCAACGAGGGCGACCCTCACCTATGGTCGGTTGCTATTGGCCATAGGCCAAACGGAAAGAAGAGGGAAAAATATTTCTTTTTTTTTAATAAGAAAAAATTAGCCATGTTAGCGCCTGTGACCCACATAGAATGGCTACTAGCCAGCCAACATTTATATAAGCGATTTGCAATCAAAATTGGCTAAAAGAGCTAAATTGACAAGTAGTCAAAAGGTTTAAAATTAAACTAGCAAATATCAAAAGGTTTAAGACTAAATTAATACGATTGAAAGGTTTATGACTAAATTAGTAAGTTGTTAAAAGATTTAACACTAAATTGACATAATTGAAATATTTATGACTAAATTGACTGTTGTACAATATGTTTATGACTTTTTGGACAATTATCCCCTCCTAGTAGTATATGTGTTTCTAACCTTGCAATGCTTGTTGAATTTTTTCCTTAGAGAGTTGTACACTAAGGAGCACTAGATCATGTAACGATGGATTGAGGGTTCCTCATGAACTACATTCTGATATCTATGTAAGCAAGTGGATATTATGTAGGTAACAACTTAACAGTTGAGGTTAAAGGAGTTGGCACATACATGCTGATTTTGCATGGAGGCTGAACTCTATTATGCCCACTAGACGTGTCCCCTCCTCGACCTATTTGGTTGCTTTTCTCCGTTTAGGGTTTACTTTAAATTTCTACAATGTTGGTGAAAACTCTATTGTGATTCTTGTTAATATGATTCTGGTTATGTTAAAAATGATTTTATTGTACTTGATTCCTATTATATACAATTCTTATGCTAATAGTTGTTTTTTGGCTAAAGTACATTGTAAGTATTAAAACTTGGCACAAGTGGGTATTTAGGATACGTATGGTAACGTTTATGTTTCTAGGAACAGTTTCTATTTAGAAACATTTTTTTTTCTATTTTTGTTTTTTAGAACAGTTTTTTAGTATTTTAAGGCATTTGGTAACTACACAAAATTTCTATTCCTAGAACTTAGGGTGACCTTGCCGGGGGCCGACAAGGCTTCAGCAAGGTCCTGAGGAGGTCACCCTAAGCTTGTCGAGCCTCATCTAGCTGGTCACTGACCATCACCAAGGCTGGCGACCGGCTAAGGGGAAGAAGAGAGTAAGAGAAAAAGAAAAAAAGAAGAAGAAGAAAATAAAAGAGAAAAGACTTGTTTCTTAAGTTGTTCTCAAGAACAAAGAAGCAATTTTTTTTTTTGTTTCTATTCCAAATTTGTTATCGGGAACAAAAAAAATTACCAAACATGTTGTTCTATTTCTATTTCAAGGAACAAAAAAACATAAACATGTGCTCCTCAGAGTGCTATCAAACATACCCTTAAGTGCCAAAACTTCTCAAATGTACACTTAAATGCCACTTTTTTTGAAAATTAGGACACTTAAGAGCCAACATTGACGAGGATAGCTAGAAATCCAGCATAACTTATTTTAATAATAGAAGTGGTCTAAGTGGCTCGCCGGAATTCTTACTTAGCAATGAATGTACAAAACAACATCGTTTTACCCCTAAATTTATTAATTTAATATTAATTATTATTAAAAAAAAGAAGAGGAAGCCACAGCTTTGGCGAGGGCTATGGAGGCCCTCACCAAAGCTATGGCTTCCTTGTTTTTAAATTTAGTTTCTAATTTATTTTAATTAATATTTATATCAAAAAATTAATTAATGGGGCTTATAGCGCCACATGGATATTTTTTTTAAAAGCATTGCCAAAAAATTACGACGACAGTAAAAAAGTTGCTGAAAAATGCCATGTCAGCAGTCTGGCCAAAATTTCTCGCCATTGGCACTTAAATGTTTAATTTTTCTTCAATTTTGACACTTAAGTGTATCTTTTGGAACTTTTGGCACATAAGTGTCTATTTATACCAAGTTTTGGCACTTATGGCATTTAGTGCTCATTGTTTTTCATTAAATGCATCAATTAATAATGAGAATGCCGACGTAAATGTGGCATGTTAATGTAAGTTAGGGCATAGTGGACAGAGTTAGATGAATATTGATGAGAGTTTTACCTAGGTAGAGTCAAGGGATGCCACATTCTTAGAAGATAAATTTACTAGTAATGGGTGAAATCAATCAAGACTTCATTTTTTTTAATGAATTAAATGATGAGAATAATGTTATTGCTCCTAATCATGGGAATGATTTTGTCGACACCCCAAAGTAACCGACTTTTAATTACTATCAACGAATGACTTTTAAAAGGAGGCACATGTTGACACCCAAAAATAATAAACTCTTGGCTATTCTCGATTAGTGACTATCACGACCCTCTCGAACGAGTGTAAGGGGAAATGACGGGTTTAGAGAAAATGTTAAAGTGGGGACCAATGATCTTCAATCGGTGCAAGTTCTCTCAAAATCCTACCTCATGCTATGTTGGGATTTTCAATTTAATTCAATTGACCCCAGGATAATTCTACGTGAGGATTTGCCACTAGGCTAATTGGGGTTGGCGAAAAACCAAGCGACATATGGGAGTTAGGGTTGGGAATTTAATTACATTAATTATATAACTAGTGCCTTTGCTCTCAACCATCCACCAAAGTCATAAAAAAAAAAATGGCTGTAAGTCACAAAGGGGAATATGCTAAGGCCTTGACTTTTTTTATTTCACGAAAAATATGACATTAATAAAAATATATTCTCCGGAAAGTGATTTTCCAAGGAAAATAACAATATTTTTCGGTATTTGGCCAAGACCTAAAAATATTTGTCATCTTTTGGTAATGATTTTTCTAAATAGATATACATATTCCAACGCTAGTGACTTAAGAATGAGTAGCCAAGAAAGACAACACAGACACCGTGGTCCCAAGTTTGGATCCCGAACTATTAGGCATGAGCACGAGCATTATTGTTGAGTCTAGGCCCAGACGTTGGGGTCTTACACCCAGCATTGATGTATTGAGGTGTGGGCCCGGGCTTGAGAGTCAGGGAACTAGGCATGAGCACTAAGGACCTAGTCCCAACCTTGATGGACACAGGCATAGCATTAGCATCTAAGCCTAGCCTTAATGGACCCAACCGCAGTAGCCAATGTCTCGTGCTTGGCCTTATGGACTCAACCCTGACCTCTAGTCTTAGCCTTGCTGCCAAGGGCCCAGAAACAAGTGTTGGGGTGCTCATGACCAAGCGTAGACTTTATGATCTAAGCATTGATATCTAATCATATACATAACATGATTTCAATTTTTTAAAGAAGAAACCATTTTCCTAAATTTAATCTTTGGTAAGAAATTTTTTTCCATTAACTTTTTTAAAATGATCCAAACACTGGAAAATAACAAAATGTTTTTCCAGAAAATGTTTTTCATGAAACAAACGGAGCATGGGCCTAATCTTATTATTTCCTATGGGCCTTGTTTTATTTTTCATGGGCTAAGATGATTTTCAAAATGTTTTAGGCTTATGCTTACGAATTATGTTGAGTTGAACCGAAATAGTGGGCCTTAACATATTTCAATGGGCTGAAGTCTTTTCAATTTCTTATTGGTTAATTTTTATTGCTTTATTATTAATTTCTTTATTACAAAATTGCATATTTGAATTATTGGCAAAAATTCTTGACTCCATAGCGGCAAACTGATTAGATAAATAGTTTGATCAAAACAATCAACAACTCTCTGATAAAGCCATCGACATCAAACATCAATCATTGAAGGACAAAGTCATTGATGGCCATCGTAGATTTTACTAAGTGTTGGAACTTGAAGATAGTAATGATGAATTGACATTAGAACATATGTGTGCCGAGTGGTTATTTCTGTAACTGCTTGTAGATAAGTGTTCCTTAATAGTAGGAGATTGTGGAGTAACGTCTTATAACCCTTGATAGAGTAAGGGATTATTTGGTCTTTCAAATTCAATAGTCATAGCATGCAATGGTTGTACATAATTATTTGTAGAGAATTATAAATACCCTAAGGTTGCATTTAGTGGCTTGGATTTGAGTTTGGATAGGATAACAAATTATCCTACCAAGTGTTTGATAATGTTCTTTGGACCAGATGAACCTAGATACATTTGGACAAAATGTTGGATTAAATTTAGTCTACGGGGTGGGATAAAGTCAAATTTGATATAAAATTTTAAAAATAATTAAAAATTCATATTTTATCTTCACCATCACTGCCCGCCCAAGGACCACCACCAAAATTATCCATCATCATCACTTTTGACCACCACATGATTGCCGTCGCTTTTGACCACGCCGGTCATCACTACTGGCTGGTTATTATATTTCGACAAGTGAGGATGAAAAGAGGCCCAAAGACGGTCGTCATGTTGGGTTTGCATAGATCATCCTTTCCGCCCCAATCGTATATGTCCTTCACATCAAGCTTGACCTTTCACGCATGACTCACGATCTATCTATTGAACTGTTGGTTGTCAAAGAACGGCCAGCATACTATAAGCTTCTTGGCGACCACGCTCTCGAGTGTTGAGTTCCAATATCAAGAATATTGCAATGGCACCGTGGTGCAAAACCTTTTGTGGGCCCATCCCACGACACATACCTTCTTCGTTGTTGCCTCTCTTAGCTGTTTTCTTCCACAACGGAGTTCAACCGTACAACCCACCTGAAGTGCCTGCTCGCAAGGCCAACCCAAAATTTCGTGAACTTGTGTCGGTTGAGAGACATCATGCTCCTAAGGTCGACTTGCCAGAGCCATCATCAAGAGGATTTGAGTTTGATGTATAGGAGGAGCAAAGTCACGGATGGGATTTTTAAAGATTTTCAAATGAGAAAGATTTTTAATTTTATCTTTAGTTGTGGATTTTCGAAAATTATCAAAAATCTTTTTTAAAGATTCCAAGTCTCATCTTAGGTTCCACCAAACACATGAAAGGGTATTTTAACAATCCGGGGATAATATTCTCTCCCAATCCGAATCCAGACAACTAAGGATGTGTTTGCCAATTAGGATAAATTCAGGATGCTTGCTTAAGATAAAATAAAGTCATATATAAGGAAGATATAGGTAGGATAAAATTATCCCATGAGAGAAGTGGAATAAATGTGCATATGATTTCTAATATCCATAATAGAAAAGTTATTTTTCTCAAATAATAATATTCTTAAATTAACAAATCTAAAATTATATTTCAACTAATAGAAGTTCAAAATATCAAAAAAATAACAATTTATTTTTCAAATTTAATCTTATTTTTATTTATATATTTGAATTTAATTCTATCTTATTATATAAATTCAATATATAAATATATTTATTACATATTTTATGTGGTTAAGTATTTTAGGTATATTAGTATAGTTTTCTATTTAATAAAATCTTATTAGGGAACAATGGAAGGAGAAGAAAGAAATAGAAAAGAAATTAATTGAAAAAGAGAGTAAAATAAGATAAAAAAAGAAAATAAAAATAAAGTAGACAAAAGTATCATGAGAAATTTATACCATCTCTGTTTGCAAAATTTGTGATAATTTATATTGATATGTCATTTATACTAAACAATATATATTATATAATGTGAATATATCTGACTTTATTAATGCAATTACCAAACAATGGATATGATATAGATAAATCCCATAGATTTTATACCATATAATATCCAGTCCTATTTTGATTAGAAATCGAAATGACCAAATGTAAAGTGCATTCATTGTAGAGCCCCTCCTAATCAATCACAAAACTCAACATTCTTTTGCACAGTTATCTTTATGTTTACTCTACTACAATTTACATTGCTAGTTGCGTTTGCCTTTAGTCTCTGTACCTTCAAAAATCTTGTCAGTTTAAGCACTATTTGTTTTTCCGAAATTGTGACATTACAATAAAATGTTTTCTAGAAAGTCATTTTCTAGGAAAATGATAATGTTTTTCGCTATTTGGTTGATACCTGAAAATGAATTGGAAAATATTTTTCATCATTTGGTAAGGAAAATATTTAGATTTTCCCTAAATAAACACACATTACTTGGGTGCTAGAGACTTGCACATAAGTAGCTAAGGAACCCAGTACAAGCATCGGGTCTCAAGCCCGAATCCCCAACTTCTAGGCACTAGTGCAAGCCTTAATCTTGGTCCACCAAAACCAAGCTAGAGAACTCAATGCCCGTGCTTGACTTTGTAGTACCTCGACCCAATCTATAGAGGATGGGCCAAGATTCCTTGGCCCAACATCAATGAACTAGGGCTTGGGATTGGCTTAACCCAGTCGATCCTGGTTTGGTTTCCAGGGGAACTAGGTTGGTCCTTGGTCTTGGGACCCATAGACCTTGCACTATACAGGTTGATTCTTGGTCCTAGGAGTTTAGGGTTGGTCCAACCTGGATCAATCCCATACATAATATCTATTGTTGACACCTGATTTTTAGCCGACGTGTCATTAAAGGTAAAAAAATCAAGATTAGCACCTCTAATCATGACGAAACCTATTTCTCAAACCAAAAATGTTGTTTTTCGTTTGATTTTGCTGTATTGTCATTGTTAAACAATTTCCCACTCATTTCCATCGAAAACCCAAAAAGTCAAATTGTTGCAATGGTTGACTTTTGGGTTGACCTTTTGATCAACTCTTTAACAAAAAGTTAACCCCATATCAAAAGTTGACTTTTTGTATAAAAAGATTCTAAATAATCATAATTTCACTTTAGCTGAATTAATTTTCAAAAATTTCAAATATTTGATCCAAAAATCAACATTTTAGAAAAAAAATCAACTAAATAGTTGACTTTTGTTCAACCATTTGACCAAAAAAATTGGGAAAGTTGAAAATCCACAAATCATTTCATTTTAGTTTCAATTTGACTTTAGCGTTGAAAGTCTTGTGAAAATCAATTAAAAACCTTATTTTTTGAATTTTTTAGTTTTAGGTTTAAAATTGGCCAAAAATAAAATTACTTTTGTTCTAGTCATAATTAAGTTTAATTCTTTTTACGACATTTGATCTAGGGACCATCACCCATTTATTGTTTATTTAGTTTCAAGAATGATCATGTCAAAATGTGAATTGTCACTTTTAGCCTTAATTAGGGGGTTCGAATCAATTCTTCATAAGTGATGAATTGACACTTCCATTCCACTCATTTTAGTGAGATAAATATGAATTTAGGGTCTGTTTTAGGAAATTCATTCAGGAACTTCTCAATTTAATGAATTTAACCTTCTTGAACATAGGAAAACCAAGCTAACAAACTTCAATTAAAGAAATTGGACTTGACCCATTTGAGACTAAGGTTCAATTTTGCAAATCAAGGCTTGATTTCATCATTAAACCTTGATTCATTTTTGGCATAAAAGTCGTCTCACTAATTCAAAGTAAATTTGGATATAATAGGTCACCCTAGATATGGGCAATTGATTTAATAGGTGCGTCACAATATTAATTGAATTCAATTTTAATTAATTTGCGATTTCGATCAAGAAATTAAGTGAAATTGTCCAATTTGGCCTAAAAAGTCCAATTGCATGTACCCATGTTGTAGGTCCAATATTTTTCATGTTAATCAAGTAATTAGGCGAATTGAAAATTACTAGATTGCATTTATATGGTTTAATTGGCCTAATTTCTTAAAAAATGGATTGTTTTTCTTAAATTGGGCAAGTTTTCCTTCCAGGGACTAAATTGCATATAATTTAGAACCCCAAGGACCAAGTTGCCCATAGTGTCACGCCCCGATCCCCGAGCGCGTGCCCATGCCCCTGTGGTCAATAAAATTTTGCGACTTTCCAGGACGAGTCGCCGACCCTTTTTTTTTATTGCAAATGCGAAAGCGAATAACAAATCCCCTTACAGTAACCATCTCGAGATAGAAAAGCAGAATAACAGATTCATAAACAAACATGCTTTTATAAACATACTAAGTTGTATACAAAAGTCTATACCCAGAAAATTTCAAAAGATTGACTTTCCAAAAGAGGCTGTCCCATCTGACCTACACCACGGGTTCCCTCAGCTCGGCTCCAGGTCCACCACTCTACGGCCCTGAAAATTGAGCCTACGACGGGATGAAATATAAATCTCAGTGAGTTCACACTCTAAACCCCGATTAGGAGGGAAATATGTCTAGAAGCGTCCTAACCACATAATCACACAACCATAGGGACTCACCTCGTCTCAAATCTACCATACAGGTCAGCATAGTTCATATCACAGACAGCATGAAAGCATGAGCAACAAATAAGCTCATCAATAGGAACGCCATACTCAATTATAACAAAGCACAAGGGTCCTGATTATAGGGCCAAATCATTATGACACGTCTCATACTGTGCCACACAATTTAATCCCATAATCCAGCGAGTTCAACTCAATTAATCATGCGTTCCTAATTTCGATCTCGGCATATAGCATGGCCTACTCTCTGTTTGACGATCTTTTGGCATTGCCAGGTTACGTCTCACACCATTTGAGCATGACTACATCTTTCCTAGACGACTTTCCCGAAAGAGCACGTGTCTAGAATCTATTGTGACCGGTTCCCATTGTCTAGGAGCGTCCTATATAGGGGTTACCATCCAGCTTAACCGCTCGGGATGGGTTCTCTTAACCAACATACGATCACTCAATTATGGCCCAAGGCACCGTGCATTGCACCCAAATATCTGCATTAAAATGGTGAACTTGGCCTATTTTCTTCATATTAAAAATACATGATAAAATAGTCGTGCATGGGTACACGGTCAGATCGAACCAGAAAAATTGATATCTTCCAATTTAAAATCCCACTATTTTATATAGTATATAAAACCATTTTTGGTGTTAAAATCCGACACCGCGGATTTTCAGAATAAATATTGAAATTCACAATTTTTGGAATAAAAGACCAAAAATCCAATCAACACTCAATTTGCATAAATTAACACTCAATTGCAAAAATTAACCACACCATTGCAATTAGCACGAAATTCCGATCACCGGCTATCCAGTCTAATTTCCGGAAAATATTTAATAATTAAAAAATTACTGACATTAATTAAATAAATCAATTTAAATACCGAAAATACTAACCTAGGCCGAAATCACTAAATTAAACACCAAAACAGGCCGGGAAAATTCTCGAACCTGTCTAGATAAATAGCACACTCTATCTAGGCCCTGATTAATTTAATTTAACCATCTAACATGCATAATTAACTAATTAAATCATTAATCTAATTTAACTAACAACCTAATTCCTAATTAAATTAAACTAAACACACCGTAAACGTTATTAGCCTACTAAGAAAAGTTTAGTGTATAAACTCACCGGTTTATCGTGGAAACCGGTTCACCGTAACGGCGGCCGAAACCTGAAATTTCGGCGACGTCAATGGACACTTGGGCCGGGTCCAAAGGCCTTGCAAGCCCACAGCAAATTGCTGGGCTTGGTCTGGGTTGACTTCAAGTGGGGCGAACTCCAATAACGGGCTGGAAATTCACAGGCTGATGGACTCAACTTCGGGCTGAACCGTGGGCTTCAAATGGGCTGGAGTTTGTGGGCTTGCTGGACTGAACTAAGCTGAAATCGTGTGGGCTGAAGACGCACGAACGAGCTGGGCCGAAGACGCTGGATGGAAGCCCGCTGGACGATCGAAGATGGAGCAGCGATTTCGGACAGCCAGCTGGCGTCGAGCTGGGGTTGAAGACGCATGCAGATAGAGGAGGTTCAGTCAACAAACTGATTGAGGGGAGCTTCGCTGTGAGAAATTTGCTGAAGGTTGACTCGTTGAGCTGAGCGGGTGGAGGTCTGGCACGCGGCAAGGGCAGGGGACAGAGAAAAGTGGGGAAGCAGGCGGTAGTGGGGCAGGGGCGAGCTGCAGGGGAAATGGACGCTAGTTGCTTCGGTGCTGCTGGACGCGTGGGGAAATGGGGTCAACAAAACACCTGAGAAGATGCAAGGTTGACTGGAATTTCCATGGAGGAAATGGGCAAACGGAGGGTGAGATGCGAGAGAAAATGAAAGCAAAAACGGGACAAAGGGGGAAATTGGGGGAAGAGGACGCTCGAAGGAAAATGAAATAGAAGCAGGATAGCGAGCGGATGGGTGGTGCCAACCAACGTGCGAAGGAAGCCAAGGAGGAGGGGCCCAAAATCAACAAACCTTAGCCACTCCATTAAATCACTTGTCCCCTATTACTTTCCACACTTTAAATCCCACAATATTATCCAAATTAATGCCAAGATTCCAACCAATAAACCGGCCTCCAAATTTACCTAATAGAACTTCAATTTCCTCTTTGATTTCTCCAATTCGAGGTTTGATTTTGATGAAGAAAAATCCCGTACAATTTTCTGCAAGTCCTCAAAACCCGAAAGCTTGGCTTGGAAGTCCAAATTTCCTTCAACTAAGCCCATCCGAATTTCCGTTATTTTTTTTCACAACGTTCGAATCGATTTTCCTTAAAAATCTCAGAATCTCCGAAAATTCTTCGGAGGATGAGTCGATATTCTTAAAATAGATCGTGACACGATAGAACTTTCAATTGTTGAAATCGGGTTCAAATTTGCGGTTAATTTCAATCAGACACAATTTTAGTGCATCCTAATCTACCAGGTAGCTTTTAGGAATTTTTAACGCAATTGACTCGTGGTTGATTATTTTCGAGCCACAACGTACATCTTCAACACATTGGCAACTCTCGATTCTCGTGAAAATCTCAAGGTTTCAAATACGGACGCAGGATACAAAAATAACAGAAAAATCGGTCTAGTGTTGTTCGATAGAAATTTTGCAATTAGGTGGAATCACCCACGCACTAATCACATACCTCTATCGATTGACCTATCTCCGATCTTTGATCGATTTTGACGGTATTATAATGACCCTTGCAGATTAGCACGATTGAGAAGTTGATTCCGAGTCAAATTCTCAAGGTTATTGCATTTAAATTCCTTAACGGCTTCACTTGATAGGCTAGTTAACTCATGAGTGGCCAACTCAGAGAAAAAAGCTATAGGCACATCGACAGAAAGCCCATTTCATCTCATCAAATCAGACTTGAAAATCAGGATGTTACACAAAGGATCACCGAATCGATTGAACAGGCTTGGATTGGTCAAATCGATCCAATCGACCACCGGCGAGGAGGCCAGTTCGACCATCCGCCGACCGGCTCTTGATGGTCCACAACCACCCTTGGATTTCCCATCGCATATATTTTGTTCATTTGCCCCTCAACTTCCCATATTTTGCAAAAATGACCTTGAATTTTGTGAAATCATAAAATTGCCCATAATTAGGCCTTAATTATAGATTCAGTTTAAACTTCCGATTGGAATAAGTACACTAAAAGTGCCAAAAGTTGTATACGGCGCTTACTTTAGTGCCAAAAGTTTTCGTCGGCTTACTTAAGTGCTAAATTGGATGAAAAACGATCGCTTTAGTGTCAACGGCAAGAAATTCTGGCCAAATTGATTACATGTCATTTATAATTAAAATTATAATATGACTTGGGAAAATATTTAAAAAATCCAGTCCACATGGCATTTCCAAGTGGCATGCTTGGCACTGAAGTGATTTTTTTTAATTACGACTGGCATTGAAGTGACCACTTTAAATAAAATTTAGCACTCAAACGATCACTTTTAATAAAATTTGGCACTTAAATGATCAATCTTTATAACTTTTGGACGACGTTGTTTAGGCGTTATATGTTGATTAGGCACGCCGGTGAGTCACGAAGGATTGAGAAATTAATAAAATATAGTCATGTCGGATTTCCAGCAATCCGAACCGGAGTTAACACTTAAATAATCATTTTTTTTTAAAAGTAGCACTTAAGTGATTTAGAAAAAACTTTTAGTACTAAAGTGAGCGTCGTACACAACTTTTGGCACTTCTAGTGTACTTACCCTACTTCCGATTTTGGTACATTGACACCATCTAGATGATCATGTGATACATTTTAACTTTGATTAACCCCTAACGGATTTAATTAGACCGTTCAATCAAGTTTCGATCGTTAGATCGAATCAACGGCTGAAATTTAATCTCAAAGGGAAAGTATATAAGCATTTTTCCCTCCAAAACTTAAGGGAGGTTCATTTTTACACATTTTCTATATCGGTAAATTCTCAAAAACTCTCTCTCTCCCTCCCTCATCTTCCCACGATCTCTCTCTCCTCCTCTCTCTTGTGTGCGGCTGCATTCACCACTAGCTCATGGCCCCTCGCCGGCGGCCCTTGGCATCGCGCCACCTTTTCTGGCCTTTGTCTCTCTCCCTCAGTGCCAATCAGAGCCATTGTTGACTCTGGTGGCTATTGGAACCATCCGTCCAAGTCAATCTATCAATTGGAGCTCAAGACCAGCAAATAAGCCGATGGTTAAACAGGTAGTTCTATCCATTCCAACCGACGACTAGCAGTGGTCCTTCGCGGTCCAACCACCACCAATCCTTCCTCAAGTGTATCCCCGACCTCCCGGGGGTTGGGGTTGGGGTTTGGTCGAAGAGCCACCGAACGAGCTCCGATGGCTAGTTGTTCCCTTGGTGGTCTAAACTTGGTCCAACCAGACTCGGTCCTTCACAGCCCCTAATCGACGGTCCAATCGATGCCGATCTAGTCCTTGCGGTGTCCCTTGGCATTCCACGGACAATCCTTGAAGTCCTCGAGGTGTTGCAATGCTTTGATTGTCACCCAATCGAACTTGAAATCGTGCAAAGGTAGATTTCTAAAACTTGAATCCGATGAGGCAAGATCGAGTTAGTCGATCGAGGCTCGGATTTGAACCCTAGGTCTATATCTTATGTTTAGATCTATAATTTAGATGTTACATGATGAAATTTGATGATGTTGTGATGATTGAAGATGAGATTGAGACATATTTGTATGTTTACTTAGTTCTACTAGGTTTTGAACATAGGTTTTGTTAGGGATGATTGAAGGTCCTAAACCTCGTTATTTGGCTTCGAAGTATTCTAGACATTCGATCTATGTTTGATAAGCTTCAATTTGATATGTACAAGCCCTGAACAGAGTTTTTTTTATACCTGAAATTTATCTTGAAAGTTGGATGATTTCTGTTGGAATCAATGTGTTATTTTGGTTGTTTTGACTTTTGAAAGTGTTGTCTGTTTGCTGATTTTTTACCGATTTTTGCGCTTTGATTTTGAAGATGGTTTATCTCATGAAAGTTGTACAAAACTATGTTGGTCATTACATATCTTTTTTCTAGAATTTTTGGAGTAGATTTGATTAGGAAATATTCAAAAAATCATCACTATACTATTCTGCCTTATTTGAGTCCAACTCTTATTTGTTTTAAAATGAGGTAGTAAACTTGTTCAATTAGATTTCTATCCTTCACAAAAGTTGTAGAATGCATCACAAGATTTCTAACTAGGTATAATTCGTGTCAAATTATCATCGTTTACTAGGTCAATCGTTTGTGCGAAGACATGTTCAAACTGCTGCAATTTAAAACATTGATTGCATCGTCTTGTATTCTCTTTTTCGTGTAGGTTTTTGTGAACCAAACTAGACTTTGATGTCTGCACAAATAACAATCATGACATTGCATTCTCATGTAGGGAATTTTTGTAGAATTTTACCATGTCATTAGATTTTAAAAAAACATTCATGTTCTATGCAAACCCCGCTGCAATTGTGGCTGATCATATACCTATAAAAACGTTTTTGTTTGAGCTCCTTAAGAGAGAAATTGGCATATGATGCCTTCTAGACATACTTAGAGTATATCACAAGCTTCATAATGATGTATGATATGCCTCATTTGAAGATCATTTGCCATGTGAAAACCTTACACCAAGTTGATATGTTACAACTAAAATTGTCGTGCATTTTGTCATAAGTGTTTCCTAATGATGAGTCACCTATCAATGTTATTGAATTTGTGTGATTTGTTGTGCATCGATCCAAGGTTAAATGTCTTAACCAAACTTATTCGTCACATTTAACCTTATGTCATATTCAAATTTCATAATTTTCATGTGTCACGACCCAATCTCGCCGCCCGATCCCTCTCATGAGAAAAGGAAGGGGGAAAGGTCGGATTTAGGGGTACCTGACTATGAGAGTTCTCTCACGGTTAGTGTTCCAAAAGACGTCATCACCTCATCTATTGGATTGAACCTCTTGTGAGTTCCCTCTACAAGGTCGTGAGTTCTTCCAAACTCATACCTTGTGTGACAGTGGAGTGTCAAGACCCATAACCACAACTGCGACACACCTTGAGAGAGAAGGTTGGATGTGAATATTGGATTTAAGGATACCTTTACCATGGTAGCTCTCTCTCTGGTACTCTCTTCCCTAAGGATGGCATCACTTCATCCATTATGAGATTTCCACATGCGGGTATGCTAAACCATGATAAATCTTATCAAGACTTGTACCCCACGCAACAAGTTCATTGATATGATCTAATTATTTAAGACATCCTAGAAACAAGATGAGAGTGGCCACTAGCTTCGTTTTTGGGAGCAGGCTAGAAACCCAATCGAGGGTCGGGAGTGTTCCCTCAATTCCTATACAGTCAGATATCTAAGTCTAAGGAGTTGGGTTACGCTAATATTTCTATTAGTACATTTTCGGTACCTAAACAGCATGTTGTGTTTACCTAACATGTTGACACATTTTTTCTTACATTTTTGGAATTATTAGTCCTAAACTAAGCGATCATGCGTGATTGGTCGTTTTCATGCTATTCTATTTCCAAAGAAAATGAAAAGAAAGCATTCGATTGAATTGAAAATTGCGAAGTAGTAGATAAACAAACAAGGAAAATGGTAAATCTACCATACAATCCTAGAAAAAATATAAAAGAAAAACACAAATGAAAAGGAAAAGAAGAAAATAGAACTCACAACTCGTCAAGCTTTATACAACAAAAGGAACCTGAGACATATGTTGGGGAATGAATAGTACATAATAACAATCGAAATGGACATCGACTTCCACCGTCTTCATGTCCTCTTTATCTTTAGGATCCTAATCTAAACCTAGTCTAAAAAACTATATAACTAGGTACATACAATAGAAAGAAACAAGCATATGCATCAAAACAATCAAAAACACGTCATCATACCAAGGTAAACTCTAAAAAGAAATTCAATTTCACAAATTAGATTTGAGCCTCGGGGTTAGCCTTTGTCTTTCATGCGTAGATCCCTCTAAGACACCTACCCAATTCATTTTATGTGACTTATAGCCACTATCGACCAATTATATTCTCGCATGACCGATAACACTTATAAGTCTCTAATGAAGCGATCTATGTGATCCTAGGATTTCTGTCAATATCATGCATCAATCCTATCATTCATCTAGAAATCACATGCATTTGGTGGAATTAAACATGCATACATGTCTTTTGGACTTTATTTCTCAACCAATAAAACAAATGAGTGAGTCGTCGGCGAATCACTTATTACCAAAAGCATGCACCAATCGTAAACACAGATACTTCTAAATGAATGACATAATTGTGTGCATGGGGATACATGTGATGTTTCAAATACATCTTTCGAAATCATCCACAAAAAGTTTTGAGACAAAGTGATGTCTCGGCTATGAAAGGCATTCAATTGTCAAGGCTAGCTCAAGGCTTGTATAAGTTCACTTGCAAGCGTTGCATGCATTTTGAATACAATTCAAACCGTGACTTTACATAATGTAAAATAGAATTTTAAAGAGGTTTAAAAATATTTAGGATTAAGGAATATCTAGGTTATGGAACACATTCAATTGCTAAGGCTAGTTCAGGGCTCGCATAAATGCACTTACAAGGCGGCACATGTATTTTGAATATGGTCCAAACCATGACTCTTCCTTAAGCCAAATCGAGCTTTAGAAAGGAATATCTTAGAAATTGTTTTTGGGAAACATCACATGTACCAAAGTATTTTTGAAAGATGCAATTTGGAAAGGCCAATTGTTTAATAACAAAAATCAAAGCATTTAGAACAACTTTCATGAATATGACATGACCTAATTTCATGCACAAAATAGCCTAAAGCTTATCTCGCCAACATTCTTTGGATTCGTCATGAATGTACCAACAAGGATGTTTATCCATTCACCCTTCCGCTTCTCCTCCAAATTCTCAATACGTCCCTACGTGGTTCCATCCAGTAGGGTGAGGTTTAGGTTCACTGGAGCATGCCACCCTCTGCTATTTTTGTTCATTTTCATCACGAACGTGACCTCATATGTAGTCTTCGGCGAGAGCATGATCGTCTTAAACTTGCCCCAAGCATACTTCCAACAGCTCTGCCGTGGGTATGTCTACTTCGCCGCTAAAACTGAGAGTCCAAATTTGAAACAATTTGCTCGTTAATGATGAAACTTGTAGATAATTTTTCTTTTCCTTTTGTTCTTAGAAAAAAGTCTTAGACAAAATTAGTCATAATGGATGGCGCACAAATAGAATTCGATTATTTCGATTCAATTTGGTTTATTACTATGTTCTAATAGAGGTAATGTTTTCTGCGAGCTCTATCGATGTAAATCAGGTCTATCTAAGACTTTCAAAGACAAAAGTTATTTCTATTATTTGCAGTCAATCACTTTAGTTTCATAATTTTTAAAAACGTTTATCCAAGTGCCGAATATTTTATGTAACATGACATTTGTGGTAAATATTCAAGTGATTGATTGAAAAGTTATATAATAATGAAATTATTTGAAAAAAAAAAGTCATGGCGCTTAGTGAGTGTCATGCATAATTTACTTTTCCCTCCATATTACACTTTCTTGTCTTTGGGCAAAACGTCCATATCAATCCGAAACTTAAACAATTCGAAGTAAACCAAGCGGCGAAGAATACCTTTTCAGATGAAACTATGAATTGATATCAGTCATTGTTTTCTTCTATCACTCATTTTTACCATACAAACACGCATTTGAAGAAATACTGAGATCCACGGTGGATGCCACTAAAACAAACAAGTACCGTCAGGATTTCGACCATGTAAATGATTCTGCTTTCACAATGAAGAGAAAGTATACTTACCATTTTTCCTTCTGGTCGATCCAACCCCAGTATCGCTCGTTGTTGATCCAAGTGATGGATAACTCTTGAGCAAGCAACAAGAAGCAGTGCTTTTCGAGATCTTGGTCGACCCAGAACTTCTACAGTTTTACACCAAAAGTGAATGGAATATTTATTTCATAGATTCAAATCTGCTACACGTTTCTTACGTCTAAATTAAATAATTATAAAAGTCACAGTTTCTACAATATTTGTTTTTCCTGATAAAAACAAATCATTCAGAGAGTTGAATTACCAGTTTGTTAGGCTTCATGAACACCCCACCGTAGATCCGATTGCACAATTCTTCGATGCCGATAGGGGAATCCGAGTTCGCCGCCTTTCTAACAAAAGTTACGGCGAGGAGAGGAGGCCTTCTCTCCCCTCTTCTCTCTTCTTGTGTGGCTTCTGCATCTGGCCTCATTGAAACTTCCTTTCCTTCCTGTATATCTTCCGCCCTTTGTTTTCTCTTCCATGTTCTCCCCATTGAGTTTCTTGCAGCGGACTTCACCTGTTTCAATTCAAGAAGATGTCTCGACTCTCACAATATTGTGAGAAAGGATGAGAAGAGAAGGGATGCCTGTCGAAAGTAGACTATGCGGTCTTTCATTATGGGTGGTTGACTTTTCAGTCTTAAATAAAAACCACAGGGTATTCATTTTATTTTAATTTGCGAATGCACACTAGAATGAGTTAGGTAAAATCCTGCTGCCGCTTTCCAATCAACCAAAATCATGATCTAATGAATTGCAAGACCAAATCGATATTAGTCTCATTTTCCCTAATAATTTTCGCTAGCTTCTTTATTTGAATACTGTATAAAAAGTATATAAAACCAATCTCTTAATTGTGTATGCGTGACTTTTTCTTAATTAAATTGTTATATAACTAGTTTTTAATCCGTGGTAACAGATTTTATATGACAAAACATGTTATAAAGAAACTCATTTAGAGACTCTAAATTTAACTATGCACAATTAAAATGAAATTTTTTTTGTAATCTCGTGGCACATGAAGAGTTTGAGAAATCCAACAATGAAAGCTGTTAATCACAGAAAAAAGGAAAGATTAAGAGAACTTACTCATCTAGGAAAAATCTGAAAGCATCCCATACAATAGAAGGAAATAGTACAAATCACAGCGATAGGTTCTCGTAATCCATCTCCAAACACTGAATTGAAAGCTCAAGCTATCCACCATTCGACAATTCAAATGAACGAAACTGAAACCCCTATCTAATCACGACGATTACCCCCACTGCACCGCGAGGGACTCGTAATCCCAATACTCCTTGGGGCGGATCACGTTGACATCGGCGTAAACCCGGGCTTTGGACATGCTTCCGAGGTCGCTCCGGCGCGAGATCTCGCGATCGCGGCGGCCGCCCTGGCAAGGGGCGGGGGTGGAGTCGCCGCCGCCGCCGGGGGTGCCCTCGACGGGGAGGTGCGCGACCGGCGCACGCAGGGCGACGAGGGCGAGCGCGAGCAGGAGGTGGAGGTGGAAGGGAGATGGCGCGCGGCGGCGGGATGCTCTCATAAACCGATGGACCGCCGCCGGGAGCCCATTCGCCAGTGACTTCTCGGAACGTCCTTCTGCTCCTTCCGCTTCGCGACGAGGGCAGGAAGATCGACGACGACGCTGTCGAGATCAGGATTCGATTTCCATAAAGAATCGAATTCAGAAATTACCTTATTATTTTTAGATCTCTTTTATTGCGCCAAAAACATAAATATTTTAAAAGATATTTTTAAAATAGTTCATATAATTTATAAAAATAAATGAATAAAAAATATTTTCTTAATCTACTAAATTATTTAAATATATCGACTAATTATTTCGATACAAAAAATTATTTTTAAAAAATTGTATTCAAACTTTTTATTAATTTTCCTCCTATCTAATCATATAGTGCATTTTTAATATGTACATGCAGGTGTTTATTCTATTTTCACAACAGAACGATTATTCAATTCTTTTTCTCCTTTTCATCATAACTCAATCGAAATGTATCAAATTCTCTTAATCTTTAGGACGTATTCCTTGATTCTTCGATAACCCTTCAAAAAAGAGAGAAAAAGAGATGAAAGATGAAAAACACGAAAAAATTTGGGTGGGGTGATAGGGATTTTATCTATCTATTTCACCCTGTAAAGCCAATTCTTTTGCCGATGCTATTTCCTTACTGGAAGGAACAATTTAATCTCGGATTTTGGAAATATTTTGTAACATTCCATTTCATGATTGTCGCAAGACAATCGCCAGGCTTTTCACATGCGCATAACATCTGCAAAAACACTAATCATTATATAATAACTCTCCTTACAAATGCCAATATCTTTGTTACAATAACTAGAAAAAAGTGCATTGCGTGTATGCAAAAAAAATTACGATAAAAAAAAATTGCAATGTCAACTTATTAAGCAATATTTAGATTGTTAGTCGACGAGAAAGATATTATGAACTTTTCTGGTAAGGTTACTTTATAAGATAGAAAAGATTCAAAATTTGAAATTATGATACATGAAAGAAAATATTTAAGTTATTAATTTACACATTCGTCCATTCGTCAATCAATTTGCATAATTAAATGAGGATAATGTGACAAGGAAAAAAAATTGCATTTCTCTAAAAGTAAGCTGTCCTCTTTGCTTTATCTAATAGTGTGATGATCATTAAAAAGTTATTATTGTTGCGAGAATATTTATCAATTTATGTCAATTCAAAGTATGAAATTTGGAAAAGTGATTAGGAAACAAAAATGATTTATGGGAAAAGCTCAAATTTTTTGAAGGTGCCATGATGTCACATCAAGTTTTTGGCAACCTAATGAGGCATCCTAAGTGGATAGTACTAGTAATTTATCCTAATTTGGGTCATTCACTCCAATCTCTCCCGGTATGTATGGCTTATATGAATAATTATCTATACTTTTTTTTTTTTGGTCAGTCCTACTCTATTCCTACTCTACACTCACTCGCAGACTTGTGCCCTGCCTCTTGCAGGGCGTGGGAGTCGCAACCCACTCTCGAAACTTACGCGTCCCTACCCCCATCCCCCCCGAGGAGGTGGGGATTTGAACCCCTCACCTCCCCCTTCCATGTTGGAAGGGTGGCCGGGCGAACCCCGGTGGTTAATAATTATCTATACTCAATCGGTTTATGATGAAACAACTATTTTTTTTTTTAACAAATTACACTTCGAATAATTAAAGTATAATTTATAATAGAAGTAATAAATTTTAGAGAATATGAATATGTTAAAAGTATATAAACTTGTACTTAATTAATAAAACAAGATATTGAATACAGATATCATTGATATTTAATTCTATCTAATCAGACACGCACCGCCAGCCTTCAAATTTGGTTCCACTCGCAAAAGTCCATAATAGTCTAGACAATTATTGGTCTTTTCAGGCAAGAAAAGGAATTACCTATGATGCTTTAATAGAAGAGAATAACAAAATAGCAATTTCTATTGCTTTGAGGGGAATAGGGATTGTAGGGGGTTTGGTTTTGATCTATTATTATCCTAAAGAAAAAGCACTAACAACCTGAACCGGCGAACTACTTGAAACCCTTTACCTATTTTTCCTTACAAATAGACTCACTTCACTCTTGACGAAGGTGATGCACCATAAAATAGATGAAATTATTTATAATAGCTCTACTTCCTGTCGAAAGATGAAGATCTACTAAAAATGAGGTCTGTCCTATTTTTTATGAATGCGATTTGTGAAAAATAAGCTCTTTGACCAGCTGCTTGAAATTAATGACCTCATAAGCCCCCCTCTCATGCCGGACATCCTCAGCACAGTCTTGGACAACCAAATCGAGCATTCTAGAAGTGAGTCCCCATTAGCTGCTGCGAGTATTAGCTATGTTCTCCATGGAGATGAGCTATGATTGGTTTGGAAGATACGTACAATGTGATTGCAGCCATGGTGCCTCTCTACGTCGCCCTGATGCTCGGGTACGGCTCTGTGAAGTGGTGGAGCATGTTTAGACCGCCTGGTCTACTATTTCATCATCCCCTTTTCATCTTTGGATTCACGGCCGCACATGCCAATCTCTTCGAGATGAATTACTCCATCATAGGGGCGGAGGTTATCTCGACGTTCCTTGCTTCCCCAATGCTTGTGTTTCGTGCCGAATGCAGCAGCAAAGTGGACTTTAGCAGAAGCATCACCACCTTTTCCTCGCTTACCTTGGCTAATCTCCTAGTTATCGGGATACCGATAGTGAGACCAATGCATGATCAGGTGGGTGTGGATCTTGTGGTTCAATTATCGGTCGTACAAGTCACTCTGTGGGTTCCGCTTCTGTTATGTTTTCTCGAGTTTTGGAACATAGGGATGGACTTTTCTCCAACAAGCGCGAGAACGGGTGATTCAGTGCCGATGGAGAAAGATGCTGAGGGAATGGCCGAGGCCGTGGAGAGCAAGAACATGAGACCGAGACTGGATCGCCGTCAACATTGGAATGGCTTTGAATCCTGGCGTGTATGCTTGGGTCCTTGGCGTCGCCTGGGCAGTAATAGCTCAGGTTCGGAATTCAAGAGAAGCCTTTTGATTTAGCGAGCAATGTCAGATTGTCACCGAAGGTACATCAACTCACATAACTATTTCTCTTTTAAGGTTCAAAGTGAAAATGCCGGGCATTATAGAAGGATCCGTACAGATTCTATCTCGAGCTGGGTAAGGAACTGCTATGTTCAACTGCGGTAAGTAAGGATATAGTTAGTGTCAAATACATATTGTCAAAACAAGTTATCCATCACCTGATTTCTCAGTATTTTGTTGGTAACTTACCAACAATTTTATTAAATGTGATTCATATATAAATCAACAATGAAAGACAATGTGATATACGACAAGTTATCCATCTCCTGAAGAGAAGTTTGGCTTCAAATCCAATTCGAATTGGAGAAGGAAACCATGCTAATGTGCCTTGGATGATCCAAGTCTCAAGATCAAGTTTGTCACTGAGTGAATGTAAATACTTCATTTCCAGTTCAAACAAGCTTAATTTCTTATACGATTACCTTTGCTATGTCAATAAACAAGGTTCATGAGCCAAAAACAGCTCATATTGGAGTCTATTTATAGCAAAAAAATTTCCCTCACAATTAGTCATGCATGTCATTGTAGCACCTTGAACTTGCAAACTGGGGTTCGCCAGCTAGTAGCACCTAGGCTCCTGGCATCTTCCTATACCTAGACATAGGTAATCTAGGGGACACAAAATTGATCATGAAGTTTAATATCATATTAGAGTCACCACTAATAAGTTCAGAAGAACCAAGTCGATTGGATATCTAAGGGATTAAGCAGTAATGAGAAAGTCAACGACTTAAGTACAAGAAATTAGATATTAGGTTCGGAGGTTCGGTTACATGTGGGACGAATTAACATTACACGACGCCCTCTTGGTATCAATGCCCATTCTTTATTCCCTCAGGTCATGCATCATCTGAGGCGTTTTCGCAGATGGTGTCCTTCCCTCTGTTGCAGATGGTTGTGCGGTGCTAGCAGTTGTGGATCCTTCAGTTTCTCTGACTTGTTGGGTTAAAGAAACGCTTTCACTTGCAGACGCCTCAGGAAGTTGAGTAAGATCAACTTCATATGGCCCTTTTGGAGCGCAAAAGAGAATAGTCGCAGTTCGTGTTGATTTGTAACTCCAGTTACCTTACGAGTACTTCGTGATGTTTTGGGAGCCATTACCCTCAGAGGTTGAAGAAGGAGATGACAATTGAGGATTTGATATTGAGAGAGATCCATCGGTCGAGAGAGATATATTCACAGAACTTTTAGCCCCGAGAAAAAGGAATGAGCTTACTTAAACGGACGAGAACATCATCAAATTCTATGCCAGATTTCTTTCGTTTGAACAGACGAATCAAGAAATTTTTATTCACTGTTTCTATATATCCTTAAACTTCACACTTTAGATGAGTTCTAGTCTAGACAAATTGGTGGACTTCCACGGAGACAAGTCGTTAAAAAAGAAAAAAGGAAGAGAACTTTTGATACGAGAAGATTAGATGTAACAGGTCTCTCACAGTTCCTATCAATCACTTTTCGTAGTTTACGTTCCTTCGTCGTAGTTCAACCCCGGAGAACCCAAAGGGCCACAACCCAAGTTTGATTCTTTTCCGGGACGTAGATCGTCTGATGACTTCAAGGCCAATGATGTATGCTCATCCGACGACCAACTGTATAATCTGTGCGAACAACACCATGTTGTGGCGGTACACAAATATCATAACTCACATGCAAAAGTAGGAATAATGGCACCTGAGATAATATTTCAATTAGGGAATCATGAATAGTCATTTGTTCTCTCTTCAGTCAAGCATAGCTACATCTAGATAAGACAAACCAGAACATTCATTTATCAGAGAAATCGCATCCACTAAGCACTTCCATCTTGATGAAACGACAGAAACTTGTTGAGTACTAAAGAGTTCACTAGACAACACACCTTTCGCTTTTTCTCTTTACCTAGGAATGTTGCATATTCAAGCTTTGTGACAGATTTGATGCTCAATCTTTTGGTCGAAGGACAACACCTTTGACGAGGAGTCCGGACTTCCAGTGGTCAGCCGTTTGGAACAAGGAAAAGCTTATCTCACCAACATTCTCCGGAGCAGTCACAAACGTACCGACAAGGATGTCCATCCATTTTTCCTTCTGCTTTCCTTCCAAATTCTCAATGCGTCCCAGCCTGGTTTTATCTGGAAGAGTGAGGTATAGGTTCAGCGGAGAATGCCAACCCCTGCTATTTTTGCTCATTTTCACCACGAATGCAACCTCATACGTGGTCTTTGGAGAGAGCTTGATTGTCCTAAACTTGCCGGAAATTTGTAGCCAGCATACACTCAACAGCTTCGCCACGGGTATGTCTTCTTCGCCGTTGTAACTGAGAGTCCAAATTTGGAACAATATGCTAGTTAATGATGACATGAAAACTGTAGAAATTTTTCTTCTCTTTTCATGGAGCGCAGGCAGAATTTCGTTATTCGGATCCAATTTGGTCTTTTAGTATGTTCTATAAGAAGTAATGTTTTCTGCAAGTTCTATCTACGTAAATCAAGTTGATACGAAACTTTGAAGGAAAAAGGTTGATTCTGTCTTTCACATTTAACTAGAGAGTATAGTTGATTGATCATCCATATCATATCGGCTTCTTTTTGCGACCAAATCATCCATATCAATCGAAGACTTCACAACAAGCCAATAAACTCCAAATAAATCAAGCAGGAATGAGTACCCTTTCAAACGAAATTACGAAGACATAATCATCATTGCTTTCTTGTATTGTTAATTCTACCGGACAAACACACGCTTCAAGAAGTTACCATTACAGCAAACAAGTACCCACGTTTTCTTCCATGTAATTGCTATTGTGTCCACAATTGAAGAGTGAGTACAGTTACCATTGTTCCGCCTCGTTGATCCAACCCCAGTATCGCTCATCTCCGATCCAAACGATAGATAACTTTTTAGCAAGCAACAAGAAGCAATTCTTTTCGAGATCTTCGTCGACCCAGAACTTCTACAATTTCACACCAGAAGTGAATGGGATATTCATATCATCGATTCAAGTTTGCCACACATTTCTCGTGTCTAAATTAAATAATTACAAAGTGGCATACCTGTTTATAATCCTGTTTTTTATCTTTCATGAGCACTCCACCGTAGATCCGATTGCACAACTCTTCGACGCCGATCGAGGAATCCGCGTTCGTCGCTCTTCTGGCAAGCGTTACGGCGAGGAGAGGAGGCCTTCTTTCTCTTCTTTTCTCTTCTTGCTTGGCTTCTTGATCTGGCCTCACTGGAGCTGAGCCTTCCTCCCTTCGTTTTCTCTTCCATTTTTTCGCCATTGAGTTTCTTGCAGCAAGACTGTTTCCAATTGAAAAAGACGTCTCGACACCCAAAATTTTGGGAGAAGGATGGGAAGAGAAGGGGGTGACTTTATGGGTAGTTGGCTTTTCGGTCTTAGCTACTAATCAAAATGTATATATTTTTTTATATTAATCTTCGAATGCACCCGGAAATGAGTTACAGGTAAAAGCCCGCTGCCGGTTTCAAAAGTTCAACATATTAAGCCACGAAATCAGGATCAATATAAGCCGCATAACCCTTGCGTATTTTCTCAATTCAGGGCTTTTCTTTATCCTTGCATGCGTGTCAATTCTGATTATTTCGTAAGCAAATGTGGACAAAGAAATAGCTTGAACCGTAAATTGGAGCTTGTTTCGGCTTTAAGCTTGTTCGGTTTAATTAATCAAGGAAAAACATGATCTAATTATTCGAAAGGCCAAACGAACCAAAAAGTCTAATTGAAAGCCCTCCCTCGCAACAGTTGTCTCATACCTTTTTTTAGGGAGGATTTTTCTATTATTTTATTTTACGATTGCTCCCAGCTTCTTAGTCTAGTTTGTCAAAAAATTAGAAAAAAAATCTCGGAGATCTCAAAAATAATTTCGGGATATGAATTTATTTTGTTTCCATTTATCTTATTTCTGAATCCTTAGACTTAGGAAGTAAATCACTAGAATTAGGACGTAGGAAATCTGTTCCCATCTCTTGCTATATTCTAGTAATCCTAGGCTTTATTTATATTTTATGTTCTTTGTAATAATATATGCAACAAAAATATAGGTTCTTCTTTGAAATCCATGTAGTTTATATGTTGGAATGGTCCTATGGCCCTTTCGCCTGATGAACATGAATGGTGTTACTGATCCCTTGCTTTATTACCATCACTATGCGTTTAGTGATCTACATCCATGGGAAACAATCGACGTACGTCTATTAAAAGGAAAGTCTATACCAAGAAAGTTCCTTTATAGATTGAGCCGTTAATGTCATTTGTCTTGAAAATTTATAGACAAAGCAAACTCAAGTTTAAAATAGTTGCTGAGGATTCAGAAATAAAGAATAAAAAATTACATTTGTGATGTTGTGAAAGTGATTGCAATATGTTTTTTGTTGTTGTTTTTTTATTGTCTTGCTTTTTAAGCAATGACTAACAATTTCTTGTGCATGGCACAGGCAACAACAAGACTAATAAAGATCGTTATTTTGACATTGATAATTTAATAAAGATCATAATGTGAAATGAACGGTGTGATTATGGACTCGCATATATATATATATATATAAACAATCATTAACCCATAAGACTTTATCTAGTTTTATGTCCACTATGGGTGTGTTTGGAAAGGCTTTTAGTAAAAGCCTTTAAGGAAATACAAAGGCCTTTAGACTAAAGGGTTTTGATGAAATGCAAAAACTGTTTGGTAAACTATAATTGAAAAGTGCCTTGAGAAGCAATTTTGAAGGAATATTGTTTGGTAAACACATGTTTGAAAAGTCCTTCGGCATGACCAATTTAATTTTTTTTTAATTTTTCTTTTTTAATTGAAAATAAAAACAATGACTTTTTTTTTTTATATATTTTCGCACTGAGGTGTAAAGTAAAAAAGATATATTAATAAATTCATA
Source organism: Eucalyptus virginea (assembly GCA_014182375.1). NCBI lineage: Eukaryota > Viridiplantae > Streptophyta > Magnoliopsida > Myrtales > Myrtaceae > Eucalyptus > Eucalyptus virginea. Next base: position 27,181,247 of record CM024521.1, on the reverse strand, counting down.
AGTAAAAAAAATACATCAATGTTGACTTTTTCTCAATGTAAAAAAAGTAATTTCATTATAATAAACATGGTTACATAGGCATCGAAGAAAGAAATAGATTTTCATTGAAAATTACAAGCGTCCTTAAGTGTTTACTAAACTCATTACTATTTGATCACGTAAATGCGTCATGTCTAAAAATAAATTATCATTTGAAGTACTAGCCCCCTCATTTGTACTATCAAGATCAACTAAATATTCATAATTGGGATCCAAATCCGTTCTTGCAAAATGTCTACCATTGATAGCCTTTTGACGTATATAATTATGTAAAGCCATCGCTGCTACAACAATTTTTACTTGCTTTTCAAACGGAAAACTTGGCATATACTTTAGAATCTTCCACTTCTTCTTCAATACACTAAAGGCTCGCTCAATTTCCGATCGTAGCGAGGAATGAGTACGATTGAATACCTCTCGATAACCTGTAGGGGCAGCACTTCGGTTGTGAGCAAAGAAAGAGTTGAGCGCTTGGACTCTTAGCAAAGAGAGAAACGGAGAGGCGAATCAAGCAAAGTAATCACACGACTATAATTTTCACAATATTGGCATAAGATTCACAATCATTGTTTCGTTAAAACCCACTTCAATCGGTGCTAGCAATATCTCCAACAAAATATCAAAGTTCTAAACAATTAGGAAAGTTTCTGCCTAGCCTGATTTTGCAGGGAAAAAAAAAACTATAGCCTGACAAGATGTACTCATCATCATCGGAATTTTAGAAACAACGGACCTAACAACAAAAACAATCCAAATTTGGATCCATGAACATCTATACCTTGTTGGGTTTGCCATAGTGAAGGAGAGGGATTAAAAGTGAGATGAATATCCTCCTCTTCCATAACAGTCCCAAGCTATGACATAAATCTTAAATCTCTCAAAAGGCGGGGATATTGTGACGACATAGTAATTACATTTTATTCATATTAACCTTCTAATCCCTCCTACCAAACACGATGTGCGCTTGATTCATTATTTTTCTTTCATCTCTTTTTCCCTAGGTAATCAGCTTGACGCCTTCTTTTTCATCAAAACCACCCCCATCCAAAGTAATGTCCTACTATGAGTAACACAGAAGAATCAATTGGGAATTCTTGAAGGCATAGTCCATTCCAATGAGAAATTGAATACGTCCGTCCTTCAGAAGTATTCCGAACTTAAAATTAATTAAATTCTAAGAATGCATAGCAAAGATCACATCTTTGCCTATATAGTACCACTCAATTTAGGCATAAATTAGATACCAGGACGTGCAACACGAATGTATAGAATTCCAATTCACTGCAAAATTCAAACAGAAAAACGAAAACCAAAGAGACCATACCACTTGAACAGAAATAATATAATCGCCAAATCTCATCTTGAGTTCATATTGAACTAACAAAATTCTAGAAATTACATTGATTCAGATGACCATTGTCCAATGGCTATGACTACATCTATATCAAAAAAAAAAAAAAAAAAAAAAAGGAACCGGGAGCTAGAAATCTCAACCAGGAAGCGCACCAAATTCACACCAGCAACCAATCTAAGAGGGGGCCGGAGCCATTACCACACCCTTTCATTTCTACTTGATTTTGCAGGGGAAAAGAAAATTACAGCCCAACAAGATGTACCCGTCATCATCAGAAAGTTTCCGCCTTTTAGCCTGATTCTATGGCAGCTGCTATTGCCTACTACGACATGCTATAGTATTTGCAAGAAGAAGGCAACGGAGTGAAGAATAATAAAAAGGAGAAGAGGATAGAGAGAGAGAGAGAGAGAGAGAGAGAGAGAGAGAGAGAGAGAGAGAGAGAGAGACCACCGAGGGCTACCCAGATACCAAATAGATCAAACAAAGAACGTGTTTCAACGAAAAGAATTCATCACCATCGCGAAATAGAAAGCTAGACCAAACAGTAGCGAACCACAGAGATCCAGACCTTCCAAGGGGAACGATCGAGGTGGGCGGAGAGGAATCTGAAGCGAGGGGAAGGCACCAGAGGATCGGGTGCTGATCAAGCGAGGGTGAGCAGTAAGCCAGTGAAAGAGGGAACAGATTTCCCCGAATCTGGAGCAAGATATCGTGTCACGCCCCGACTCTCGAGAACATGCACATCCCACTGCAGTCGATACAAATGCGACTTCCCAGGACTAGTCGTTGACCCTTTCATTTTTAATGCATATGCGGAAGCAAACAATAACCCCTGACAACAAACAACATGGGATAGGAAAGCAGGGCAACATTTCACAAAAGCACACTTTCATAAACAACTGGGTTTACATACATCTGGAGTCTAGGTAAAAGTCTACAAAATGATCGACTCTCAAAAGAAGCCATCTTACAACATACTAGTAGGACTCAGACGCTGATCCTCCAGGCTTCACCTCCACAAACTCCAGGGCTTCAGTCCTCTACAACCACCTCTAAGGACCTGAAAATGGTTATACAATAACCAATGAAATAATGTCTTAGCAAATCTACCCTCTAAACCCTTATTAGAAAGGAAATACACCTCAAGGCGCTCTAGCCACACAACCACACAATTAGAACAGGGGACTTACCTCGCCTCAGTTCCTTTTTGCACGTCGGCACAGTTCATATCTCAATTGCATATAATTAATGCACACAACAATTGAAACGTCTCATCAACTCAATCAATCACAAGCGTCTCAATTGTTAAATTTGCCCCATAAGGGTACCACATACTCATAAATTCGGTGTCTACTGGCACAACTAGGTATCGCCTCACTGCCATTGAGCACGACCACGTCTATATCTTGATAGACGGCTTCTCCGAAGAGGCGTAGGTCCAGAATTTACTGTGACCCGAGTCACCTACTCATAAATTCAGTGTCCTTCTAGCATAGCCAAGTGTCGTCTCACCTCCATTGAGCACAACGACGTTCATATCTTAATAAACGGCTTCTCTGAAGGGGCATAGGTCCAGAATCTACTACGACCCGAGATCCAAAGAATGGATATCCCATATAGGGTAATGTCCGGCTTGAAAGCTCGAGACTGGTTTTCATTAATCAACACACGATCCAACAATCTCAGCCCAGGACACCATACATTTCACTCAAATGTCTCCATTAAAATAGTGATCCTTGCCTATTTTTTTCATATTAAAAACACCTTATGAAAATAGTCGCGTGTGGGTACATGGTCAGATCGAACTCGAAAAATTGATATCTTCCAGTTTAAAATCCCACTGTTTTTATATAGTATATAAAACTATTTTTGGTGTTAAAACTCGACACCCGAGAATTTCTAAATAAATATTGAAATTCACAATTTTTAGAATAAATTACCAAAAATCCAATCAATAGTCAATTTGCATCAATTAACATCCAATTGCATAAACTGAATACACCATTGCAATCAAAGCACGAAATTTCGGTCACCGGCTATTCCGGTCTAATTTCCGAAAAATATTTGATAATTAAATAATTACTAAAATTAATTAAATAAATCAATTAAATACCCAAAATTGCTAACCTAGGCCGAAATTGCAAAATTAAATACCGAGACGGTCCCGGAAAATTTTCGAACCAATCTAGATAATTAATAGAACCTATCAAGGCCCTAATGAACTTAATTTAACAACCTAACATGCAAAATATGATATTTAAATAACTAATTTAATCTAACTAACCACCTAAACCTTAATTAACCTAATCTAATTATCCTATAAATGTAATTAACCTACTAATCAAGGTTTAGTGAAATAACTCACTTGATTCGAGATATGCTCGGATCAAAATGACGGGGTTGTGACGAGGACCGACAAATCCCAAAACGGCGACGCCAACAGGGCACAGATTGGGCCCGAAAATTGGCTCGCAAGCTCGCTGTTCGAGCTAAAAAGATCGGCTCCAAAGCTACTGGTTCGGTTTCGAGAGGAGATGTTGGGCTTGACTTGCCGTGGATGAAAGACAACTTCGTGCGGGGATGGGCTTCTCGCGGATGGGGCTTCGGTCAACTCTGGGTTTTGTTGATTGACCCGGTGAAGACACGTGAACGCCACAATGGAAGGAGAAGCAGCTTTGGTGGGATGGGGATGAGCGGATGTGCATCATTGAAGATTCTTGGTTAACAAACGGCAAGAGGACAAAGATGGTGGCTGGCAGAAGTGGTGGAGTAAAGAAACGTGGGATCAAAATTTCAAAGGAAGGAGCTGTGGGTTATTGACGAAAAAAATAAAAGTGAAGCAAGAACAGAAGGGAAGAAATCGAGAGAGAAAGAGAGAGGGAGAGAACCGATGGGGTGTGTCGAGGAAGGTTAAGCGAGAGGGGGCAAGAATTAGTCAACAATATCTATCTAATTGAATGTTTTGTTCCCTAAAGTCCTCAATCTTATCCTACATGCCTCCCATTACTTTCTTGCATAAAATCCACCAAATAATTCAAATTTTGAAGCCCAAAATTGTTGCCCTCTTTTAGCTCCGAATTTTACTCATTCTTTGACTTCAATTTCTTTAACAAATTTCCTCAATTGATGTCCAATTTTGATGTAGAAAAAACCCACACAATTTCTATAATTCCCTTTCGCCAAATAGCTCGGTTTGCAAGTCGAAAATCTCTTCAATTCGGTCGATCCGAATTTCCGTTTGTTTTCCGAAACATCCGAATTGAATTTCCGTAAAAATCCTGGAATCACCGAAAATTCTTCAAATGATGAGTAGACGTTCCTAAAGTAGATCGTGACATAATAGAACTTTCAATTTCTGAAATCGGATTCAAATTCGTAGTTAATTTCAATCTGACGCGATTTTAGCGTGACTTAACCTATCAGATAATTTTTAGGAATTTTTAGTGCAATTGACCTGTGATCTATTTATCTCAAGTCACAATGTACATCTTTGACACATTGGCGACTCTCGGTTGTCGTAAAAATCTTGAGGTTTCAAATACATACACATGGTACCCAAAACGACGGAAAATCGGTTTAGTACCGATCGACGAGAATTTTGCAATCAGGTGGAATCACCCACACTTAATCACATACCTCGGTCGAATCGATCTATCTCTAGTCTCTAATCGATTTTTAATTGTATCGTAATGACCTTTGCAAATTAGCATGGTCGAGCAGTCGATTCCTAATCGAATTCTTAAGTCTTTTGCATTAAAATCCCTTAATGATTTCCTCAGATAGTTTGGTTATCTCATGAGTGATCGGCTCAGAGAATAGTACTATAGACGCGTCGATGAAAGGCCCGATTTATCCAATTGAAATCAAATTTGAAAAATCAGAATGTCAAAACTCTTCCCCTCTTATAAAAATTTTGGCCTTGAAATTTAAACCTATACAAATCTTTAAACAAAAAGGTGGGGGTACAGTCGTCTCATCGAGTCTTCACTTTCCCAGGTCGCTCCTTCAGTGCCGTGATGTTGCCAGACCACTTTGACCAATGGGATGGTCTTGGTGTGCAGAACTTGCTCCTTGCATTCCACAACTTGAACCGGGCTTTCAACGTACGACACTCTATCGTCCACGTCCAATTCCTCAAAATTAAGCACGTGGGTCGGGTCAGGCTCATACTTCCTCAACATCGACACGTGAAAGACGTCATACACTTGTGCCAGTCTCGATGGTAATGCAAGACGATACGCTAGGATCTCGATTCTCTCAAGAATCTCAAATAGACCTACATATCTCGGACTCAGCTTTCATTTCTTGCCAAAGCATGAAGTACCCCTCATTGGTGATACCTTCAAAAAGACATGATAACCAACTTGAAATTCCAATGACCTTCGACGTTTATCGGCATAGCTTTTCTAGCGACTCTGAGCGGTGTTTAATCTGTCTCTGATGATGGCAACTGCATCCATTGACTATTGGACTAACTCTAAGCCTGTGATCTTTCTTTCCCCGACTTCATCCCAACAAACTAGCGTTCTGCACGCTCTGCCATACAACGCTTCAAAGGGAGTCATCTGAATACTCTGCCGATAGCTTTTGTTGTTGATGAACTCGACTAGGTGAAGCTGTTCCTCCCAGCCTCCCTTGAAATCCAACACGCAAGCTCGCAGCATGTCTTCGAGGGTTTGGATCGTCCTCTCAGACTGGCCATCCGTCTGAGGATGATAAGCTGTACTGTACTGCAGCTTCGTTCCCAAAGCATTCTACAAACTTTTCCAAAAGGTAGCCGTGAACCTCGGATCTCGGTTTGACGTAATCGTCACTGGCACTCTATGCAAACGAACAATCTGACGCACGTACAACTCTGCATGCCTATCCAAATCAAGGTCCTTCCGTACTACAATGAAGTGAGCCGACTTCGTCAGTCTGTCGACCACTACCCAAATGAAATCATTTTCTCTCTGACTCCTTGGTAAGCCCGTCACAAAGTCCATTGTGATATGTTCTTATTTCCACTCGGGAATCTCGAGAGGTTGCAGAAGTCCTCCCAGCTTACAGTGCTGTGCCTTTACTTGCTGACATGTCAGACACTTTGTGACATGCTTGACGATGTCTGCCTTCATACCGGACCACCAATAGTATTGACGCAGGTTCTGATACATCTTTGTACTACTAGGATGAATGCTGTAACTGCTATAATGAGCTTCTGATAAAATCTCCTCTTTAAGCTCTACATCGTCACGTACACACAATCGTCCTCGGAACCTCAGTGTTCCATCCTCATAAACCTAAAAGTCAGCATTCTTCTTCTCAGTGTTCTCTTGCAAAATCTTCTAAATCTCTGGATCTGTTCATTGAAGCGTCTTGATTTTGATCTGCACTTCCGGCTCAATTCTGAGGGTGGTCATAAGATTCAAAAGGTGGCCTACCTCAAACTTGAAAACTGAATCTCGAGCCTTCTCAATCAAAGTCCATTCCTTAAACATCGTCTGTACAACCGAGGACTTTCGACTCAGTGCATCTGCAACCTAGTTCGCTTTTCTAGGGTGATACAAGATATCACAATCATTGTCCTTTAGGAGTTCCATCTAGCGACGTTGTCTCATATTCAACTCATTCTGAGAGAATAAATACTTGAGACTTTGATGGTTAGTGAAGATCTGGAACCTTTCTCCACACAAATAATGTCTCCAAATCTTCAAAGCGAAAATGATTACCACGAGTTCTAAGTCATGCATCGGGTAATTCAGCTCATGAGGTCTCAACTGGTGGGACGCGTATGCAACAACTCTGCCATGCTGCATCAACACGCAACCCAGTCCTCTAAATGACGCATCACTGTAAATCTCGTATTCTCCAAGACCAGATGGTATGGTTAATACAGGTACGGTAGTCAGCTTTTCCTTAAGCTCTTGGAAACTACACTCGCACTTATCTGTCCATACAAATTTTTCTTTCCTCTTTAGCAGTCGAGTCAAAGGTGAAGCTAAGGTTGAGAATCCTTCCACAAACTGTTTGTAATACCCTGCTAAACCCAGGAAACGTATGATCTCTGTTACGGTTGTCGGTCTTGGCCAGTTGATTACTGCTTCAATCTTGGATGGGTCTACAGAGATTCATTTTCCTGAAATCACATGACCTAGAAAAGCAACACGAGTCAACCAAAACTCGCACTTGCTAAATTTAGCATACAGCTCATGAGTCCTTAGAGTCTGCAGTACCAATCTCAAATGCCATTCATGCTCCTCTAGACTTCTAGAGTACACCAGGATATCATCGATGAATACGATCACAAACTGATCCAGGTATTCCTTGAAAACTCGGTTCATCAAATTCATGAAAGCAGCTGGAGCGTTCGTCAATCCAAACGGCATGACCGTGAATTCATAATGGTCGTACCGAGTGCGAAACGTCGACTTAGGTATGTCCTTCTTTCTAATCCTCAGCTGATGGTATCCCATCTTCAAGTCGATTTTTGAAAATATCGACGCTCCTTGAAAGCTGATCAAACAAGTCATCGATCATCAGCAATGGATACTTGTTTTTTTATCATCACCTGATTAAGTTGACGATAGTCGATGTACAAGCGCAATGAACCATCCTTTTTTTTTTTACAAACAGAATTAGTGCTCCCCAAGGTGATGCACTGGGACGTATGAATCCCTTATCCGAAAGGGCGTAGGTCCAGAATCTACTGCGACCCAAGATCCAAAGAATGGATATCCCATAAAGGCTAATGTTTGGCTTGAAAGCTTGAGACTGATTTTCATTAACCAACACACAATCCAACAATCTCGGCCAGGACACCATACATTTCACTCAAATGTCTTCATTAAAATAGTGATCCTGGCCTATTTTCTTCATATTAAAAACACCATATGAAAATAGTCGTGTGTTGGTACACGGTCAGATCGAACCCGAAAAATTGATATCCTCCAGTTTAAAATCCAACCGTTTTATATAGCATATAAAACTATTTTTGGTGTTAAAACTCAACACCCGGGAATTTCTAAATAAATATTGAAATTCAAAATTTTTGGAATAAATTACCAAAAATCTAATCGGCACTCAATTTGCATCAATTAACATCTAATTGCATAAACTGAACATAACATTGCAATCAGCACGAAATTCCGATCACCGGCTATTCCGGTCTAATTTTCGGAAAATATTTAATAATTAAATAATTACTAAAATTAATTAAATAAATCAATTAAATACCCAAAATTGCTAACCTAGGCCGAAATTGCAAAATTAAATATCGAGTCGGTCCCGAAAAATTCCCCAACCAATCTAGATAATTAATATAACCTATCAAGGCCCTAATGAACTTAATTTAACAACCTAATATGCAAAATATGATATTTAAATAACTAATTTAATCTAACTAACCACCTAAACCTTAATTAACCTAATCTAATTACCCTATAAACGTAATTAACCTACAAATCAAGGTTTAGTGAGATAACTCACTTGATTCGAGATCCGCTCGGATCAAAACGATGGGGTCGTGACGAGGACCAACAAATCCCAAAACGGCGATGCCAACGGGGCACGGATCGGGCCCGAAAATTGGCCTGCAAGCTTGTTGTTCGAGCTGAAAAGATCGGCTCCAAAGCTGCTGGTTCGGTTTCGAGAGGAGATTTCAAAGGAAGGAGCTGCGGGTTATCGACGAAAAAAAATGAAAGTGAAGCAAGAACAGAGGGGAAGAAATCGAGAGAGAGAGAGAGAGAGCAAGAGAGGGAGAGAACCGGTGGGGTGTGTCGGGGAAGGTAGAGAGAGGAGGGCAAGAATTAGTCAGCAAATATCCATCTAATTGAATGCTTTGTTCCCCTAAAGTCCTCAATCTTATCCTACATGCCTCCCATTACTTTCTTGCATGAAATCCACCAAATAATTCAAATTTTGAAGCCAAAAATTGCTGCCCTCTTCTAGCTCCGAATTTCACTCATTCTTGGACTTCAATTTCTTTAACAAATTTCCTCAATTTATGTCCAATTTTGATGTAGAAAAAACCCACACAATTTCTACAATTCCCTTTCGCCAAATAGCTCGGTTTACAAGTTGAAAATCTCTTCATTCGGCTGATCCGAAACGTCCGAATCAAATTTTCGTAAAAATCCCGGAATCACCGAAAATTCTTCAAATGATGAGTAGATGTTCCTAAAGTAGATCGTGACATAATAGAACTTTCAATTTCTGAAATCGGATTCAAATTCGCAGTTAATTTCAATCTGACGCGATTTTAGCGTGATCTAACCTACTAGATAGTTTTTAGGAATTTTTAGTGCAATTGACCCGTGATCAATTTATCTCGAGTCGCAATGTACATCTTCGACACATTGGCGACTCTCGGTTGTCGTGAAAATCTTGAGGTTTCAAATACGGACACAAGGTATCCAAAACGACAAAAAATTGGTTTAGTGCCGATCGACGAGAATGTTACAATAAGGTGGAGTCACCCATACTTAATCACACACCTTAGTCGAATCGACATATCTCCGGTCTCTAATCGATTTTTAATTGTACCGTAATGACCTTTGCAAATTATCACGGTCAAGCAGTCAATTCCTGGTCAAATACTCAAGTCTTTTGCGTTAAAATCCATTAATGACTTTTCCAGATAGTCTAATTATCTCATAAGTGATCGGCTTAGAGAATAGCACTATAGACGCGTCAATGAAATGGCCGATTTATTCAATTGAAATCAAATTTGAAAAATCAGGACGTCACATATCGAAGAGAGTTGAGAAGAGTAGAGGGGAAGAGAACAGCGGCGTTCAAGTGGAAAATAAACGCAGATGTTAGGGTTTCTATTTGCAAATGGTAAAATTTGGAATTTTGATAAAATTTTGGGGGCAATAAAGGAAACACAAGATTTTTTTTAAGTGCCCGTGGACTTGCCGAGAATGCTAGAAAGCCAAGGCAGCCATGCCTTGGGCTTTCAACATTGTGAAAGCCTAGCATTTGCACAATGGACTCAAAAGAGGTTTGCCAAACACCACAATTTTGCCCCAAGGGCCTTTGAAGGCCTAAAGACCTTTGTAAATGCCAATTCCAAACGTAGCCTATCTCCTTAGTTGAGCTACTTTTCACTTGGACTAATTTGTAGGGGTTGAATTCTTTTTTCTACTGGATGGGACCCAATCATCAATTTACACGCTCCAATCGTAATAATGGATGTATCTTTTCTATTGCGACTATGATTGTGACATGTGGACCTTACATGTGCTGAATATGCATCCTTTGAAAGGAAAATCTCACCCTGCTCTTCTCTATCATGTGCAGGACCATGTAGTAAGCAATGGGAAAGGCAAGCAACGATGTAAATCCACCTCAGCCGTTCGCCCGGGACAATCACAGCTTTTTTGCTCGGCAAAGTCATAGGGATGTAAACTTATTTTTCTTATTTTGTTGTCTTGTCCTCTTCAAAAGATCAGCATCTCGTAACTTTACCCAACCGCAAGCAGCTGCGTTGGTTGAAAGTCTCTCATTTATCGCCGAGGTCGAGAGTTCGAAATCCATGTACGTCACGTAACTTTTCTCCTAGCTTTTTACGGAGATTTATTGTCGTTTGCTTAATCTTCGCTTCTCTTTAACTCAATGATTCCTCTCAATCTTTTTACGTGTCGAAATTTTTCCCCATCTTTTTAAGTTACTAATTTTGCTTGCTTTGATAAGATTTATATTTCTCACCTTTACTTAGCCCAGGCCAGGCTCATTTCGAGAAGGCACGACCCCTGCTCGTCTGGCCCCAAATTATTTTGGGCCTGATGACAGTTTGGTCAGCGGTCTTTTGCAAAAAGAACAAATTAATAGGCATTTCAAGAAGTAGACTCGCCCCCTTACAAAACGCAGAAAAGAAGGGTACTAAAAGGCATTTCGAGTAGCCTCAGGATGAGGCGCGTTTGCCTCGTTTTGAGACTCACGCACCTCGAGCTGAGACTCGCTCTTTCCGAACCTGTATCTTCTCCATCCAAGGTCCGATTTGTGTCACATTTGTTTCGTTGGAACGTTCACATCGAGAGCCCTCCAACAAGACCTATTTCATTAGGTAGCATTGTAAAATCACAGGCCTGATATAGAACTTAAGAGGTTCAAAAAGTTTCGTTCCTTTCCAGGACCTATAGGCACGGTTTTGGACTCTGGGATCTTTCTTTCAGCATCAAAATTTTTGGCCGCTTATTACTCCCTCCTTCAATGTTGGTTCAACTTGATTTTAGTCGCGATGGGATGCTTGCAAAATCGAGAAATCGCATACTGCTTGCACTGTGAAATACAGGGGACCAGTCCTTAATCGATCCAAAGTCATTGACAAGCATAGCCATAAACATGAGTTCTTGCAATCAACATGGCCATTGATAAAGGCTTTGGTACTGGTGTCTCACCAATGGCCACACCTTCAATTGGTATCATGCCGATAACATAACTTGTAAACAAACTCATCTTTTATTTTAAACTATTTATTGGACCTTATATCTCGCCGGTCAATCTTTGATCAATTTTAGATTAAACTTAATGATTTTACAAAAATGAGAGCATAATTTGAGGTGACGACACCCATAACACTAATGTCAAGTGGAAAGAAATATTGATGAACTAGGCTATGACAGATTTGTTTTGGTTACACAAATAAATAAATTGTAATTTCTGTTTTATTCAAGGGCTAAATTCCCCGAAACCAACATTTTATTCCGCATAAAACTACCACAGCTCTCACAGTTTCAACTGGTCTCACGTTATCGGGAGCGCGTGCTTGGTCTCTTTAACTTCGTGCAAGTCCATGCCCAACGGAGAGAAAATCATCTGCTTTCACGTGGGACTGTTGGGTTCATATTGACAGGTGGCTTTCGTGTGGAAAAATGATACAAATAGATAATGATTGGATTTTTAATTTATTTAATATAATTTTTAATTTATGATATACTTTTGATTTAATTCATATATTTTTATAAAAATATTTATATATATTTATATAATTCAAAAATTAAAATAGATATGTACCAAAAATCTAGATATATATTGAGGTAAAATTAATGATTATATTAAATGAATTAAAATTTTAAGCATCACCTTATATCTTAAATTAAAATTTAAAAATTATTGAGGTCATATTCGCTGTTTTCTAATGTGAATCCACTCTTCTTTTTTAAAGTATGGCGACGGGTCATGTCGCATCAATCTACAGGAAAACGTGAGGTACGTACTGTCCAGTCAACCAGAAAAGTAAAGCACATGCCAACTGTGTCTCATTTCCTTACTCGCCATTAATAATCGCTGTCAGCTTTCAATTATTGTCCTACTTTTTTGGGGGTGTGGCAACGTCCGAATTGAAAATCATCCGGACCAGATCGGAGCAGTTCATTCTGGCCAATTCTCGTAGAGGGCGGTCCCATTTTTCGATTTTCATTCTTGGAACCGGTAGCCTGGAAACCAGACCGACTAGATCACATCAATTAATTATTATATATAATATATTTTTAAAGGTAACCCTTCCTTCAGCTCTTCCCTTCCCTTTTAGGGGTGAGCATGGTCTGAGTTGATCTGAGCCACTCTCTAACCCTGGACCAACCCGTATAGTATCGGTCTTCAATTTTTAGGATCGATGACCGATCCTATTGAGCCTGGGACCAAGGACCGGGCCGGACCCGATGGGTTGATTCGGTTAGGGGTCAACCGGGGACCGATTGATAATTTTTTTCTTCTTATTTTTTATACTCCTTAAAAAAGTAAACTTACAAATTCAAATTACACATCCATCGACAATGCGGCATTGTGTAACTAAACTATAAATACCAATACATATTTAGCAAATTTAAGATGACACAATAATAGAAATTTCGTACCTGCTAACCACTCATCGAGATATTGGATAAGATGGAAAGTTCTTGTAATCATCTATCTTTAATATTCATAACACCATATGCAAAAGCGTTTTCCTGCATTTGATCATGTAGAGTCCACTCAACCAAAAAATGAGCTTCACACCACTTGACTAGCAAATCACCATAGCAACTACAGTACTACTCTACTCTTCAAAAACTTCTACCATTTGACACAAATTGAAAAGCAAAATGCAGCTGAAATTCATTAGTAAAATACAATTAAACCATAAAAAAGTTCAAAATACTTAATATAAACCATGAATATATAATTTCACATCTTGTTAATTCACTTGAACTTCTAAACACTGAAAACAAAACAAATGACACTTAATTAATACTCAACAAAAGTTTTAAATTGAAATTACTATTAGTGCTATTGATAGAATATCTCAATATAATATAATATAAAGACATTTTACTTAGGTTTGAATATATAAAATAATTATAAATAATAGAATATAATATAATATACGGGGTTGGTCAGGGGTTGGACCGACCCAAAATCTAGGGCGGGACCAACCCGCGCGGTGTTGGTCATCGAATTTCAGAGACCAAGGACCGACCCGTCCCAGGGGCTGGGCCAGGACCGGCAGGGTTGGGCCGATCAGGGTCGGTCCAGGGTCAACCCTAGACCGCTGCTCACCCCTATTCCCTTCCCTTCCCTTCCCTTCCGATGAAGACAATCTTTGCTTTACACTAAGAAAAACCCATTGAAAAGACCGAAGCGCTGGAATGAAACAATGAAATTGACGCAGAGGAAGTTATGTTTGAAAAGGATTTTAAAAGATAGTTTTATTTCGAATAAAGAAGTGTAAATTATAATATCTTAAACGTCTATTTATGAAAATATCGTCATCTAGAAATAACTACATAATTGAAATTTAATAATAAAATTAAGGAAAATATTTTTTTTTTTGTAACCCAGAGAACTCCGTAAGCCGACAGCCGGCGAGCAAACTCTAGGGGAACGACAGGTAATAATCTCTAATGACGCCTCTGGGATTCGAACTGCTCCTTTTCGTAAGAGGGAGAGAGCCTAAATTAGCTGCGCCGCTAAGGGCGATGGTTAAGAAAATATATTGATAAAAGAGAAAGTTATTAAAACATAACTAAAAAATCTGCAAATCGCATTCGAAATCTGTGACATTTTGGAAATCAAGAGAAACGCGTAAATCAAATATTGTAATTCATTTGTAATCTCGAATATCACACAATTCTCTTTGATTTGTGGGACTGTATGCTCTTATGACGCTCAAATTTTCTATAAAGGTATTTGTATATTGTTCAACATCAGAAATCTACGCAAAATCTACGTAGAAGCACGATCTTGGGAAGTTAGAAGCCAACGTTCCAGGTGTGGAAGCTTAAAGCGTGATCATTTCCAGGGCGTCTCCTGATTTGAGTCTCCGCCCAGCTACCTCTCAAAACCATCCTTCTCCTCTGCGATAAATTGACTTGCAGTTGGCTTTTCAGTTTATCTTTGGCTTGAAATAGCAAATTACTGGTTCCATCAGATCGAACCAGACCGACCGATTGGTTAGTCTGATTTTTAGTTCCAAGATTAGTTGGTCAAGTTCTTGATCCTAGAATCTGGAAACTGGTCCTTCCGGTCCGGTTCTCGATTCCACCTCTAAACTGGATCAGACTAGAAATCTTGATTGGTCCTACTACTTTCAATTATTGTCCCTTGAAAATGGGCCCTTTTTGTCATTATTAATAGGCCTTTGGTTGGATCAATAATCTCTCTCTCTCTCTGGCTCGTGACATGCACTTAATATTGAAATTGCATTGTCATAAAACGAAAGAATGGCCCTAATGCATGCATATCCTATAAACCGCGAAAATGGCACTTCAAAATCTTCATAATTATTATTTAGAACACAGTAATAACCAAAAAGAGATTTGCATATCTAATTTATATCATTTTTTATACAGAATAACGATGACTTAAAACTCAAATACTTCTCATCTATTACCTTAGAACTCGAATTATAGTTCATGAATTAAACTAAATATATACAAAAAATTTAAAAATTACATTCAATAAATTAAAATTTTAAAAATTATATTACACTTTATGATAAAATTTACAATTACATTAAATAAATTAAGAATTTTCGATTTATAAAATTTAAAAATTATTTATGTCATTATTGCAATTCACGTCATTATTGCAATTCACAGGTCGTCTTATGTGCATCGAATTTTTTATTTAAAAAATATCGAGCCATGTTTGTCGCGTCAATCCATTCGCGGGAAAATGATAGGTGCAGACCGTCTGGCCAAACAGAAAAGTAAACATATGCCCGCTTTGCCTCATGTCCGTACTCACCATTGACGACTTTAGCGCCACCATGATGGTCCCCGTTTGCTTTCAATTATTGTCCTACTTCCGATTGTTGTGCCCTGAAAATGGTCGTCGTTTGTCATTATTAACAGGCCTTTTTTTTTTTGGGTAAATATTAACAGGCCTTTGGTTGATTAAATAATTTCGTTGAATGCTCTTTCTGCTACACAAATTGACTTGAGGCGTCCGGTCATGTTTCGTCCGTTGAGTTAGTGCGAATTCAAGGAAAAAATTTTAGATGGCTCTCGCTCTACCTTTTGATAACTTGCGCATCTCTTCCCTGTGCGATGTGAACGGATCATATGAGTGTCTCCCTATGCTCCTCCATTGACATTAGATCAATATTTAAATTTCATCTGAAACCATTCTTTCATCTTAGTTCAATGCGATTTCAGCCTTAATGCATGCCTATTCGAATATTAAGCTCCCAAATATGATGCTACGCACGAATTTATAAAGATGAGAGTATGGTAATCTTGCATGGACCTCACGGAGGTGGATCACACGAAGTGAGGCTTGGCCAAAACCCTAAGCACCTAATTTCGGCCACCTTTCCCTATGTTTGAATATGCATGGTCTTGGAAACAATATGCACCTTTTTCTGGGGTGATTCAAGCTTGGATATGCCATATAAAATGCTTCGGTTGGATGAGCATAGTTCCAAAATAAACGGAGTATGTTTTAGGTTCAAAAAAATGAGGAATATGTTCCGACGGATGGATTCAAAAAAAAAAATCTGAACGAAACTTGAAAGTGTCCACCCCTATTTATGAGTATCATTTTGCTACTTAAGCCCAAATTGATTTGCTGAAGCTAGAGCTATGGACTATCAACAACTACATATAGCAACCAAGTCCTCATCTCATTGTGGCACACTTAAAAGGTCCATAAAATTAGGTAACTTCAATCCTTTTTTCAAGTCAAAATTAGGAAAAAAACGACAAATTAAGCTTAATTAAAAATGAAACAAAAATAAGAAAAAGAAATTGGTTTATTTCTAGGTAAATTTTGGATGTTCCAAATTATAAGGTGTGTAGAATATGTTTCAGATTTCAAATGGAAACTTTAATTTGGACTATCTTAATTGCTCACTTAGAGCCATGGCCGAAGGCCCATGGGTAGGACCCAGCAAAAGATGATTTTTTCGTAAGTATCATACGCACGAACAAATAAATCCTCTTTGATGTCGGACAAAATTGTATAAGTCATGGGTTGATGAAATCTCCCAAGACATGCCTCACTTTGACTGGAGATGGATTGACAGGAATCTCTATACTTTACTACACTAAATTTATCGTTTTTGATTGAAGAATCTCTCGGCCGCACAGCGCCCGCATTGCGCGATCAAATTACACACTCCTCACCCTACTTAACGCAAAATCTGCACCGTGTCCCACCATAAAATTGTTGATCCCTGTTTTTTCCTCCATATGCGTTAACTATTGATCTATATAATTTGTTTTTTACTTCAACCAGCGAAGTATAAGCTTTTACATTAATATTGTCATGGATACGTGGTGAATCTTGCATTAGAAGGAATAGAATTAGTTGAAAGTCAGCAGCTTCAACTCTCCCAAGCTAGTTGAAAGTACTCCTGGTTCTCCAGTACGACGGGGAGTTCAGACTAAACCTCGTTACTCTCCCGTTCCCTTACACATTGGACCTGAGTGAACTAGGCTTTGATATTAGTGTAAGGTGACTTTAAGTATCTTTCACCACAAAAGTTTATTCAAAGAGTGAGATTTTTTCTTATACTTATAAACCGATTACTAATTCCTTTCATAATTGATGTGAGACAATCTCAATTTTAACTATGCCAGTACTTTATTAATCCTCCTTATTTTTGGGATTTAAGTTTATTTAGTAATATTATTGGCCTTTACTCTACTTCAATTTGATTTGTTAAGAAAGTTTATATACTTGTCATGTATCATTTCAATATAGTTTTTTTTTCCAACTAAAAAAATTATTTTGCTGAATCCTGCCAATAATGATTACAATTCCATGTACGGTGAGAAACCAATAATATCTACTGATCAAGTTTCAATTACTAGCAAACAACTTTTTTTTTTTTTTTGGGTCAGAAGTAATAAAATTCTGGTTTTTATTTCTGCACTTATAATTACCAGCACTTTTTCCGCACTTATTTTTCAGTTTTGTCAAATGGGCCTTCACTTTACTAAATTGAATAAGCTAAATTGGAAAAAAAATGTTTAGTATTGAAGACCCTCATGGTGAGATATCATTTTTCATTCGTTAACAGTAAAAAAGGGGCACGAGCATGAGGATAAATTTTATTTACTGTGGAGGTCTTGAGTTAATTCAAGCCAAACCGGACTTACAAAAGAAAAAAAAAAAGAAGGCGTGCATCGTCTCGCCAGCTATCACATCTTCTTCTTCTCACAGCTACATACATACAAGCAAAAAACCTCATTCCGTTGCTGAGCCGAGTGCAGGTCCTGCCGGCATTCGACCGCGATGGCAGCTCCCGAGGTGGCCACTTCACTCGTGATCGACAATTCGCTACACAGACTCTCCGAGAGAGAAATTCTCTCTTCTGGATTGCCAGATCAAATCAATACGGCTATTAGTCATCTCCAGACAATCTTAATCACCTTGAAGTTACTGCAATCTGGCACCGACAACAACCAGCAAAGCGGCGTAGACGGATCTGGCCTCCTAGTTCGAGCGCGAGATTTTGTGGACTTCGCCGATAAGTTCCTCCTGGAAGCATCACGACACTCGAAGTCCCGTAAGGGCCGCCTCGCGAAAATTCGCGCATTATTCCGCTTCATGTCGCTCAGGGTAAGCGTACACGCCTCCGAAAGAAAGGCCCTCGATTTCATCAAGAGTGTCCACGAATTGTCCACTCACCTGTCCCAAACGCAAGATCATGTAAACGCTTCGTCGGGGAATATGCATCGAGGGAAAGTAAGTTGGAATGGGAAAATTGAGTCGGACATTGTGGGCCGTGAGGCTGAAGTGCGGGAGCTCCTGGCTCGGTTGACCTTGAAAGATGGCGATCAGGACGCGTTGAGACTTCGCATCGTTTCGGTGGTGGCAGAGGAAACCATCGGCAAGACGGCTCTCGTGAGGAGCGTGTACAACAGACCGGAGGTAGATCATAGCTTCCAGTGTCGCGTCTGGGTTCATGTTTCCGAAAAAGTCGAATTGAAAGATCTCCTGGTGAGGATACTGAAGCAAACACCTGTGCCGGAACTGAAGGATCTAGAGCGCAAGAAAGGTAAATCCCTGAAGGAGATGCTTCACAAGTCCTTGATGGAATTGAGGTACCTCATTGTGTTCGACAATTTGCAAGAGTTCAAGGTGATGGACGACCTCATGAAACTCCTCGCAGACTCGAGGAATGGAAGCAGAGTCATCGTCACTACTCGGGATCCCAATATCCCATCAATTATAGACCCTTGGGCTTCTCCTGTAGAGCTGCGCCAATTAGATGCAGAGCAGAGCGAGCTCTTGTTGAAGGAATGCGGCTCCATTAGCGAAGATCCGGGGCTCAAAGCGAGTATTATGAGCAAGTGCAGTGGCTCTCCTCCGAGGATTTTGCTGCTCGGAGGACTTACGATGGCGAACGGTGATTCTTCTTCTGTCATGGACCAGCTCGCTGATAATCCTACGCTCCATGATATCATGTCCTTGAGCTTCGACAAATTGCCTTACCTGCTCAAGCCCTGTTTGCTTTACCTGTGCCTCTTTCCCAAAGACTCGGAGCTCTCAACAAGGAGGCTCTTCACGCTATGGCACGCCGAAGGATTGGTCCCGGTGCTTGAGTTCACGGCCATAGAGTGCTTCGGAGAATTGGTTCGTCGAAACTTGGTTCATGTGGTGAGGCGTAAGAAGCTCAGCGAAGAGCCCAAATCTTGCCGTGTGCCTAGTTTCCTATACGATTTCTTGTGCGAGATGGCATCGCGACTCGGACTACTTCAGATCCATTCTGACACCAAGGGCACTTATCATAATGAAGAATCTGAGGTTGTTGATGGCTGCTTATGGATTGTCAAGTATCGAGAATATCAGAAGAGTGCTGGGACGGAGGATTATCAGCAGGGCAACATCCAACTCCGACACCTCCGTTCCTACGTATCCTTCATAACTCAGAAGCATGGGACGCGCTCGAGGGAAGTGGAAGAGTTGCTCCGGCCCTTGACTGCAAAGGGAGACTCTGGTCTGCTCAGGGTGCTTAATCTGGAGGGGGTTTACAAGCCGTTGCTCCCGGACGGACTGGGCAATGTACTGCCGAACTTGAGGTACTTGGGATTGCGATGGACGGTCACCGATTCGATCCCTGATTCAGTCGGGAACATGTCCCGCTTGGAAACATTGGATCTGAAGTACACCAACGTTAGGAAATTGCCGAGTTCGATTAGGAAGGTGAAGTCCATCCAGCACCTGTACATGAACGAGGTGTGCTTTGATAAGTCCACCAGTGGTGGTAGCTTGAGCAATCTCCAAACCTTGTGGGGCTTATACATTGGATCTGCTAAGAGTCCCATGCTCGATGTGCTTAGTAAATCGACCAGGCTGGAAAAATTGGGGCTGACGTGTAATTCTCCAGTGGTGAATGAAGTGACCGAGTGCATTTCGAATCTAACCATACTTCGATCCCTGAAGCTGAGATCCAGGGATCTCTTCGGTCAGCCCTCGGATCTCATCTTGAGCGATATTAAGGAACTCAACTCGCTTTTGGACTTGTATTTGATCGGGGGCTTGCCCGAGCGAGAAAGCTTGACGCTTCTTCCCCAGAACCTGAAAATCCTTACCTTGTCCATGTCAGGACTAGTCCATGATCCGATGGAGGAGCTAGGAAAGCTCGAGAGCTTGGAAATTCTGAACCTATTTGCAGAATCCTATATGGGTGAAGAATTGGATTGTCCCTCAGGTTCATTCCCAAGCCTTCGCGTCCTCAAACTGTGGATGTTGGACGAAGTGAAAAAAGTTAATGTAGAAGACAGAACCACTCTTTGTCGCCTGGAAGAGCTAGAGATCAAGGAATGCAGACACCTGACTTATATTGCTTCATTGGATCATATTGAATCCCTGAAACAAATAATATTGATTAGAGTGAAGGAAGAATTGGTAACAAACATCACAGCCAGATTGATCCGAAAACTATTCATCAATGGGAAGCAATTGGCGACCTCTCGTTCTTCCCGAGCAGTATTTATCAAAAAGAAGCAATTGGTGACCTCCTCCTCCTCCTCTTCTTCTGCGCAGGTAATATTTCATCATCTATACGTTCTGTCTCTAGCACCTTGATTAAATTTATATGCTCTGTTTCCATACATTTCCCCATAAAATTGTTGCACATTCGATATTCATGTGACTATTCTTTTTCTTCAATGTATATAACATAAGTAATTTGTTCTTTTCTATCCAAATATGCAGGCACCCCAAGATAATTGACGAGGAATGGATGTGAATCATGTTCCTCTTTTCCAGACAATGACGTACCTTTTTTCTTGATATTTATCGATGTCATCGTGTATTGCAAATTATATTAGATATTTGAAGTGCTCCAGAAAAGAGAGTGGAGTTCGCAAAAGATTCTTACTTTGGATCCCAGTTTTATGGTAGACACATCCTATGTAAACTATTATTTACACAAGCTATTTTAGATGTATGCTATTTATGAATTTGAATTATAGCTAATGTAAAGCGTACTTCATACCTATTATTGATTAGCCAAATCACTAGGATTGCATTTGGTCCCTTAGACATTTTTGATAATGATGGGATTTTAAATTTCTTATCTAATATTTGATAACATCAGTATATAATATGGATTTTGATAAAATATTATCGAAATAAGTATTTGGTGTTCATTGGAAAAACTGGATTAGACGTTAGAAAAGATCTCTGAGCATAGATTCACGATTTCATCGCCCAAGCTCGCCACTGCCATCTACTGTTTCGAGAAGCACGTCATCTCGCCTCCATTCCAGCCCATATCGTCATCATGGCCTTGCTCTGTCCCTCGGTCGTTTTTCTTCTCTATCTTGCATCTCTTTACATTGTCCTTATATATCGTAAACAGCCATCTATCCTCTCTGCCTTGAAAGGATGATTGGGTCCAGGATGGGTATGATCTGAACCTGAATCTTGTACCCGATCCTGTTATAATCAGTTCATTTTTTTTTGGACTCTGTATCTAACCCTGTTTGTATTGGACCCTATACTTGATTTACCCTATTTTTTCGGTTCAGTTCTAGAGTTAACCCTGTCTTCATTGGAACATTGTTTTGCAACCCCCTGATATCTTATACGACTTTGAATTTTACATTAATACGAGAGAAAATAATGTAATCCTTATAATTTGTATTGAAACATTAAGCACTTGTAATAAATAAATACTCTAAAAGAAAAAATTTAAGGATCCACAGAACTAACTATCATAAATAAAATTATAAGGCAAAGTACAAATCATAACATTGCATAAACATTAGTAATAAACATGGGTCTAATATTAGTCTTATTCCCATAACTATTACATGAAGTTGTTCGTTTATACAAACATAACTCTTCCTATAAAAGAGAAGTTAGACAAGCCAATCCACGTGGTACACAAGAATTTGGTGGCGATGAACGCCATCCGTCCGTTGGATGGTGCAAGAGGGAGCCGGTGAGGGAGGGAAGCGAGTGAGAAAGAGGAACGACGAAGGAGGAGTGTCGTACGTGTCTGAGAGAGCCAAGAGGAAAAACGTCGTATGATTACGGGAGTAAGAATATAAATCAGGGGAAAAAATAAGGTTTTGGACCTTTACTTACAAAACTGGTTCCCAAAATGGTTCCAAAACTGATCTGGGAACCGGTTCCCGGATAGGTAATCACTCGGAACCGGTTTCCGGACTGGTTTAAACCATTTCCGAATTTTGAAAACTGGTTTCCGGACCAGTTTCAATGGGAACTGGTTCCTGACCCTCTTTTCCGGGTAGGCCGGTCCGGTTTCCAAGTATACCCGATCCGATTGTACACCCCTACTACCTTGTAGTCGCTACCATCAAGAGGGCAAGGTGAAGACGACGAGCCCTTGACTTGGGGCTTTGGTCGAGCATGAGCCTCAAATTTCAGTTTGTCCGTGATCCTTGCTGTCGGGTCCACCTCGGCTTGGTGGTGCTCGAGGTTGACTGGAAATGAGGTTGGGGCTGCAGGTGGTGGAGCTGTAAATGAGTCCAAGGCGATTCCAATTATGGTCGAGGGCAGCGGTGGCAGCCAGCTGATGGCATGAAAAGAAGTCAATTGAGCGGAGCATATATGGTGTGTCCATGTGAATAGTCGACACAATGTGGTTGAGGTCTCTCAAAGACATAAGACATAGAAGAGCCCAAATGATGCAAAGAATGAGAGAGAGAGACGAGAAGCTCAGATTTGGTAACTTCGGAAATTGAACGGAGCGAGAGAAGGTTGAAGAAGAAGACGAAAGTGGCCATGGGAAGAGAGTGAGGCCGTGGCCAAAGATTTTATCGTTACCCTCTAGTAGGGGTGAGCATCGGTCCAGGGTCGACCCTGGATCGGCCCAACCCTGTCGGTCCTGGTCCAGCTCCCAGGAAGACTAGGTCAGTCCTTGATCCTGGAATTCCTGGACTAGCACTGTGTGGGTCGGTCTTCGGTCTTGAGAGTTCCGAGTCGGTTCAATTCGGACCAACTTTGACTATATATATATATATATAATTTTTTTATATAGAGAAAACCTTAAAATAAACGACGTCAGCAATATTAAACAGCTTTTTAGTGAGGAGTTCAAATAATTTTACATTATTCTTTAATAACTTAGGTTTTTAATGTCTTTTATGGCGTCAATAGTCATAATTTACAAAAGAAGAAAATGTTTTTATGAGGAGTCTTCATGGCGTTCAAAAAGGCATATTATGGCATCCTCCTCTAGTATTCGTCATCTTCTATTTTATTTGTCTTTTTAATCTTCAATTTTCCAAAATCAAAAGAAATAATTTCTCCGCTCGCCACTCGACACTCGCCTCGCTCGCTTTGGGTCACTCGTGCCCCTTGCCGCTTGATGCTCGCTTGGCTTATTGCTTCCCGCTCGACATTCGATACTCATTCCGTTCAATGCTCACCCCACTTGACCCTCATCGCTTGCCTTTCTTAGCTGACCTTACTCATCATCAAACCCATTCGCTCAGTACGATACTCGGTTGCCATTTCAAGGAGTAAAAAAAATAAAATAAAAAATTATTGGTTGTTCCTGGGTTGACCTTGAAACTAGACCGAATCCATTGGGTCAGTCCGATCCTCAATCGCTTTTTTAAGGAGTACAAATTATCAGTTAGTGTCGGGTTGACCCTGGAACCGAACCAAACCTATTGGGTCGGTCTAGTTCTTAGTCCCAAGCTCAATAAGATCGGTTCTCGGTTCCAAAAATTGAAGACCGCACTATGCGGGTTGGTCCTAGGGTTAGGGGGTGGACCAGCTCAATCCGGACCATGCTCATCCTTACCCTCTAAGTGTGATTTTTTTATCCGAATCATATTCGGTCATTGTGAAACACTAGACAGAATATATATATATATATATATATATATATATATATATATATTAATTTGAAATATATTTAATTATCACGAAACACTGTATAGAATAAAAATTATATTATCCAGGGTTCTACCCAATACACTAAGCATAGCCTAGTAGGATAACATTGAGCAAGTAGGTTCTAGACCTTTTTGCTGGTCTCAAACCTCTTAAATTGAAGGTGAATGGATGAAACAAAGGTGTCGTGAATCCATTGGATATGATACGGTGATTCCTATTGTCCCAATCTTCAAGTTTTCACCATATTTTTCGGCAGCCCGTGTAGGATCTGTGATACCTCCTGTCACGTATGATATCACCATAGTTTCCCTCCCTACAGGAAGCTACGCATAGCTTGAGCCCACAAAATACTATTAGACCCATTTAGAACAGTCCGTATGGACTGCGAGACTTTTGACTCGTCCATTTTTCACAAAATAATAAGCATAGAAAGAGAGAAACTCAATGTTGCACATCAAATCAACAAAAACCAACCTCAAATTGGAAAAGAGCACCATGAAAAACCTCAGGAACCGAAAGAGGACGAACTGGTCGGCCAAAGTCAAATAGGTCCAGTCAACGGGGTCTGAATACTGTTGATGTGGTATTGCTGAAGTGGCGTGGTTAATGTCGCTCTGCTGATGTGGTGCCATTGTTGCGAGCGCTGATGTGGCAGATGACGTGCCACTGCTAACATAGCAATTATGTGGCGGCACATGTCCGATGAAGTGTAGACGTTGACGCAAGCGCGTGCAATGGATCGCACGATCTGAAGAACTCGAGACCTGACATGGTAAGGGTGTCCCGGCAGCTAATCTGTCGATTGGTGGTGGTTTTGTGGTGGTCGGAGTGATGGGTCTGGCTAAAGTAGACAGGTGGTCCTCCAAGTCGTGAGAAATAGGTTGTGGCCGTGACTCGGCTGCTGGGACGCGACTGAGGACGGAACGAAAGCGGTGGTGGATGACGTCCAGTGCGAATGGGGGGGCAGCGACGTGAGACCACAGGGCGGCGGAGTGTGGACAGAGGTCGGGGCATTCGAACTTGGTGAGAAACTTGACACTCCTGAAATAAGAGGCACGACTCTCATTTTGCGTGAGCGATTTGTGCACCCAATTATCAGGAGCGATGAGTTTGGACATCGCTAAATAGGTAAGTATTGGTTTATACTCTGTCGGTAAAACCATTTTTCCCAGTGGTAAAGCTGTTAGTAAATGAGCCAATAATGTATTTCAGCATTTAACTTAGAACTTCCGCTAGCATTTTAAGGCAGTGTTACATCTGCGAGATAGGTTTTGGACGGCATCTCTTTAATATAATCAATAGCAGAATAGGAAAATAGGCATAATAACATTAATAATAAATAAGAGAAAAATGAGAGTGTTAGGATTCCAACCATTAACCTGTATTCTGATATAATGTTAGACAAATCATATTTCCCAAAAGCTTTGAATGGCTCTTGCTGTGTTCTCTAGTTATGACATATTTTGTTTGAGAAAACTTCTTGGCTGGTGACATAACGATAAGGCTACGGTGACAAGCTTACCAATCTCGGATTTTTAGATCACAAGTGGTGTAGAGAAACCATGACTCAAAATCAGGGCAACCCACGTGTTCTTGTTTATTCTCAGTCGCAATTAGAGGCTGCAATTAGAAAAGGCATTCGAAATTAACAAAATGAAATTGTAACCTCGTTCGATTAAATTGCGATGCCAAATCTTTCGTGAGAGCCACATCTCAAATCCTGTAGGGATAAGGGTAATGACATGGCTATCTTTCTACCCAAAAAAATGCAGTCTCAAACCACTAAAATCCAAGTCCTTACAATAACGTAAACACGAAAGATGAATGTAATAAACAGCCATAGACTAGTGAGTATTGCATATTTTTTCCAAGCAGATCGAGTACTCACTATGCACTTTACAAAACAAAACAACGATTCATTTAACCCAAATCCAGAATATTACAAACTTATAAGAAGATAATGAGTGCGAGTGTCTCTATGCTTTGAACTATTTCTTTGGGTAGTTTACTGCTAAAAGGCTATCCTTAAAGGACTTGAATTAGGTTCGTCTACTGTGGGAAGTCATATATGCAGCAACTGACTTGGTTTTTCCTAGTTCTAAGCATAGGTCCCCTTATTAGTATCAGAGCTATGGTTTAATTTATAACTTGGTTTGTTCCATGCACTTAGTAGGTAAATCCAGTACCGAGAAGATTTTCTCAATATCATGACTGATCTTGAAATCCTAGAGGCTCAAGTTACTTTTACTTATTCCCCAATTTCCTCTTCTCTTTTAGACCTTCATGTGTCAAATCCTTTTAAGATTGACTATTTTTATGAAGTCTCTCTTAGTGATAATACCAAGATCTCCGAAACTCAATTCCCTCTTATGAACCCATATTTTGCTTTTGCTAAACTTGCCTCATCATTTTTTCCCATTCGCTCTATTAGACAACTTATCCGTTAGACTCCCAAAGAAGTAAAAAAGTACGTATAGTCCTTTAAGTTTGATCAACATCCCATTTCAGCCATTGAAAAAGAGTATTTTGTTAAATTATGAATTCCCCAAACAATGGTCCCAGCAGGGATATTCCCATGTCCATTATGGAGCTGTCCGTCTTGCCCTCACTTTTCAGATCGAAAAGGCCTTCCAATTGTGACTAGAATGGCCCTATTGGATACTCAGTTCCTAGAATACTAGTATGCTTGTATTGGTATCGTCCATACCACTTTGAATGTTAGGATAGTCTTTGTAACCCCATATTCAAACTTCAATGTTGCCCTTTCAGATCTTCAGCTGCTTTCCTTTTTGAAGATTCAAATCCAGCTCACTGGAGCACCCCGGACTACTGATTCTATTGCAGTGACACTACACTACCAGATAGTTTATCGAGTGTAGAACCATTCCTGATAGTTTATCGAGTGCAGAACCATTCCCTTGATCTGAATTTCCAAAATGAAAATGAAGATGCCCTGTTCATCTCCATGCAAAATGACTAGGCATCCTGCATTCATGTTCCCAAACAGATTTCAAAAGAGAAGTTGGCCAAGCTCCTTCCGAAACCTGGATTACCAACTATGAAAAGCTGCATCTGTACAACAAGTCTCTCCAATCCTCGGACTCTAAATTTGTAAGGAAAAAGGATAGCACTGTTGCCATCAAATTTGGCAAAGAAATTCCATCTTCCAAAGCTTTGCGTTCTAGAATCAATCTTTGAGCTAGATTCCAAAAAGCTTGTTAAATACTTCTAGAGTAATGGAAGTTCTGTCCATTACTACAAGGACCGATATAGTTACTGTTTCAAGGACCCTTTTTGCCAGTGTTCTTACTGCACAAATTCTCCTAACGAAATAAACCTAAATACAAGATCCGGGCGAAAACCCAAGAAACCCAAAAATGGTGTATACTAAAGGTACTTGAACATAAACCCCTTCATTGATACCCTTAATAAGTGTAATAAGTTTCAATTCATGATTTCTTATGCTCCATCTCCACCACTAGAATATACATCGTCACCCCTCGTTCCACCAGCCTTACACCTACATCACCTCCCTTACCTTCTCACAAAAAAATAGCCATTTCCCCATTCTACAAACCAACATTAAAGTGGGCAAAAAAACATTCATACCCACTTGAAGTTCCTGGTGAAACATCACCTAGCCGGAAGAAGAAAGTTAGGTCCTCAATTGCTATGTTCTAGGAGCCAGACTTTCCTCCTTTTGTTTGAAAAAAGCTCAAGGCTTTCTTTCCTTGCCCTTGAAGAATTCATTGACCTTCAAGGAAGATATCATTATATTTCAAAAATACCTGCACCAACCGATGTTGACGAACATGGATGGCAGAAAAGAACTTCTATTGTTGAAGCTGTCCGAATTGGTAATAAGAGATTCTTCTAACACACAATAATACTTTCAAGACTATTGACTCCAAAATTGTTAATGTACAAGTAATCTTACGAGATATGATGAAACCACCAAGAAGATGCTTTCGGACTTCCAAAAAAGGCTTCATACCTTGGAGTTAGGACAATATTTGGGATACCATCATCTCGAAATCCCAAAGGTGGAAATAGAGAAGCTCAAAAGGCAAATCCAACTTCTTGAAGAAGGAAAATTCAAGCCTTTTGATCCGTTCCCAACTAAGCCACAAATTGAGTACTCTCTTCCACTACTACCACAAAGCACTTTAATCTTTGCTACTCTCACATAAGCTTCTACCAGACGAGACAAAACTGATGTGGTAGAAATGCGAAACCGCCTTAGAGAATTGGATCGGCTAAGGAAAGAAAATGAGAAAGAAAAGATTTCTAAAGAATCTTTAACTTTGATAAAGGAAAAGCTAGATCAAATGATGCTTTCCAATCCATTGGAATCGTTCCTAAGAGATCTGGGCAATGAGGAAGAAAAATAGCTTGATCCTTCTACTTTGAAAGACTAGATTCGGCTTCCATTAGAGCCGATTCTTCCAATCGATTTAAATTCGGAACCAGACTCGATATCTATTTCATTCTCCTCCTCTTTTTCAATCCCCGCAATCAAATCCTTTCCCATTGTGCCAGCCACTTCCTCAATATTCATGGCATATCCCTATATCAAAGAGATGGATTCAAATCCTTTTAAACTAGAAGTTGTCCAACCAAATAATCCATCCCAGAACCTAACTCCCTCCTCTAAACAGTTTTTTTTTTTTTTCTATTGACGATATTTCTTATTCTAAATGGCCAGTTTGATTTGAAGGATTTTATACTTAGCTAAATGCCTAAGCTCTCACAAATCACGACAAGTATGATGTCATTCTTGGATTTGTTACAAGGTTCACAGGTAGTCTCAAATATTGGTCGCAATTGGTTACGAGCAAGATCAAGTTCAATTTCTACTTTTAGTAGACTTTGGCCAAGCCATTACTCTCCGATGCCATTTTTCATTGGCAAATCTGCTGACCTCCATGAGTTTAAAAGAAGAGAGTTTTTTGAAAGAAAATATTGTTCTTTCCAGAAAAGGCATCTCGACAAATATTATCGGGAAATGCTCAAACTCTTTAATGGCCTTGGAGCTGATGCAAACCTAAAATAGGTTTTTTTAACTTCTATTCCTAGAGAGCTATCTCAATAAGTTGAGAGATCCTTTCTCAACAAGCAAATGAGAATTATGAACATTCTTCTGGGAGAAATACAACAAGAAATCTATTTGTGCCTTGATGATTTGTGCCTAAGGCTTCAAATGATGAAAACCTACCTCACAAACAATAGAGAACTTGATGGAGCCTATTCGCGTCAAAAGTTGAAGATTAAGTGTCCTATGGAAAGTCTTCCAGAAAAGAGAAGCATTTCAAGAGGTATTGGATAGGAAAATCCATGCATGGATCTAAGCATTTCCGGAAAAAGAAAAATGGCGATTTCTATAAAGAAGGAAAGATCGCTTGAACCGTAAAAAATCAACTCGATGCTTCATCTGCAACAAAAAGGGTCATTTCGCCAAAAATTGCCCCTAGGCAAAAAAATGTCGGAACCATTTGATACATCACATAGAAATTGAAACCAGCGTTTCACTTGAAAATGATGACATTGAATCCTTGTTTTCCATTGATGAAGATCCATTTGAGCAAACTCTTTGTGTTATTCATTGTTATCAAACTCTTAATGAAACCAATTCTGACTCAGATTCTGAAGATCTTTTCCATATATCTCTCATCTCTTCAGGACAAGACCCTAGTATATTTTCAAGCCAAATCCATTGTCCCCATCTTCTTGTAAAAATATTTACCTCAAAGTTTGCTAAACTCATCACAGTCATTACTTTTATAGATACTTGTGCAAGTTCTTCAATTCTAGACACAAAGATTCTTCTTGAAGAATATTTGATTTCTTGTGTTCGATATTTCAATTTTGCCTCAGGAGATACTTTTTCTACAAATGTACAAACTACATCAGTAACTATTTAGTTTTTCCCTCAGTGTTTCATAACTACTAAAATATTTGGATCTAGTCTCCCAACAAAGATTTGATTATTAGTTGGAATATCATGACTCAAATCCCTCAACTTCGCATTATTCTTGGAAAATGCCTTAAGTATAGAGATCAATTATCTAAATATGACAATAATTAAAGGCTCTTTTCTATCCAAATGAACTTGTTAGATCCGATCATGTAAAAGTTATTAGAATCCTGTTCATAATCCTATTCTAAATTCTCTTCAGAAATGTTCTCAAGGAAAAATCCAAAATTCTTTATTTGCCTCCATTTCAAGAAAAATGAAGATATAAATCCTATCAAGGCAAGTCACATGGGAATGAATTTGGAACATCTTGTTTCTACTAAGAAGAAATGTTCAGAGCTGCTGCAACAAGGCCTTATTGAAATCTTAGATTCTCCATGGACCCGTGAAGCCTTTTATGTTAACAAATAAGTTGAGCAAAACAAAGGAAAAACGCGGCTAGTGATAAATTATCAGTCCCTCAACTTTTTCCTCCAAGATAACAAATTCCTCTTACCCTTGATAAATTCCCTTTTTGCTGGATTATTTAAAGCCCACATCTATTCTAAATTTGATTTCAAAGCTAGATTTTGGTAATTGGGCATTCATCCTAAAGATAGGCCCAAGACAGGATTTTGTATTCCAAACTAGCATTTTCAACGGAAGGTCCTCCCTTTTGGCCTTAAAGTAGCCCCATCTTTATTTCAAAAGGCCATATGTCGAATTTTTAGCCAATCTTGTCAAGTGTAGCAGTCTACATTGATGAAATCTTACTCTACAGCCCTGATGAAGAATCCCACTGCCAACTTCTTGAGCAGTTTGCATACATTGTAAAGAAGTATGGGATTATGCTCTCTTGAAGAAAGATGAATATTGCCCGGATAGAAATCGAATTTCTTGGTATACATCTTAACAAATGTACGTACTATTAGGGGCCACACATTGCTCAAGAATTGCTTAAATTTCCAAAAGAAAATTTTACGACAAAACAAGTTTAGCAATTTCTTGGGATAATTAATTATCTCAGAGATATTGTCCCAAACATTGCAAAATTGCTAATTCCACTACAATTGATTCTAAAGAAGAATCCCCCACCTTGAGGAAAATCCTAGATCAGAGCAATCGAGAACTTAAGGAAGCCATGCGGACTCTTTCCCCATTACAAATTTCATCCAGGGGAAAGAGAATCTTTTAGACTGATGCTAGTGATGAATATTGGGCGATCATACGATTTGGAGAAATTGATGGTAAGCGACACATCTACGCTTACAAAAGTGGAAAGTTTTTCTAGAATGAAATGCATTATCATTCCACTTTCAAGAAAATTTTTGCGGTAAAAAATGGAATAAAAAAGTTTGAGTTCTATCTTATTGGCATCATTTCTTGATATAATTGGACATGGCATATTTTTCCCAGATGACCAAGTTTAAACAAGAGTAGATTCCAAATTCTCAATTGCTTCGATAGGATGAATGGTTTTCGAAATATTCTTTTGAAACCAAACACATTGCTGTGAAGAAGAATGTGCTTGCTAACTTTCTATCTAGACCAAAGGCACCTACAGAGATCAATATGTATATCATGATGCATGCTTTCCATACTTTTTATCACAACAAAAAGTATAAAATTGAGAGAATGTGAGACTGGCCAAATTTAGATTACCCCTAGAAAATCATTGAACAGATCTAGAATGATAGCCTCATTGAAAATCTAGGGAACCTCATGTGATAGTGCCACACGGATCTATTCAGACACTATGGAGGCTCAATTCTTTATCCTTTTGGATTAAACTCCGAATATTCATTCATATATCCTTTAATCTAGAAGGAAGATGATTTCCCTAATAAACTCCAATAGTTGTTATGGTACTTAACTAATAAGTACTTAATAGTTATTGAGTTTTCGACCAGAAAGTTCATTGCTAACCTAATCAGGATATTTCCACTCGGATGGAACATTGAAAATGAAAGTGATAGGAATCTCCTATCTATCCTTAACTGATTCTATCCTCCTACTCATTAGAAGCACTTATTCCAATAAGAATTGAGAATTGTTCGACTATAACCAGAAATACACATTGTCATGTTTCTTTGACGTCCATGGGCTTTCGTACGAAATAATGGCACCATTGCCAAGGCACCATAAAGAGTAGGAACCACAACTAACAAACCCCAACCACATTTTACGGAAGCTCTTATTTACAAGTCTTTTCCTGGTTGTGTTGGTTTAGATGAATACAAATACGAAGAACTCCAAAGAGTTTTATGCTAGGAAAACAAGACCATCCTTAAAGATATATGGAATTACTCCATACTTGTCCAATGGGATCATTATAGCTTCACACTAGAAGCCAAAGAAGCACTCAAGGAATTCAAACAAGCACAGAACCAAGCAAGGACGCCTCCATCACAAGAGTAAGAAATGGCAGATATGGACGATCTTGCACTATTATCTCAAGACCCCTATGCCCAATGGGGAGGCCCTCTCTCTCAAGACCCCTATGATCAAGGATTTTTGTCATTATCATTTGGATTAGACATATCTTACTATGTTCAACCAGCAAATTGGCCCTAGCTAAACATACCTACCGACACTCCAAGATCTTCCAGGACTCATGAGGAAGTATCCTCCTCAAGCGAAGTAAACATGTGGAATGCCTTGATAGCACAAGAAGAAGTCACTCAAAGCTTCTCTAACATCAGACTTTCAGAACTTGAATAGAGATACAAAGAATAACTCGCAATGCATAGCTTCGATGATTTAGATTATGACTACAACACCCATGACGGATGATAAGCCTATAGCTAGGTTACTATAGCACATGGCACTGTAACAAAGTACTATAGTAATAGGCTAGGGAAATCACTGTTCACAGTCGTTGTTCATATCACAAAGAATAATTCCCGACTAGATTTTCCGAAGCCTTTGTTTGTTTCAAACCCGTGAGTATGGTATTTGTTTGTTTGTGACCCCTTAGATAAATATGATATAATGTGTTGGGCAGAGTCCCTTGAAGTAAAATGTGTGTTTGGAAAAATTCTCAATGTTTCTCTAAACACCACTCATTCTCCAGTCTTGTCACGCCCCAAACCTCGGGCACGCGCACACCCCTCGGTGGTTGATTAAAATGCGACGTTCCCAGGACGCATCGTTGACCCTATTTATTTTATGCATATGCGGAAGCGAATTAAACAATCTCCAGAACAACAATCAAACACATGGGATAGTAAAACATGCTAGCACCTTTTTCATAAAACACACTTCATATACAGCCAGGTCAAACTTACGGTTTATATACATGAAGTCTACCTCAAAAAGAGCTATTGAGCCACCTAAGCTCCGAACTCTCCAGTCATGTGCTCCGGGTCCTCCATAACACTATAAGGGGTGTCGATATCCATAGGATGTCTTATTTCCCAAGCCCCGGTCCCGATGGGAGGCCCGTCAAAACCTTGTATGGGACCCTCCTGAACCCCGTTAGGAAAGTTAATGAACCACACTTTGAAGTGATGTGATACCCAGTGAGGTAGGCTCTCATCGACCCAGACCGTGGACTCAACTAGCTCACGGGTTAGGTTGGTCTCGGGAATAGGGAAATAGGAGTGCTGAAAGTCCATCTCCTGTGGGACCCAATGTATATGACGTACCTCTATCTAAGGACCTGAAAAATTTACTCACGACGGGGTGAGACAAAGTCTCAGCAAGTCTACACCCTAAACACCGATTAGGAGGAGAATTCACCTAGAGGTAGCCTAAACAAGCACCATATAAGACTTACCTCGCCTCAGCACCTCCCTGCACGTTAGTACATCACATATATCATATATGAACACAGTAAGCGTAAACCATTAACTGGAACACCTTAGATCATATATCAATCAATTACATGGGTTCCGATTATAAGATGAAATCGTTATGACACGTCCCATTCCATGCCACACAATTTCGCCCCATAATCAGGTGTGGCTATTTCAATCGCTCAAGCGTATCCCAATTAATTATGACCCAACGACCATGGCCAACTCAACAGTCGGCGGTCATCCGGCATAATCGGGCGTCATCTCGCTTCGTCGGGAAGGGCAACGTCTACATTTAGACGACATTCCTGAAGGAGCATTGTCTCAGCCTCCACTGCGACCGGCATCCTTTGACATGGGGCATTCCCAAAAGAGTATTGTCCGGCGTAAACGCATCGTGACTGGTTCCGATAGCGATCACATGCACATCCAATCTCGATCAAGGATATCGTGCTTTGCACTCAAATGTCTTAATTTCAAATAATGTACTTGACCTATTTTTTTCATATTAAAAACACCTGGTAAAATAATTGTGCGTGGTTACACACTCAAATCAATCTACAAAGCGTGATACTCTCCTATTTAAAAATTCCACAATTTTATATAATCCTTAAAAAAAATTTTGCATCAAAACCCGACACTTGCCGACACTCGGTATTTTTTTCTAATTAAATACCAAAATTCCATATTTTTGAAATAATAATTCAAAAGTCATCACCAAGCATCCAATTGCATAATTTAGTAATCAATTTCACAAACCAATACTTTTACGACGATCGGCACGAAATTCTGACAACTGGCTATCCCGGTATAATTTACGCTAATTAATAAATAAATAAATAAATTGCAAAATAATTAAATGAATTGCAATTTATTTAAATTAAAGCGCATAATTAAATTACATAATCTAGCCTAACTACCTAATTGAACTAACTAAATTAATCCACCTAGGCTAACCACATTATCTAATTAAGCTAACTAAGCCACCTAACCAACCACCTAAATACTATTTGAACTAACTAACTAAATCTAACCAATCTAGTTACACGAACTAAATCTACTAATCCTAATTAGCCTAACTAATCCCTCTTTAAGTGCAATTAACCCCCTAATTAGAGCTTAGGATGTTAACTCATCGGTTAAGCGAGCTAACGGGTCCACGACGACGGCAGTGTGATGACGACCAAGACTCGGGCTTACGGCGACACCAAAGGAGGCCTAGAAAGGGCTGAAAACAGCCTTGCAAGCCTCAACCCAAGCTGAGATTTGCTTCTGAGTTGGGTTGGATCAAGGATTGCTGGTGGTTGGGCTTGAGTGAGCTGAGACGGTTGGCGGAGGCAAGCGGCGACGGGCTGGCAGCTAGAGCGGTGCGGGTGAACGGGCGGCCTGGTTAGGATGGCGGCCGAGTAGGGACGACGCTGGCACGAGCGTGAGGTGGAGCACGGGCGGTCGAGATAATAGTGGCGCGGGGATAGGCGTGACTAGAGTTGGTTGCAGGCGAGCTGTGGTTTCCGCGGGCTGGCTGTGTTGGTTTTTCTAGGCACTTGCAGCTTCAACAATGGAGGACAAGATGGAGAAGAAGAAGAAGAAGAAGAAAGCAAGGCTGCTCTGCTGGGGGGATGGGCTGGTCAACCAAGGGGAAGGGAGAGAGTGAACCAAGGGGGACAAGAGGCCTTGGAAGTCTTCAAGCCAGCCAATGGGGCCCAAGGTGAAATATCCTAAGCACTTGAGTGTTTGGCATCAAAGGCTTCTGCTCTTGCTGTCCAAGCTTCATCCACAAGCCATTCTCCCTTCAAAACTTCAACAAATTAACTCAATTTGAAGGCCAAGTGCAGCAAGCCAGCATCCCCTATGAATTTGCACCCAAATTCCTTCCAAATTCTCACAAATTAAACCAAATTGGCCTCCAAAAATACCAACTAAGGTGCCCATATGAATTTCCATAATGCCCCTCACAAATTAACTTGCTTTGGTACCCAAAAAGTCCATCAATTTTGCCCATCCAAATTTTCTTGAATTTTAATTTGCCAAATTCCATTTTTCGCCAAAATTCCGGACTCGCCGAAAATTCTTCAAAGGATGAGATGATGTCCTAAAAATAAATCGTAACATGCTCGAACTTTCGATTCTTGAAACGAAGTTTAATTTCGTTGTTAAAATTAACCGGATGCGATTTTAGCGTGACTTAACCTACCGTGTAGCTTTTAGGGATTTTATCATGTTTGACCCATGATTGATAATTCTCGATCTGCGTTTGTGCATCTTCGACTTATCAGCGACTCTCGGTTGTCGTAAATCTCAAGGTTTCAATTATGGGCACCGGGTACAAAATTGACAGAAAAATCGGTTTAGTGCCGTTCGACACGAATTTTGCAATCAGGTGGAATCACCCACAATTTAATTACGGGCTTCTATCAAATCGACCTATCTCTGATCTCTAATCGATTATAACGGTGCCGTATTGACCCTTGTCGATTAACACAGTCGAGCAATCGATTTTTGATCGAATTCTCAAGTCTGTCGCTTTTATATCCCTTAACGGCTTCACATGATAGATTATTTATCTCATGAGTGATCAACTCAAAGAAAAAGGACCATAGGCGCGTCGATGAAAAGCCCATTTCATTTAATCAAGACAAGATCAAAATTCAGGATGTCACAACTCTTCTCCTCTTAGAAAAATTTCGTCATCGAAATTTAAACCATTACAATTCTTCTTTAAAAAGGTGGGGGTATTGTCGTCTCATCGAGTCTTCGCTTTCCCACGTTGCTCCTTCTGTTCCGTGGTGTTGTCAGACCACTTTGACTAAAGAGATCATCTTGGTGTGCAGCACTTGCTCTTTGCGATCCATGATCTGAGCTGGTCTCTCCACGTATGACACTCTGTCGTCCACTTCTAATTCCTCAAAATTCAGCACATGGGTCAGGTCAGACTCGTACTTTCTCAACATCGACACGTGGAAGACATCATACACCTGACCCAGTCTTGGTGGCAACGTAAGACGATACGCCAAAGTTCCTATTCGCTCCAAAATTTTGAAAGGACCGATATACTTCGGACTTGGCTTTCCTTTCTTACCAAAGCGCGAAGTGCCCCTCATTGGTGACACCTTAAGGAAAACGTGCTCACCAACTTTGAATTCCAATGGTCTTCACCGCTTGTCTGCATAACTTTTCTGGCGGCTCTGAGCAGTCTTTAGTCTTTCTCGAATAACTGTGACGGCGTCCATTGACTGCTGGACCAACTCAGGGCCGGTGATCTTCTGCTCTCCGACTTCATTCCAATAGACCGGAGTTCTGCACGCTCTGCCATACAACGCTTCAAACGGTGCCATCTGAATGCTCTGCTGAAAACTGTTGTTGTAGGCAAACTCGACAAGATAAAGTTGTTCCTTCCAGCTTCCTTTGAAGTCCAACACGCAAGCTCGCAGCATGTCCTCGAGGGTTTGAATCGTCCTCTCAGACTAGCCATCCGTCTACGGATGATAGGCCGTACTGTACTGCAGCTTCGTTCCCAAAGTAGTTTGTAAACTTTTCCAGAAGGCTGTCGTGAACTTCGGGTCTCGATTAGATGTAATCATCACTGGAACTCCATGAAGACGAACTATCTGATGCACATACAACTTAGCATATCTATCTAATGCAAAATCCTTTTGTACTGTGATAAAGTGAGCTGACTTCGTCAATCTGTCAATTACAGCCCATATAGAATCATTATCTCGCTGACTCCTTGGTAACCCTATCACGAAATTCATTGTGATATGTTCCCATTTCTACTTGGGAATTTCGAGAGATTGCAAAAGTCCTCCCGGCTTGCAATGCTGGGTTTTCACTTGCTGGCACGTCAAACACTTGGCGACATGTCTGGTGATATCCGCCTTCATATCGGTCCACCAATAGTGTTGATGCAGATTCTGATACATTTTCGTACTACCTGGATGAATGCTGTAACTGTTACGATGAGCTTCTGACAAGATCTCCTCCTTAAGCTCTGCATCGTTAGGTACACACAATCGTCCATGGAACTTTAATGTTCTGTCTTTAGAAATCTGAAAGTCAGTCTTTCTCTTGTTCGTATCTTCTTGCAGAATCTTCTGGATCTCAGGATTTGTCAATTGCAACGTCTTAATCCTTATCTGCACTTCCAGCTCAATTCTGAGGGTGGCCATAAGGCTTGAAAGGTGGCCTACCTCAAATTTGAAAACCGAATCTCGAGCTCCATCGAGTATGATCCATTCCCGAACCATCAGCTGTGCAATTGAAGACTTTTGACTCAACGCATCAACGACCTTGTTAGCTTTTTCAGGATGATACAAGATGTCGTAGTCATAGTCCTTTAGAAGTTCCATCCAACGACGCTGTCTCATATTCAACTCCTTCTTAGAGAATAAGTACTTGAGACTCTGATGATTTGTAAAGATCTGGAACATTTCTCCACACAAGTAATGTCTCCAAATCTTTAGAGCGAAAATAATTGCTGCAAGTTCTAAGTCATGCGTCGGGTAATTCAACTCATGAGGTCTCAACTGACGGGACGCGTATGCAACGACTCTGCCATGTTACATAAACACGCAACTCGGTCCTCGGTATGACGCATCACTAAAGATCGCGTATCCTCCAGGACCAGACGAAATTGTCAGCACTGGTGCGGTAGTCAGCTTCTGCTTAAGCTCTTGGAAACTACGCTCGCACTTATCTGTCCATACGAACTTCTCTTTCTTCTTTAGTAGTCGAGTTAGCGGCATGGCTATTGCTGAAAATCCTTCCACATACCGTATAATAACCTGCCAGTCCCAAGAAACTTATGATCTTTGTCATTGTTATCGGTCTTGGCCAGTTAATAACTACTTCAATCTTGGCTGGGTCCACGGAAATTCCTTCACCTGAAATCATGTGACCTAAGAAAGCTACACGAGTCAACCAAAACTCGCACATACTGAACTTAGCATACAGTCCATGATTTCGCAGAGTCTGAAGCACTGTCCTCAAATGTCTTTCATGCTCATCTAGACTTCTCGAGTACATCAAGATGTCGTTGATAAACACTATCACGAACTGATCCAGATACTCTTTTAACACTCGGTTCATTAGGTTTATGAAAGCAGCTAGGGTGTTAGTCAAACCAAACGGCATTATAGTAAATTCATAATGGCCGTATCGCGTACAAAATGTCGTATTCGGTATGTCTTCCTTTCTGATCCTCAACTGATGGTAACCTATCCTCAGATCGATCTGAGAAAATATTGACGCTCCTTACAACTAGTCAAACATGTCGTCAATCCTTAGTAACAAATGCTTATTCTTGATCGTCACCTGATTGAGTTGCCGATAGTCAATGCAAAAGTGCAACGAGCCATCTTTCTTCCTCACGAATAGAATTGGTGTTCCCTAAGGTGACACACTGGGACATATGAATTCCTTATCCAACAACTCCTGTATTTGCACCTTTAGTTCTTTCAATTCTGATAACGCCATGCGGTAAGGAGCCTTAGAGATTGGCTCTGTCTCGGGGGCCAACTCAATCACTAACTCGATCTCCCTTTCTAGGGGTAGATCAAGTAATTCCTTCGGAAATATGTCAGCAAACTCCTGTACTACTGCAATGTCCTCCATCTTTGGCTCCTCAACCGTTGTATCCACAACAGTCGCCAAGTAACCTTGGCAACCCCCGTGTAACAAACGGGTCATCTCAAGCGACGAGATTAAGGTAATCGAGGGTCCTCCTCGACTTTCAATAAACTCGAAACTTTCACATGCTAACGGGTAAAATTGAATCGATTTACGATAACAGTCTACAGTAGCTCGTTGCTTGGTGAGCCAGTTCATGCCAATTATCACATCAAAATCATACAGGGATAGGACAATAAAATCTATCTTTTCCTCTCGCTCAGTAATAACTAACTTACAACTAGGAAAACCTACTGTAGACAACACCTTATCCTTTAACGAGATAGATATGCTAATGACTGACTCCAACGGTTCTGGACTCAACCCTACCAACTTAACGTATTGCTCAGCAATAAATGAACGCGTAGCTCCAGGGTCAAACAAAGCATAAGCAGCATGGTCGTTCAGCGAGACTGTACCTGTGACCATGTCTGGTGAGTCCTCTGCTTGATGTCGGGTAACAGTATACACCATTCTTTGTGCTGAAGGTCGGGTCATCATGCCCTGCGGTGCGTTCTGCGATGCACTTCCTCTGTTCTGACCCATCTGCGGCGGTAGTGGTAGCTGTGATCCCATCGATATGAGGGGGCAGTCTTTGTCTTGGTGGCCCTATTGACCATATCCATAACAAGCTCCCGTTCTTACGAAACATGGGGCCGATCCATGTCTTCCGTAGAAACGACACACTCCATTATGGTTCGGCGCTGACTTTTCTATCCCACCATTCCTGTTAGGCGGAATAAGATACCTTCCTCCGGTCATCAAATTCTTCCCAAACCGATTTCCATCTTTGTTTGACTCGAACCGCGACCCAAATGCAGCGGCTCATTCATTCAAGTTTCTCTCTATCAGCTGCGCCCTCTCATAGAGGTCATTGTAATCCTTTAGGTTGAACGGCACTAGCGGATCCTTTAACTCCGGTCGAAGGCCATCCCTGAACCTCCTTGCTCTATCCATTGGATCTTCCACTAGTCTCAGAGCGTACTGGGACAGGTCGGCGAACTTTGCTTCATACTGGTCTATAGACATCAGACCTTGATGGAGGCGCTGGAACTCTACCATCTTTTGTTCTCTGGCGCAGTCTAAGAAATACTTCCCCTTGAAGGCTTCAATGAAGGCGTTCCACACCAAGACCACGCCTTCCGGAATCACTCTTCCTCTGGTGGCCCTCCACTAAGTACTTGCATTTCCCTGCAGCTGGTAGATTGTAAGGACCACCTTATTTTCCTCCGAGCATCTTAGTAGTGTGAAGGCCTTCTCTAATTCTTGGATCCAGAGGGTTGCAGCCTTGGGATCGCCTGCTCCTATGAACCTTGGCGAGTTCAGCTTCAGAAACTGCTCTACGAGCTTATGCATCGGTTGTTTAGCAATCACGTTCCCAAGTGGAACCTCGGCAAGTGCGGCAGTAGCAGCGACATTGGTAGCAGCAGTGGTGGCGGCGGTAGCGGCAGTGGCGGCGGCGGCAGCGGCTTGATTCTAGGCCTGCTGCCCAACCACATTTCCCAACGTTTCAAGCGCCTGCACGATCCCGTCGATTCTAGGATCGCTAGGTGCTGCTACACCAACACTGACTTGCGGCGGTACTCTCCCACTAACACTGGCCTGAACTAGTGCTCTACCTCAGGCAACGACCCTAGTTGGCGTCCTACCCCGAGTGACAGACGCTACTGTTCTCTTCCTAGGAGTTCTCTGCTCTTGATTGCTCATAGTGCAGACTCTTTATAGAACCCGCTTTCCAATTCCAACCCAGAATTATAAAACTAAGCGACCCACACAAAATAATTTACTAATCAGCTAATCAATCACAAGCGTCAGCATAAAGAAAATGTCTTTTATACTAACTATCCCATAATCCATCGCATCTTATGTGATATCCTGAATTTTCGACCTCGTCTTGATAAAATGAAATGGGCTTTTCGCCGACGCGCCTATAGTCCTTTTTCTCTGAGTTGATCACTCACGAGCTAACTGACCTATTGGTGGAGCTGTTAAGGGATATAACCACGATAAAATCCCTAAAAGCTACCTGATAGGTTGGATTGGACTAAAATCGCGTCCGAATGATTTTAATCACGAAATTGAATTTGGTTTCAAGAATCGAACGTTCGAGCATGTCATGATTTATTTTTAGGATATCGTCTCATCTTTTGGGAAAATTTCGTCGAGCTGAGAATTTTGTGGAAAAAATTCAAATTGGACAAAAAGAATTTTTGGAAATTTGGATGGGCACCTTTGATTGAAATTTTGGCTACCAATTTGTGTTGGTTTGTGAAGAGTTGAAGGGAAAATTGCAAGGGCTGCTGCCATGACATTTTTTGGGCCACCAATTTAAGTTGTTTGTGGAGGAAATGAAGAAGAAAAGAAAGAAATTCGTAGGGGAGGCTGCCATGTCAATTTTGGACACCAAAAATGCCTTAAATGGGGAAGAAAGAAGAGGAAATTTGCAAATGGATGGAGCCTTGACCTTGGGGGCATAACACTTGAGTGATTTTGGATATTTTTCTTGACTTCTTTGGCTTTCCCTCTCTCTTTCCTCCCTCTCTCTCTTCAATCCCCCAACTCATGCACGAAGACCCCCTTGTCGCCCCTCTTCTTCTTCTGCATTTTTTCTTCCTTTCCTCTTTCATTCCCCCGTCACGCCCTTTATTTTCCCCCCACCACCGGTGAACTCATCCCACTCTCCACCCACATGCCCCTCATCCCAACACTAACCCATTACTCCCTCACCGCCATAGCATCCCCCATACATCACGTTACGTTCAGTAAACCTCCCTTCAACCCCGGTTGCATCCAACAACCTCGACCACAGCTACACGCCTTTCTCTAGCAGCCCAGTCACTGGCGTTCAGTCCAGCAGCTTCGTGTCCAGCACCACCCCACGTTCGCCTCACCGTCACAAAGCAACCAGCCTCCACGACCAGCCGCCCAGCTCCTCCTCAGCTAGCAACCATGACTGACTAGCAAGCTCAACCAAGCAGAACTAGTATTTCCTCTTTAACAGCGACTTGTAAGGTGTTTTTAAGCCCCGTTCGAGCCTTCGTTGGAGACGCTGTAGGCTCGGGTCTTGGTCGCCTTTGCGCCGCCGTCGCCGTGGACTTGTCAGCTCGCTAATCTAGTGAGTTAACCCCCTAATCTTTGATTAGGTTGTTAATTACACTTATGGGGTTAGATTAATGTTAATTAGCTTAATTAGATTAGTACTAAGTGAGATTAGTCTTAAGATGGATTCGTGCTAATCTACTTTGGTTAGATTAGCCTTAAAATGGATTAGTAATAATCCAATTGGTGAGATTAGCACTAATGAGGATGGTTTGCCCTAATTGAGTGGATTTCTCCTGGATCTGGACTCTCGTCGTTTGCCATTTTTGTGGATCAAAATGTGCTGAGATTTTGAGGTTGATTCATTCTTGAAAAATGTTTTAAACATCTTCACTTATAACATATATTTTCCTAAGATTTTATGGATTTACAAGAACAAGATTTTAGCTTCGTCATTTGTAAACAGAATCTTGGATTACGCTGGAACTAGTGACCTTTTGGGATTCTATGGATTTTTATCAACTCTTAGTGTTGAATTTTGAAAGGGTTTCTTCAAAAAAATTGTTTTTCATATCTTGTAATTTAACATAGTCAAATTTCAGACCAAATAGACAAGTTTTGAATCTCAAACCAAATTTATTTTAGAAAATAGACTTTCTAGAAATTGACCCAGTTTTTGTACTGGATTGAGCGATTTACTAGACTTAATCTAGAAGGATCTGGGTTAAGGTGTCTACATGAAAAATGTTCTTTTATGTGTTCTTTACAACATATTCAAGTTTGAGAATTTTCTGAACTCGTTTGATTTGGTTTTTGGATTTAAACTTGGAGATGCGCGAGTGGACCGTTTCTACCGGTTAGGACCGGTAGTAGTTCGTGATTGTCTTTGATGCTTTGCTTGCTAGAAATTGCATATTTAGTGATGTGGTTAACCTGTGATATGCTTGGAACTTGTGCGTAATGAGATGTGAATGGATGTGCCATAGTGATGGTTAATGGTCATGGCAAAGGATGACTATTGAAGGGTTTTATGTGTTGTGTTGAGGGAACCGAATGGGTTGTGAGCAGGTAAATGAATAAGTTCTACATGATAACGTAACTTTGTGTGAGCCACCTCTAGAACCTTGTACCGTTGCTTATTGTAGTCAAGGGCTAAGTGTTACATGGTGAATTGAGTCACATGGGAGCCATCTCTAAAGCTTTACACTACTGTCTTGCATAGTCGAGGGCTAAGTGCTACACGATAGCGTGACTTCGTGGGAGCCACCTTTAAAACCTTGTACTGTTGCTATATGTGGAAAAGGACTAAGTGCTACACGATAGTGTGACATCGTGGGAGACACCTCTAGAGCCTTAAGCTGTTGCTTATTGTGGTGAGGGACTAAGTGCTACACGATAGCGTGACTTTGTGGGAGTCACCTTTAGAACCTTGTACTATTACTGTTTGTGGTCAAGGACTAAGTGCCACGCGATAATGGAACTTTATGGGGGTCACCTCTAGAACCTTGAGTTTGGATATTGAGGGTGAATATCGGGTGTGGATTGAACCACCGATATTTGTTATCCGCGTATGATTATGGGACGAAATTGTGTGGCACGGAATATGACGTGTCATAACGATTTGGCCCTATAATCGGGACTTCTGTGAATATTCGATAAGTGTTATGAAGTGTTCCAATTGCTAATTACGCATGTTGCGTTTATAAGTGCATATGAGATGTACTAATGTGCAGGGATGAGCCCAAGTGAGGTAAGTTCTGGATGATGCATGTTTAGGATGCTTTTGAGTGAATTCTCACCCTAGTCGGGGCTTAAGGTTTAACTTGCTGAGATTTTTATCTCACCCCGTTGTGGGTTACCTTTTTCAGGACCGTAGTTGGAGGATCTAGAGCTTGAGGCTGAAGGGTTTAGAGTGTAGATGGCCTAGTGGTTTCTTTTTGAGTCAGACCTTTGTATATGAACCTATAGGTTTAACTCGGTTTGTTTATAAAGTGTGTTTTGAGAAAAATTGGTTGTCTTGCTTTTCTATCCCATGTGTTTGATTGTTGTCTAGGGTTTATGAGTTCACTTTTTCATGTGTATAAAACGAAAGGGTCGGCGACACGACCTGGGACGTCGTAATTTAGTCGATCGTCGAGGGATGTGCACGTTCTCGGGATTCGAGGTGTGACACCTTATCACTCAAGACATTGACTAGTTCTGATACCACTTCGGGCGGAGATGTCACACTCCGAACCCCGGGTATGTGCACACTACTCGGTGGTCGATTAAAATGCGACGTTCCAACGACACGTCGCCGACCCTATTTATTTTATGCACTTGCGGAAGCGAA
This sequence comes from Eucalyptus virginea, assembly GCA_014182375.1. NCBI lineage: Eukaryota > Viridiplantae > Streptophyta > Magnoliopsida > Myrtales > Myrtaceae > Eucalyptus > Eucalyptus virginea. Next base: position 27,136,275 of record CM024521.1, on the reverse strand, counting down.
TTAAACAATCTCTAGAACAACAATCAAACACATGGGATAGTAAAACATGCTAGCACCTTTTTCATAAAACATACTTCATATACAGCCAGGTCAAACTTACGGTTTATATACATGAGGTCTATCTCAAAAAGAGTTACTAGGCCACCTAAGCTTCGGACTCTCCAGTCATGGGCTCCGTGTTCTCCACAACACCATTAGGGGTGTCGATATCCATAGGATGCCCTATTTCTCACGCCCCGGTCCTAATGGGAGGCCCATCAAAACCTTGTATGGGACCCTCCCGAGCCCCGTTAGGAAAGTTAATGAACCACACTCTGAAGTGATGAAGTACCTAGTGAGGTAGGCCCTTATTGACTTAGATCGTGGACTCAACTAGCTCACGGGTCAGGTTGGTCCCGAGAATAGGGAAATAGGAGTGCTGAAAGTCCATCTCTTGCGGGACCCCATAACGTACATGACGTACCTCCATCTAAGGCCTGAAAAATTTAACCACGATGGGGTGAGACAAAGTCTCAGCAAATCTACACCCTAAACCCCGATTAGGAGGAGAATTCACCTAGAAACAGCCTAAACAAGCATCATATAAGACTTACCTCGCCTTAGCACCTCCCTGCACGTTAGTACATCACATATATCATATATGAACGCAGTAATCGTAAACCATTAATTGGAACACCTCAGATCATATATCAATCAATTACATGGGTCCCGATTATAAGGCCAAATCGTTATGACACATCCTATTCCGTGCCACACAATTTCGCCCCATAATTAGGCTTGGCTATTTCAATCACTCAAGCGTGTCCCAATTAATTACGACCCAACGGCCACAGCCAACTCAATAGTTGGCGGTTATCCGGCATAATCGGGCGTCGTCCCGCTTCATTGGGCACGGCAATGACTACATCTAGACGGCATTTCCGAAGGAGCATCGGCCTAGCCTCCACTATGACCAGCATCCGTTAACATAGGGCATTCCCTAAGGAGCATCGTCCGGTGTAAACACATCATGACGGGTTCCGATAGTGATCACATGCACATCCAATTTCGGCCAAGGATATCGTGCTTTGCACTGAAATGCCTCAATTTCAAATAATGTACTTGATCTATTTACTTCATATTAAAAACACCCGGTAAAATAATTGTGCGTGGTCACACACTCAAATCGATCCACAAAGCGTGATACTCTCTCATTTAAAAATTCCACGATTTTATAAAGTACTTAAAAAAATTTTAGCATCAAAACCCGACACTTAGTATTTTTTTCTAATTAAATACCAAAATTCCATATTTTTGCAATAATAATTCAATAGTAATCACCAAGCATCCAATTGCATAATTTAGCAATCAATTTCACAAACCAATACTTCCACGACGATCAACACGAAATTCTAACAACCGGCTATCCCGGTATAATTTACGCTAATTAATAAATAATGAAATAAATTACAAAATAATTAAATAAATTGCAATTTATTTAAATTAAACCGCATAATTAAATTAAATAATCTAGCTTAACTTCCTAATTGAACTAACTAAATTAATCCACCTAGGCTAACTACATTATCTAATTAAGCTAACTAAGCCACCTAACTGACCACCTAAATACTAATTGAACTAATTAACTAAACCTAACCAATCTAGTTACATGAACTAAATTTACTAATCCTAATTACCCTAACTAATCCCCCCTTAAGTGCAATTAACCCCATAATTAGAGCTTAGGATGTTAACTCACCAGTTAAGCGAGCTAACGGGTCCACGGCGATGGCGGCACGACGGCGACCAAGACCCAGGCCTACGGTGACACCAAAGGAGGTAGGGAAAGGGCTAAAAATAGTCTTGCAAGCCTCAGCCCAAGCTGAGATTTGCTTCTGAGTTGGGTTGGATCGAGGGCTGTTAGTGGTTGGGCTTGAGTGAGTTGAGATGGCTGGTGGAGGCAAGCGGTGACGGGCTAGCGGCTAGAGTAGTGTAGGCGAACAGGTGGCCTGGTTGGGATGGCGGCTGAGCAGGGATGGCGCTAGCACGAGCGTGAAGCGGACGGAGCACGGGCGGTCGAGATAACAGCGGCGTGGGGACAGACGTGACTAGAGTTGGTCGCGGGCGAGCTGCGGTTTCGGCAGGCTGGCTGTGTTGGTTTGTCTAGGCACTTGTAGCTTCAACAATGGAGGACAAGATGGAGAAGAAGAAGAAGAAAGCAAGGTTGCTTTGCTGGGGGGGGGGGATGGGCTAGTCAACCAAGGGGAAGGGAGAGAGGGAACCAAGGGGGACAAAAGGCCTTGGAAGTCTTCAAGCCAGCCAATGGGGTCCAAGGTGAAATATCCTAAGCACTTGAGTGTTTGGCACCAAAGTCTTCTGCTCTTGTTGTCCAAGCTTCATCCACAGGCCATTTTCCCTTCAAAACTTCACCAAAGTAACTCAATTTGAAGGCCAAGTGCAGCCAGCCAGCATCCCCTATGAATTTGCATCCAAATTCCTTCCAAATCCTCACAAATTAAACCAAATTGGCCTCCAAAAATACCAACTAAGGTGCCCATGTGAATTTCCATAATGCCCCTCACAAACTAACTCACTTTGGTACCCAAAAAGTCCATCAATTTTGCCCATCCGAATTTTCTTGAATTTTACTTTGCCGAATTCCATTTTTCGCCAAAATTTCGGACTCGCCAAAAATTCTTCAAAGGATGAGACAATGTCCTAAAAATAAATCATCACACGCTCGAACTTTCGATTCCCGAAACCAAGTTTAATTTCGTGGTTAAAATCAACCGGACGCGATTTTAGCGTGGTCTAACCTACCGTGTAGCTTTTAGGGATTTTATCGCGTTTGACCCGTGATTGATAATTCTCGAACCACGTTTGTGCATCTTCGACTCATCGGCGGCTTTTGGTTGTTGTAAAAATCTCAAGGTTTCAATTACGGGCATCGCGTACAAAATTGACAGAAAAATCAGTTTAATGTCGTTCGACATGAATTTTGCAATCAGGTGGAATCACCCACAATTTAATTATGTGCTTCTGTTGAATCAACCTATTTTCGATATCTAATCGATTATAACTGTGCCGTATTGACTCTTGCCGAATAGCACGATCGAGCAATCGATTTCTGATCGAATTATCAAGTCTGTCGGGTTTATATCTTTTAACAGCTTCACCTGATAGATTAGTTATCTTGTGAGTAATCAGCTTAGAGAAAAAGGACCATAGGCGCGTTGATGAAAATCCCATTTCATTTAATCGAGACATGGTCGAAATTCAGGATGTCACAAGCCTGGTATGATCCTCTAATAAATGCAGCTCGACTAGTTAGAAACATTACCATCTTGGCACCCCTAAGTGTCTCTATGCTCTGAACTAAATCTCTAGGTAGTTTGTTGCTGAAAAGCTGTCTCTAAAAGGCTTGAATTAGGTTCGCCCAATGTGGGAAGGCATACCTACAACAACAACTAACCTGGTTTTCATTGGTTCTAAGCATAGGTCCCCTCATTTTCTATTCATTTCACAATAATATCAAAATAAATATCAATAGTTTAGCCCATTGATCAATATCATCAATTCACATGGCAATAATACATTTCATTGGCCAAACTTCTACTCAAATATTTGCCATAGTCACGTATTGCACCCCATGATAAACAGACCAAGCTCCCTCCTTGCTAGGGTCTCCATTTATATTATTGGTGGTTGACTCACAAGGATATCTTGAACTATTATGCATAACCACAAGCCCCTCATTGGGCTTATAATGATATTGAGCATCAATACCAATTCACAACAACATCCTTTATAAATCACAAAGCCAAACAAAAAAATATATCATAAATCGGTTTCACAAATCAAAGCACATAATCTGACAACTCAGCTCATCTGCTAAAAATACCTTTTCGTAAAGCATTTCTCATTTCAAAACTCATTTCATAAATCATTTCACAAAGCATATATCCTATAATAACCTTCCATAACACATTTCTCAAACATCCTCAAATATCAAAACGGAGTAAATGTGCGGTTCAGATTTTATGCAACATACTTATTCATAACTTATAATATATCAAATCTTTACTGTTTTCAAGATATGAGTTTAGAAATCCATAAAAGAGAAAGCACCGCTCACTTGGAATTGGCCAAACCAAACAATGCATAACGAAATGAGTTGACTATTTTGCAATTTTATTAATTAAAAGAGAATCGACGTTAAAACCAAATAAAACTCTACCTCAATTTCTAAAACGGCTAAACTACGGCCAAACGCTAACAAAATAACTTCTACGGGCTAACAAATTGCTCACTTGAAGTGATTACTCAAACCTAAACGTAATTAGGAATTCGCCCGCGAAGTCCTAAAATTTCACTCAGACTAAATTGTTGCTTCAAATGAACCTCCATAAATCCCCATGGCTTTACAATGATATAATCCACAATTTTCATGAAGTCCCGAAGTTCTACAACTCAAAAATCAAAATACACGGCTCAAAATTCCTAAAATTCCAAACCTAAGCCCTAAATCTGAAAACTACTCCGGTTGAAAGAACAAGAGGCGCAAGCACTTATTAAGCATTATAATACGAAGTCAAATTTGCTTGATGAGGCATTCGTGGCGAGAATCCCCTTCTTCCTTTCTTCTTTCTTCTTTCCCTTTCTTTCCTTTCCTTTCCTTTTCTTTTCTTTCTTTCTCGGCGAGCTCCCCGTCCCGAGCGCCCCTTTTCCCAGTAATAATTGAGGTCCACTTCTTTAGCCAAAAGATCTGAGGTTCACTTTCCCTTCTTTGTTGACTTTTAAACATTTCCCCTCCTTCCGAGTAAATGTTGGGTGCAGCATCTTTGACTGTTCAAAACCCATATTTTACACAGAGAGAGGAGAGAGAGAGAGAGAGAGAGAGAGAGAGAGAGAGAGACAGCTTACTTATCTGCATCATAGTGCCGTCCGCTTGCTTGCCTGAGTTACATGCCTCAATATCAGTCCTCCTCCTCCATGAAATCTCTCTCTCTCTCTCTCTCTCTCTCTCTCTCTCAAACATAACAGATCCTTGTTACAAAAGACCGATGTTTCTTTGAACCGGTGGATCAACATTTTCATCATCGAGTGATGATATTGCCAGTCATCGGTAAGTAAAAGACATTCATTTCATCTCTGCTTCAGTGAACTTTGAGCTACATATAGTTTGTTTTGGCTTTGGATGTCCAAGTTTTTCTTGGGTACAGTAGACTGGTGCTCTGCAGATGACTTCAAAAAAGCTGTAAAAAAAAAGAAAGAAAACAAAAACAACTGAAGATAGAAAGAATGCGAGAATTTACACCCAAAAAACGAAAAAGAAAAAGAAAGATAGAATGCAAGAATTTCATTTGTTCTCAAATGTAATCTGCTGAAGAAACCATGTAAGTAACTTTTAAGGCGGCGAATTTTCTAAAGCAGCAAGGAAAGACAAATCGTCTCACCGATGTTCATAGGGTTACTTAAGATTTTAGTGCGCAACCGTTTGATTAAGTCACACAGTGAAATATGTGTCTATAACTTGACATCGTTGATCATTTTTGCCAGTTGCGTATTCACTAATTTGATTTTCAAATCACTCTCCTTCTATGAGCAAATTACTTTCATCATTCTTTTGCTAAAACAAGTGTTGCATCTCAGCTGCTCTGAGTAGCGGCATCGTTGTGAAGAAGATGCAGGTGATGCCGGTCTTCTCTTCACGTTTCAAAGAGCTGTGGGAAGAGTGGGAGCTCCGCGGTGTTGTGTTCCTCAGCCTCACCCTCCAAATTCTGCTCATTTGTGTGGGCAATTGCCGCAAATACATCCACGCTGCCTTGTTCAGGGGAGTCGTTTGGCTGGCCTACCTAATGGCTGATTCAGTTGCAATCTATGCGCTTGGCATAATCACAAACAAGCTCACAAAGTTAAACAGCCAAAGTGTGGATGCGGACACCCAGCTGAACGCGTTCTGGGCGCCATTCCTCTTGTTACACTTAGGAGGCCCCGACACCATCACAGCATACGCCCTAGAAGACAATGAGCTCTGGTTGAGGCACTTGTTGGCACTAGTCACCCAAGCAGGAGTGACATTTTATATCTTCCTGATGGCGTGGACGGGCCAAGAGATATCCATCCTTGCCATCGTGGTGATTCTTGCCGGGCTCATCAAGTATGGTGAAAGGGTTTATGTGCTCTGGACTGCCAGCAGTGAGCAGTTCAGGGACTCCATCCCTGACCCGCCTCCTAATTATTCCAAGATATTGGAGCAACATAAGTTGATGAAGGCTGAGGGCTACGATGTCATACCGCACGAAGTGACCGAGGTCCGCAATGTGATTGTGGAAAACACTGTGGATGGTGCCAATCTTTCGTCTTCAGAGGAAGACCTTGATCTGGAGCAACTTTATAAGCGTAAGCAAGGAGAATTGCTTGCGGCCAGAGGCTTGGTTAAAATATTCCAACGCCTTTTTGCAGATCTCCTGCTGAGTTTTGAGGATCGCGACACAAGTCAGTTGGTGCTCAATAATAAGAATTTCCTCGTGGTCTTCAAGATCATTGCGATTGAATTGGGAATCATGTATGATTTGCTCTACACAAAGGCCAAGGCAATACATACTAGATGGGGCTTGGCTCGTCGCATAATCGGATTGGTTTCAATGTGCATCGTATTGGTTCTCTTCATCCAGATCAAGGATCGGAATTACTCAGTAGCTGATCTTTATTTGACCTTTATACTGCTAGGAGTGGCCATATTCCTGGAGATTTATGCTTTAGTTCTTCTTCTTTTCTCTGATAAGACGGCTTGTTGGTTGATTGAGGAAAAGAAATTCGCAGTCTTGGATTTCATCAATTGGTTGCAACCACTGACTAAACGGCGCCATTGGTCAGATCACATGGCTCAATACAGCCTATTGAGCTTTGCCATCAAAGAGAAGCACCTCTTTTGCCATCGACTCCTTGAATTTCTGCATATTGATGAGAAGGTCGAGAAGCTCCTCTACAAACATCACAAGGAAGTGACCAAAGATCTAAAGAAACGTATAATGTCACATTTCACGGAAATGCAGTTCCTGCGGACTACCAGAGGAAGCAGGGTGCTCGAAAAGTTCAACAGAATGGAGAGTTTAAAATGGAGCATTGAGTTGGAGTTCGACCAAAGCATCCTCATTTGGCATATCGCAACCGATTTGTGTTGCCACCCAAAACACAAAGGCAGTTTGAAAAACCCAGTTTACAACGAAGCACATGTTGTAGAAAACATCAAATCGGGATACAAGATCAGCAAGCGCTTGTCTCGATACATGTTATATATCCTTGTCATGTACCCTGTGATGCTGCCAACTGGGATTGGACGCATCAAGTTCCGAGAGACCTATATCGAGGCCATGAAATTCTTCAATGAGTTCCATGAGCCCAACAAAGCAAACGTTCCATGTTATATGAAGTACGTGATGAAATGTGCAGGATTCTGCACAAGTGCTTGGCAACCTATCAAGAAGAGGAAGAAGCGCAAATTCGACATAACCAGTGCCTGCAACCAGCTGCGGGAGCAGGTGAAGACAAAGCTGAATTTGACGGTTGCAAAGGGAGACCGGAGCAAGTACGTGCTGTTCCACGGGTGTCGGCTCGCATCACAGCTGGACAAGATCGAAGATCAAGAAGAGAAGTGGGAAATAATAAGCGAGGTGTGGATTGAGATGTTGATTTATGCAGCGACTAAGTGTAAAGGGAGTTATCATGCACAGCAACTGAGGAGAGGAGGAGAGCTTCTGACTCATGTCTGGCTCATGATGGCTCACTTTGGCTTGACTGATCACTTCCAGATTCCACATACCCCTGCCATAACTGAGCTGATTATGCAGTAGGATAACACTTCAGGTTTCATTTCAAGCATAAATTGTAATTATCCAAACGGTTTAGCAAGCTGTTCTATATTGGATATGCTTAACTAATTGCGACTTCCTTTGCGGAGCTTGTGGATTTTGTACGATGTAACTCAATTATGGTGATTAAATATCTGTTGAGTTTGATATCCGGAAACATGGTAACGTTTTGATTTCTTACTTTAAATTTAATTACCGTTGCTTTGGTGATCATGAGTACCAAATAATGTGTGTTGTGCTGAGGATTAACCATCATGTAATGTCTTTTTATGCAGTGACTAATCATGGCTGCAACGAAGAGTATTATAACTGACTTGAAGAAGGGTCAAAGATTAAATGGTGATAAATTTGATATTTGGCATTGAAAAGTACAATTTGGGTTAGAATAACAAGAAGCGATAGAGTTTTTGAACCAAGCTCTGGATGACCCTGCCGAAGGTAACACTGCTCAAGCTACAAGGAGATCGTGAGGCTTTTAGAGCCTGGGAGAAAAGGGCCAGTGAGGCTCTTGCTAGATTGTTAGTTGTATGCAAGGACGATCTCATAAGAGAATTTGAGCGTTTCCCTAGGACATGGGAGATGTGGTTTGCACCACCAAGCGACATACTATAGAAACGCTCACCGGATTGTTGACTGTTAGGCTTGACATGTACAAGAAACGCTCCAATCTTATTATGAAGTAACATCTGTGTGAGATGTCAAACATGATAAATGAGCTCTAATCAGCTGGCCATGTCCTCCCTAACAAGCAATGAGTCCAAGCTGTCATCTGATCCCTTCCTAATAGTTGGGAACATAGGAAGGTTAACTTGACTCAGCGAGAGCATCGAGACGTATTGATAACGTCATGAATCATTGCACCTTGGACGATGAGCTATTGATGTCGAATAAGGATGCTCTTGGTCATGCTTCCGTGGCTGAACAAGTATGAAGAAAGGGAAGGAAAAAGGGCTTGGGTTGAAGAACGAGGGCTTCTTTAAGAAGGGAAAGAAAGGCTGGATTAAGAACGATAAGACTAAAATGTTTTGCTTCTGATGTGGGAAGAATGGACACTTTGTTCGGGGAGAGCACCAAGCAAAAGAGGGTCGGTCTTATCTTACAACTCCTAATAGAGAAAAATTATTCAAAAAGTCATAAACTTATCATATGGCTAATAATTTAGTCTTCAACCTTTTAATAGTGGCAATTTAGTCTAAAACTTTTGACTATGTGCCAATTTATTCTTAAACTTTTCACTTGTACCAATTTAATCTTAAATTTTTGATGATTTGCCACTCTAATCCTAAATCTTTTGACAATTAGCCAATTTAGTAAATGTGGTCAATTTTGGCTGAAAATCGCTATTGTGGACGTCAACCATCTTATTGATGTAGCCAGTGCTGACGTGGACAAAATTTGTAATTTGTAATTTTTTCTTTTCTTTATTTTCTTTCTTTCTTTGTTTTTTTTTTTTTTTTTGCCTTTTCTTTCCCTTTGACCTGTGGCCGGTACTTGGCAATATGCGTGGGCCCTCCTTGCCCAAGCCATTAGGGTTGATGTGACATCTAAAACTTGAGCCCTCTGACGGATAAATGTGAATTTTGTTAATGCATTGTTGGTTAATCTCGCTTGGAATTAATCACTCATGAGATACTGACCTTGAGGGGAAAGGCTAATGAGGACATAACTCGTACAACTAAAGAACTTGACCTGAGAAAAGGACTTGACCGTGAGACTTGCGTGAGGAGGATCCTATAGATAGGTAGGCCGATTTCAAGGATGACTAGAAGTCGATTCGCGAACAGAACATTATGGAACGACGGGTGATTCTGTTTACTATTATCGAGCTTGCGAATGACCCTAGGTCGATCCTCGTTAATCGTGTACTTTGAAATAAGAATCTATCATTCGCAAATTCATGTAGTCAAGGACGTCCATGTGTCGAGATGTTTTGAAAGTGATTTGGCACGAGTCGATTACGCGTGAATCCTCGAAGTCACTTATCAGTCTGAGTTGTACCCAAAATGGCATTGGGCGAAATTGACATGGCATGAGAACTAAAGATTGGACTTCAAATTATCGGGAACATCTGGGACGGACTTTGGATGATGCTACTTCGATAGTCGACATCACCAGTTAAGCCAAGTATTTGGAAAAGGAGTTTACGGATTGAGGAAACGAGCCTATGAGGACGTGGGCCGAGCAAGGCCAGTGTGGGTCTTAGGCCCAAGGTGGGACAGCCACCATGGTGGGCCCAAAGCAAGCGAGTGAGCCCATTGGTGTCACGCCCCAATCCTTGAGTGCATGCCCATCCCTCGGTGGTTGATAAAAATTTTGTGACTTCCAGGACAAGTCGCTGACCCTTTCATTTTGTTGCACATGCGGAAGCGAATAACAAACCCCCTGACAGTAACGATCTCCGAATAGAAAAGCAGGACAACAGATTCACAAGCAAAACATGCTTTTATAAACATACTAAGTCATATACAAAAGTCTATAATCAAAAGACTTCAAAAGATCGATTCTCAAAAGAAGCTGTCCTATCTGATCTACACTTTAGATCACCTCAGCTCGGCTCCAGGTCCTCCATTCTATGGTCTTGAAAAGTTAAGCCCACGACGGGGTGAGATATAAATCTCAGCGAGTTCACGCTCTAAACCTCGATTATGAGAGTAATACGCCTAAGGCGTCCTAACCATACAATCATATAACTACAGAGACTTACCTCGTCTCAGATTCTTCCTGCAAGTTAGCACAGTTCATATCACAACCATATGCAGATAGCAAATTCATGCATGAATTGGAACGTCTAAATCAATCACTGTTCACACAAGCAAAAATTACCGACATACATTGCTACATCTTCCACAGGCAAGATAACGAGACGATTGATGACTCCGACTGCACATTGAAAAGGACGATAGTACAAGAAGCAATTGGGAAGTGACTCGACAAGAACCTCAACAAAAAAGGAAGTAGAACAAAATAAGAACCTAATCATTCAATCGAGAACTTCAAGAGCAGTTAAACTTCATACTAATCACGTACTCGTCGGCCGGCATAGATTTCAGCCAAAGAAAGGTGAGCTTTGGGACTAAAACCCTTCAACATCAACCGTATGAAATGGATATATAAGATTCAAGCAACATCGAACTGATTCTAAGACTCATTAGTTGTTATTTCACTTTCAAGCATCTCTAAAATAGCGACCGGAAATCGAAATTCAAGCTCAGCATGTGTACATCGTAGACGACAACTTCTTAGATTGGAGATGCGCCTCCACGACAACGACGACGACGAATATCGAGATTTACTCGATTTACAAAATTGGGTTCGTCGTACGTTGATGGGAAGAACAACCTCGTTTCTATTCGTCAAAGAAAAAACACGCCAAACATCTGGTTTTGTCTTCAAGCATTTAATGCAGTCGTCATCTAATCACAAACATCTGAACAAGTAGAGAGAGAGAGATGCTCGATGCTCAATAAATTTATGATCTGGAACAAACTAAGTACCAGCTAAATGATTCCTCACCTCTCTCCGTCATCCAATTTTGGAAGAAGCTAAAGAAGTAGCTAGTCAACGTAGAGTCAAGTTATGAACTACTTAATAAGCTGCGAAAGAGCACTAAAGCCGGAATCCTTTAAAAAAAAAAAGTTTATCAAGTAGGCAACCATGCAGTCACAAAAGCTACATTATGTCCCTTCCATGTTAATACAAGATCATCTTCTTCCATCTTCAATCCCCACCCCACTGCATGCTCGTCAAGCATGGCCTTGACTTCGGAGTGAAAGGGCTAGTGAGAACACCTAGAGGGGGGGGTGAATAGGTATTAAAAAAAAAATTCGCAAGACTTAAGTAAATTGTCTTTAGGAGATAATAGACTGAAGATGTAATCGGTTATAAGCAAATATATAACGCTACGAATTAAATTAAGGAGTTCAGGGAAAGAGAATAGAAACACAAAGTTTATAGTGGTTCGGCTTAGATCAAGCTTACGTCCACTCTCCCGCACTGACAACCTATTGGCTGGACTTCACTATGAATCAAAAGAGATTTTACAGTCTCACGTCTTTGACTTTACAATGTAGAAACTCTACTACAGTCTTCCAAAGCCTCATAAGTGTTTGCTTTCTCTTTTGAGTGCAAGTTAAGCTCGACAACTGAAATAACAAAGAACTAAGAAGCTTCAAACTTTAAAATTCTTTCACGCACACACTCGAACAACTTGAGAGTCTTCCTTATATACTCCTCCATGCCTCTATAACCGTTGGCACTTTCCAAAGGAGTTCTTCCAATCTACTCGTTGAACAAAATCAATCAAGAAGATCTCGAGTCGTTTTAGGAATGTAATAAAAGCCCATCAATCTTGCTTGCCCATACAACCAGCATCTTGGTTTCCATAAATAGAACCTTCCAAGTATACTTCGCCTTTTAAGGGATCTGATTATCCGAATTGATTATAATAAGAATAATTGATCATGAAATGTTATATCCAACCATAAGATCTTCCACAAACCATACAAACCGAATCCTTGAAGATAAACTCGCATCTGGATAAGTCTTCACTCCTTGGTCTGGAAACTGTCAGTGAGGTCAGACTTTGAGATTAAAGTCTAGCGGTCTTCAAACTTTGATAGTAGCATCTGGAGTTCTTTAGACTATAATACTTAAGTTTGCAAGTCTTCAAACTAGACTTTAGGAAAGGTTTTGTCAGCTTCAAAACAATTAAGGAGTTTTCTCTAACAATCTCCCCATTTTTTATGGTGACAAAACTTTCCTACAAATTTGCAAAAAAAATTTTAACTTGCAAAACAACACTTAAGCAAAACGTTATGTCTTATGAAAATAAATGAGTTAGGGCTTGGATAGTATTGATTCTACAACCAAAGAAAACATGTTTATCCTACATAATAAGTAACTATCCACAAGATAAGTAACTATCCATCCATAATCACATCTGCAAGCTTAGTTACTGCAAGCACAAAAATTCAAACCGAAATAACAGTCAGAAATCCAGTCCAAAGTCATCAAAATAAAGTCAAACCAAGCAAATAGTTATCAAAAGATAATTCAAAACAAATATGCATAGACTCTCTCCTCCCTTTTGTCATAAGCAAAAATGTAGAGAAAAACTTTAAAAAGAGTTGGGTAAAATCATGGCTATTTGGAGATGCGAACAATTTGAAAATCCCCCATCGACTTGACAGTCTCTTCCAACTTCTTCAAGTCATCCTTAACGTCTTATACTTGATCATGCAAAGAGACTAAAGTGGCTTGATAGACTTCATGTTCTGAAATTCACACTACAATCCATAAAGCTAAGCTTTGATCTCCACAAGAAGCTCGAGCAGTCTCTTAAAGTCTGCTGTATTATTGGTTTGAGTACTCACTTCAGCACGTGTAGATTGAGGAGTGTTAATTGATGATGGCACCTCAGCTGGAACATCCAGACTTGGAGATGATGCTTCAATACCAGCTTCAGGAAATTGAGAGGCATACACATCCTTTGGATCGGCAGGAGAATGACTAACATCATCACTAGTAAAAGCAAGTGAAGAAGTACCTCTTTTGTCTACAGCTCCCCAAGTTTCTGTGCCTTCAGGTGCAGAGAAATATTCTTCTTCCTGTTCACGTTCTTCTTCAACACCAAGGTGATGTTGTTCTCCTTCTTCTCCAGCAAATGTAGGTTTAAGAGAATCATCTTGACCCTCTTCTTCCTCTTGTTCTCTTCCTCTCTCTTCTTCCTCTGTTCTCCTCGTTCCTCTTTCTTCATCTCTCTTCTTTGTTTCTTCTCTTTCTCTATGCTCTTGGTCCTCTGGCGCTTTAAAGCTAACAAAACTCTGTAAATTCTTTAAAGCAAAGGCGAAGAGAGTAATGTCATCCTCATCTTCTTTACCTTTCCTTTTTCCTGCTACAGAGTCTTGCTTTGCCTTGACAGGGGATTTCTCCTTAATGCTCTCCAACACCTTGTTCAACTCCTTCAGACACATCTTGGAAACCATCTTCAGTCTTACTACCATTGGAGCAATGGTTCGAACACATAGAATTTTTGGAGGCTGAATGTTGAAATGTCTGAATAAATGAGTAACAAGAGCAGCATAAGAAAGTTGTCCCTTGTCCTTCACCACTGTCCTATACATGTGCATAAAAATAGTGTGAGACAGAGAGAACTTGTAGCCAGTGTTGATGGCGTACATCAGCTTCACTTCAGAATTTAAGACATCAGTTTTTGAGGTAGATTTGGGTCTGAGACAGTTGATCACAATCTTGTGAAGCAAAATATTTGAGGCGTTCATCCTAGAGTAAGAAATCTTGCCTTCAACAATTCTATCCCAAACAAGCTCCAAAGTGGCGTAAGCAATAGACACACTAATTGGTTGGAAACTTCCTCTTTCCACCGTAACCACATCAGCCAGAGTGTCCACATCGACCACAAAATCTTTATCCTTAACAGTAAAAGAGAATCTATTCGCATCTAAAAAATATAGATTTGAATAGAAGTAAGCCGTAAGTTCTAGATGAGCAACAGTTGTCTCAGAACAAAAGCGTTTGAGTTGAAGGAGTGCAAACTTCTCCCTCAGTTTCACTTTCAACGAATCCAGAAAATCAAAATCCACACTTCTAGAATTCATCACTCCTCTCTTCAGAAGTTTCGAATAAGTTCTCTTTCGTCCTTAGAACGAAAAAGATTAGTCCTTTCACTACAAACATTTGCAGCGACGCCCATCCTAGGCTGAAAATTTGTGAACATCCTTTCATCGTCATCTTTCCCTTCAGGCTGATTAAATGATCCATACCGTAGATCACTTGGAAAATTTGCAAAAGCCCTTGCTGCCACACCAACAGGCGCAATGTCCATACTTTCCATTGTCCTCAAAAAATGAGTTTCATTTTTATACTCTTTTTCGCTCAAAAACTCATCAATGAAGGTCATGGTAGTACCACCCTCTTTTAACGTAGAGTAAAGTTTGAAGAGAAATTCGAGCTTAAGAGTCCTTATAGGTTCAACATTTTCGATGATTTCTTCTTCTGCTTATTGCTGTGGAGGAACTTGAGTCCTAGGTTGAGAAGAATGACGCGGTTGAGAATGTTGTTGTTGACTTTGCTGTTCTACTGTAGAGAGTCTTTTTTCTCGGTCAGATCAAAGTGTGTAGGACCCTCACGCATATGTTGTGGTCCCCTGCTCGCGATTCTAGAAGACTTTCTTTGAGAAGACATTGTCACTGACTTTGGGAGATTTCTCAACTAAATTGTGAAAAAATGTGAAATCTTTTCAGATTAAACTAGAGAGAAAGTGTGAGAAAATGGAGTTTTGTATTTTAGGGTTTGTGAGTAAAAACGAAGAAGAAGAAAATCGACAGTATATAAAGCTGATGAAACGAGGTATACAGATCGTCATAAAGGAAAAAGTAAAATTGCCTTTTTGAAAATGAAAAACCATCTTTTTGAAAATGAAAAATTGCCTTTTTGAAAATGAAAGACTGCCATTAATTCAAAAACCGAAAAAGATAATTTGTAAAAACAAAACAATCAAGTAGCGATTAACAAATAAACGTACCTTTTTAAAATTTCTTCCTAAAATTAAATTACTTGCAAGAAGAAATTAACTTACAGTCGTGACCTTTGGGCGTTCTGAGTCTGACCATCTTCAGACTTTATCTGATAAAGGATGTGATATTTAGTTTGGTGCGAATAGACTCAAATAGACTTTTCTCTAGTGGTTTTGTAAATATGTCTGCCAACTGATTCTTTGAGTCAATGAACTGTATCATAACTTCTCTATTCTAAACATGATCTCTAATGAAATAATATCGAATTTCTATGTGCTTTGCTCTTGAATGAAGAATTGGATTCTTTGTGAGATCGATGGCACTAGTGTTGTCGCATTTGATCTCGATGCATGAGTCTTCAATTCCAAAGTCTCTTAACTGTTGCTTTATCCACAAGATTTGGGAACAACAGCTTCCAAAAGCCACATATTCTGCTTCAGCTGTTGAAAGAGTTATGGTACTCTATTTTCTTGAAAACCATGATACTAGCTTGTTTCCAAGCAATTGACAAGTACCTGAAGTACTCTTTCTATCGACTTTGCATCCTGCTAAATTTACATCTGAATATCCAATGAGAATAAAGTCTTATTCTTTGGGATACTACAGACTTAGCTTTAAAGTTGTTGCAACATATTTGATGATGTGTTTTGCAGCATTTAGATGAGATTCTTTAGGATCTTATTGAAATCTAGCATAAATGCAAACACTAAATAAAATGTCAAGTCTAGAAGCAGTAAGATAAAGAAGTGAACCAATAATACTTCTGTAAAGTTTCTGGTCAACTTTCTTTCCTCCTTCGTCTTTATCCAGCTTTGAAGAGCTTGACATTGGTATTTCAGTCTTTTTGCAATTCTCTAATCCGAACTTCTTGATGAGGTCTTTTGCATATTTTTCTTGATGAATGAAAATTCATTCCTTCAATTGTTTGACTTGTAATCCGAGAAAAAAAGTTAATTCACCCATCATGCTCATCTCTAATTCATCCTGCATAGACTTAGAAAACTTCTTGCACAGACTTTCATTAGGTGATCCAAAGATAATATCATCAACATAGATTTGAACAAGTAGAAAATCTTTATAGATTTGAACAAGTAGAAAATCTTTTTCTCTTTTAATGAACAAAGTAGTATCCACATTTCCTTTAACAAAACCAATTTGAATTAGAAATTTACTTAGCCTATCATATCATGCTCGAGGTGCCTGCTTTAATCCATATAAAGCCTTTTTCAGTCTGAAGACTGAGTTTGGCCTTTTTGGATCTTCAAATCCAGGTGGTTGTTCCACATAGACTTCTTCTTGGATAAATTCATTGAGGAATGCACTTTTGACGTCCATTTGGAATAACATGAAATTTTTATAGCAAGCAAAAGCAAGTAATAATCCAATTGCTTCTAACCTTGCCACTGGTGCATAGGTCTCATCATAGTCTTTCCATTCCTCTTGCGTGTATCCTTTGATCACGAGTCTTGCTTTGTTTTTTACCACTTTTCCTTTTTCGTCCATTTTATTCTTGAAAACCCATTTAGTTCCAATAATAGATTTACCTTTTGGCTTAGGAATTAGTTCCCAAACATCATTGATGCTGAACTGTCTAAGCTCTTCTTGCATAGCTTCAATCTAGCTTTCATCAGCTAAGGCTTCTTCTATGCTTTTGAGTTCTATCTCAGAAATAAGTGCTAGAGCACTAGACTCTTTTCGCCTTTTGGATCTGATACGAATTCCTTCATCAATGTTGCCAATGATGAGTTCCTTGGGATGACTAGACTTATGCTTCCAGTTATTGGTTGGTCTAAAGGTTTGCTGTTCCTCTGCTTCAGTTGAATCTACTGGTTCTTCTTGTTGTTGATCTTCAGAAGTCTAAACCACTTCAGGGGAAATAGACTTTGTAAGGTCTGAAGCAGGTTTAGAATCTTCAAGTTGAGTCTGATTCAGCTGATTCTGTACAGAGTCTTGGAATTTGACATTCATAGATTCTTCCACAGACTGAGTCTTCTTGTTGAATATTCTATAAGCTTTGCTTGAGGTTGAGTAGCCAAGGAAAATTCCTTCATCTAATTTTTCCTCAAACTTACCAGTTCAATCATTTGCATTTTTCAAGAAAAAACATTTACAACCAAACACATGAAAATAAGAAACATTTGGCTTTTTCCCTTTAGAAACTTCATAAGGAGTTTTCTCTAAAATAGACCTTAAAAATTCTCTGTTAATGATATAGTAAGCTGTAGAAATTGTTTTAGCCCAAAATCAAAAAGAAATATTGCTTTCAATTAAAAGAGTTCTTGCCATCTTCTGCAAAGATCTATTCTTTCTTTTCACAACCCTATTCTATTTTGGTGTATATAGAGAAGAGAAAACATGCTAGAAACTAGATTCATCACAAAATTTGGCAAAGTCTTGGTTTTCAAACTCACCTCCATGATCTGTTCGTATGCTTGAAATAGCATATCCTTTTTCATTTTGAACTTTCTTAGCAAACTTTGAGAATTAAAAAAGGTTTCAGACTTACTTGCTAGAAAGTAAACCTAAGTAGAACGAGAATAATCATCCACGATTACTAAACAGTATCTCTTTCCTCCAATGCTTTGAGTTCTTGTTAGTCCAAAGAGATCCATATGTAGAAACTGCAAAACTCGATTAGTAGAAACTTGATTTATAAGTTTAAAAGAACTTTTGACCTGTTTTCCCAAAACACATGGCGTGCATAGATTAGACTTTTGATAAGTCAGATTGGGGAGTCCACGAACAAATTTCTTAGAGGAGATCTTGGCAATTTGCTTCATATTAACATGGCCAAGCTTTCGATGCCAAAGGTTCGCTTCGTCTTAAATGGATATTAGGTACTTGAGAACTTTCTGGTTTTATATCCAGAAGATAAATATTCCCATGTCTTCGTCCAGTGAAATATTGAGATAAATCTTTACTAGTTCTCGAACAAATTCTCTCTTGGAAATTGATTTTGAAACCAGTGTTGCACAGTTGACTAATGCTGAATAGATTGTAATTTAATCCTTCCATCAAGGAAACATTGTTGATGGTGAGACTTCCAATTTTCACAGTTCCATAACCAACAATTCTTCTTTTGCCGTTTCCATCAAAAGAGACTTTTCTACCATTTATTTGCACAAGTTTTATGAAGCAACTTGAATCTCTTGTCATGTGTCTCGAACAGCTACTATCCAAATACGATTTGATATTTTTCTTGATAGTGACTTGCAATTACAAAAAGAACTCAAATTTCTTTGGTACCCAGATTTTCTTGGGTCCAAAAGAGTTAGTTTTAAACACAGTCTCTGCCCAATCCTTCTTAACAAGTCTCCAAACCTTGGGATATTCTTTCTCAAAATGTTATGAGGTATTACACTTTGAACATTTGGGAGCACTTCGGCCAACGGGTTTTATAAAAACTCTTTGAAAATGATTTATGTAAAATGCTTTTGTGGGTCTTTATTTGATTTTTTTCATTTACTTTTGGAAAATCAATTGAAGGAATGGTTTCCAGAGTCATTCCTAGACTAGATTTGTTAAAATAAGGTCTTTGAACTGAAAGAATCTTTTCCAACTTTTCAAATCCTATTGAAAACCTTTTTGTAATATTTGAAATGTCCTCGTTCAAAAAAAATATTTTCTTTCGAAAGAGAATCTGCATTTTCTTTCAAATTAACAAAATTTTTGTCTAGTTTTTCAAACTTTTCTTTCCAAACAGTTTCCTATTGCTTAAGTTTAGAATTCTCCATTTTTAGCTTGGAAATCCTTTTAAGAGAGGTTTTGAGACTGAGACAAAGTTCATCTATGTACTTCGAGACTTTAGTAGGAATTTTTAAATTACTGACCTTGATTTCGTTATCTGAGTCTAAGTCTGAATCAATTTCAGAGTCTAAGTCTGATTTTGAATTTGCCATTAGACATATATTGTCATATTCTCCATCACTTTCTTCGCATTCAGTATCGCTCTATGTCTCTGCTTTGAGAGCTTTCCTGTATTTCTCAATTCTTCCCTTCTTTTTCTTCAACAGAGGACAGTTGGGTCTGATGTGCCTCTTCTTCTTACATTCAAAACAGATCACATCTTTGTTGACTTCATCATCCTCAATTGATTTGTTCTGAAACTTTTGAGTGCCTTGCTTCTTCCAGTTGAGTCTTCTTTCCTTTCTATTTAACTTTCTGAATTTCCTTATCATAAGTGCTAGTTCTTCATTGTCCATATCACCTTTTGAATTTGTATCAGAATCACTGTTAGATTTTAAAGCAATTGACTTCTTACCTTTAGGATCTTTTTCCTCATTGATTTGCTCCACTTCATATGATTGAAGTGTGCAAACTAGTTTGTCTACAGAAAGTGGCATGATCCTTTGGGTTTCTCTTATTAAAGTCTTCACTTGATTCTAGTCTTTGGAGAGTCCACGCAGCAATTTATTAACCTTCATTGGTCCTGAGATTGGCTGTCCCTGATATGCTAGACCATTTACAATTTCTATGAAATGACTAAATATGTCAGTGATAGATTCTCCTGGCTTCATCTTGAAGGCTTCATACTGTCTGAGCAGAATATTAATTTTTGTTTTTTTAACTCGATCAGTTCCTTCATAGGTGACGTGCAACCTATCCCAGACTTCTTTGGCTATTTCACAAGATGAAATTCTGTTATATTCAGTAGGAGATAAAGCACAATACAAAGAGTAAATAGCTTTAGCATCAAAAGCTTGTCTCTTGGTTATTTCTTCTTGTATCATTTTACCAGTTTCTACAACTTTTTTTCCTCTTTCTGAGATGGATGTAGGTTTGGGAATAATCCCTTTTTTCTACTACGTATTATTCCAGGGGATCTTTCGATCTCAAGAATGCCTTCATCTTGGTTTTCCATACATTGTATTCCTTTCCATCAAAGTAAGGAGGTTTGGTGTTGTTTTGTCTTTCAACCAATCCTAGAGCAAAAATACTAACCATAGATCTTTAACTTTGAAAAAAAAATCAATAGAATGAGCACACAGGCTCTGATACCAAGTGAAAGGGCTAGTGAGAACACCTAGAGGGGGTAAATAGGTGTTAAAAGAATTTTTTTGCAAGACTTAAGTAAATTGCCTTTAGAAGATAATAGACTGAAGAAGTAATCAATTATAAGCAGATATATAACGCTACAAATTAAAGTAAGGAGTTCAGGGAAAGAGAATAGAAATACAAAGTTTATAGTGATTTGGCTTAGATCAAGCCTACGTGCACTCTCCCGCACTAACAGCCTATTGGCCGGACTTCACTATGAATCAAAAGAGATTTTACAGTCTCACATCTTTGACTTTACAGTATAGAAACTCTACTACACTCTTCCAAAGTCTCACAAGTGTTTGCTCTCTATTTTGAGTATAAGTTAAGCTCAACAACTGAAATAGCAAAGAACTAAGAAGCTTTAGACTTTGAAATTTTTCTTTCACGCATACACTAGAACAACTTGAGAGTCTTCCTTATATATTCCTCCACGCCTCTATAACTGTTGACACTTTCCAAAGGAGTTCTTTTAGTCTACCTGTTGGACAAAATCAATCAATGAGATCTTGAGTCGTTTTAAGAATGTGATAAAAGCCCATCAATCCTGCTCGCCTATACAATCAGGATCTTGGTTTTCATAAGTAGAACCTTCCAAGTATACTTCGTCTTTCAAGGGATCTAATTATCCGAATTGATTATAATAAGAATAATTGATCATAAGATGTTATATCCAGCCATAAGATCTTCCATAAACCATATGAACCAAATCCTCGAAGATAAACTCGCATTTGGATAAGTCTTCACTCGTCGGTTTGGAAACTGTCAGTGAGGTTAGACTTTGAGATAAAGTCTAGCGGTCTTCAGACTTTGATAGTAGCGTCTGGAGTTTTTTAGATTATAACACTTAAGTGTGGCATCCCAAAAATTCAAGACAAGCTCTAAGGTGTATTAAAGCCCATAATTAGGTAATGAAATTACCTATGGTTTATGCTTTAGCCATTAGTTTTCTCTTAAGGCTAAGTGATATATGCTTGTGTTCATGAATTTTTGAAATTGGACTATAGGATAAATTAATGAGAATAATCTATGCTTGGCTATGCACCTCATAGATTAGATTCCTATAAATAAAATGTTACAAGACTTTGGCCATGTGGAATTTAAAATTTAAAATTTATAGAAGAGAGAATAAAAGGAAAAAAAAAAATTTGATTTAGATTTGGGCCTTAGACCCAAGGGGGGATTTTTGGTGGGCCGAATGGCCGGCCCAATAGAAGCCCACGGAGGGGCTGTCGCCGGCCCAAGTGAGGCCAAAAAGGGAGTGGCCAGCCCATTGCATGGGCCTTGCCAAGTGGCAAAGAGGTCTTCATGCATTGGCCATCAAGGGAGGCATGTGATGATTGCTAATGATGGAGAATTGGGGGAATAAAAGGGAAGGAGAGAGAGAGTGGCCGGTTGGTTCCGTCCAAGCCAAAGAGAGAGAGAGAGAGAGAGAGGGTTGCGAGAGAGAGAGAAGGGCGCCGAGAGGAGAGGAACCGAGGAGGAGGAGTCGCCCGTCGCCGCCCGTGTGCCGCCCGTTCGCCGCCGTGTGCTCGTTGCTAGCTTGGTTTAGAGGCAAGTTAGGATCCTCTTCCTACTCTTGCATGTGTGTCTTGCATGTATGTTTGGAGTGGTGTCGAATTTTGGGTGGTTAGGAGGGAGAAACCGAAGCTAGAATGACTTGTTCTTGAGTGATGTTGCTGTTTTCGCATGAACCGCCTGAACCAGAATCTTGTGGGAGCTTGCATGCATATTTTGAGCTCGATTTTGACTTTTATTTCTTCATGAAAGTTGTAGCCAACATATTAAACTACAACATAATAAAATTTGGTGCAAAATGGTGGAGATTTAAGGGGTCAAACCTGATATAGCTAGTGCTAGTACCTAGAGGGGGGTGAATAGGTATATAAACGATTTTTCGCACAATACTTAGACAATTGAGTAATTGCAGCAAATAACATTCAATCGTAAGACTCAGTGAATGAAAGAGAGAATTAAACACGAGGTTTATAGTGGTTCGGCTTGATTCAAGCCTACGTCCACTCTTTCGCACCGATGCCCAATCGGCTGGATTCCACTATGAACAAAGAGATGTTACGGCGTTGATCTTCCTTGACTTCGGGTGTAGATGAACTACCACACTCACTCAAGGTATCACAAAGTATAGACACTCTCTCGTATACAATTTCGCTCGATCGTATCGACTAATAATCAAGGTGTTTGGACTACTGGAATTTCTCTATCGATCACACACTTGAACAACCGAGACGTCTTCCTTTTATACTCCTTTATGCCATCATAACCGTTGGCACTTACCAAAGGAATTCCTCCAATCTACCCGTTGGACGGAATCAATCAAGAAGATCATCCGAGCTATTAAAGGAATCGACGATAGCCCATCAATCCCGTTCGCCCATACAATCAGGATCTTGGTTTCCATGAATAGAACCTTCCAAGAATACTTCGTCGATTATCGGATCTTCAATTGATCTAGATACGAATCAAAGAATCCGTTGTATATGTCCAGCCAAAAGATCTTCTCCAGAGATCAAGATGAAATCCTTAACCATAATCCTCGATTTGGATTTCCTTCGACACCGAATTAGATAGACTGTCAATGAGAATAATTTTGAGTCTTAAGTCTTGAGTCTTGAATCTTGAGTCTTGAAATATGAGTCTTGAGTTCGAGTCCGGTGGTCGAAAGTCTTCGACACAAATAACCGAGACTAGATCGATGGAAACGTTTTGTCGCTTCAAAATCTTCTAGAGCGATTTCTCCAACAATCTCCCCTTTTTGATGATGACAAAACTTTCCTGTAGATTTGAACAACCTTGACCCGCAAAAACATTTCTCAAGCAATATGGCTATCTCATAAAGATTTAATAAACAACCAGACTCGCATCCACAGAAAATTGGTTAGACTTTCATGAGTAATACCATATAACAATACTCGATATAAATGCCAACAGTCAAGCATCACAATCATCACAATCCACAGCCAAATTCAGTCCGTACTCAAGTTCACACAAGTCATACTCAAAAACTTAAAAACTCACAATCACAAAACAAATTTAAAATCAAGGATTGAAAAAGATGGTTGGAAAAAGATGGTTGGTTCAAATTTCTTCTCCCCTTTTTGTCATCAGTAAAAAGGTGACAAAAGAGTCATGTCCGCTTGGGAATGCGCACGATCCGGAATTCTCCCATGGACTGTACTATGCCTTCGAGCCTCTTCAAGTCTTCCCTTAATTTTGCTACCTCTTCTCCTTTGGCATTAGCTTGAATCTGCAGAGCGAGGTCTTTCATTCGTCTTCCGGTGTAGTAATCGAAGATGCTTGGCCAGCATTCTTGATGGCTTGAATTTCATAGTCCGAGCATAGATTTGTCCCCGCATTTCCGAAGAATATCAAGAATACGATGAAAATCTGCGGAATTGTCGGGCCCGTATACTAGCATTTACTTTCTCGATGGAGTGAATGCAGACGATGGCGCTTCTGTATGACCTTGCAGATTTGATGATGTATCATGATGATCTTCAGGTAATGGAGAAGCATGAGGTGAGGATTTTTCTTGCTCCCCAACTCCCCCTGTCTCTAAGACATCAAAATCTTGCTCGTCAACTCCCCCTGTCTCTAAGACATCAAAATCTTGCTCGTCAACTCCCCCTGTCTCTAAGACATCAAGATGGGTGGAGTGATGATCATGCTCTTCCGTTCCTTTTTCTCCAGATTCAGCAGCAGACTTTTCTTTCTCTTCTTCTCCTTCTTCTTCATCTTCTTTTTCTTTCTCTCTCTGTTCTTCTTCTTCTTGAGCTTCTATCTCTTTCTCTCTCTCGCTCTTCTTCTTCTTCATCCTCTTTCTCCTTTTCTCGCAGCTCTTCTTCTCTTTGCTCGGGATCGAAGTTCCGTTGATCGAGATACGTAACGTCTAGTCCTTACCAGTGCGGGAATAGAGTGATCTTCATCGTCTTCTTCATCCTCCAAGATGAGAGATCTTCTCTTTTTGGATGGAGCACGAATGGGCTCCTTCCCTTTTCTCTTTGATGCAGAAGAGAGCGGAGTTTTCACCTTGAACTTTGCCATTTAGGATTTTGAGAATCGAGTAAAAAGTGAAAACTGTGTATATATAACTCGTTTTGAAAAGGCAAGAGCAATCGTTACAAAGAAAGGTGAACAAATCGTCTTTCTTAAAAAAGTAATAACTGCCATTTTAAAAGAGATTATCCCTTTTTGAAAAGGCATGTTTACAAAAATTAAAGATTGTATCAATCAAATATAAGCGAACGAAAGATCGTACCTTTTTGAGATTAAAAGAATAACTTACGTCTATACAATGAAGGTCCGAGTCCGAGAATTGAGTCGAAGTATAGAGTACGATACCATGAAGTATAGAGTCCGAAGGATAGAGTCGATTGATGTAGATTCTTCGGTCTTTAACTTCTTCAAGCTTCAAAATGTTGAGTCTGGTACGGATAAAATCGAATTGATTTTTCTCCAATGGCTTTGTGAATATATCCGCTAGTTGACTTTTCGAATCAACAAATTGAATTGAGATTTCTCCATTTTGAATATGATCTCTAATAAAATGATGTCGAATCTCTATATGCTTTGCTCTTGAATGAAGGATTGGATTTTTGGTGAGGTTGATTGCGCTGGTGTTGTCACATCGATTTCGTGCATGAGTCTTTAATCCCAAAGTCTTGTAGCTGTTGTTTTATCCATAGAATTTGCGAACAGCAGCTTCCAAGAGCTACATACTCGCTTCGTTGTAGAGAGAGCTACGGTGCTCGTTTCCTTGAAAACCAAGACACTGTTTCGCTTCCAAGCAACCGGCGGGTTCTGAAGTGCTCTTTCTATCGACTCTACAACCGGCCGGATCGGCGTCTCGAATATCCCTTAAGATTGAAGTCTCCCTCTTTAGGATACCATAGACCAATGCTTGAAGACGAGGCAACGTATTTAATAACACGTTTTGCAGCCTTGAGATGAGATTCTCTAGGATCCGATTGAAACCTAGCACAGATGCAAACACTCAACAAAATGTCGTCTAGAGGCAAGTAAGATAAAGAAGTGAACCGATGATGCTTCGTACAGCTTTTGATCAACTTTCTTCCCTTCTTCATCTTTGTCTATTTTCAACGAACTTGACATTGGTATATCAGTCTTCTTGCAATTTTCTAATCCAAACCTTTTGACAAGATCATTAGCATATTTTTCTTGACAAATGAAAGTACCTTCCTTCAATTGCTTTACTTGAAGACCAAGAAAGAATGTTAATTCTCCCATCATACTCATTTCAAATTCATCCCGCATAGACTTTGAAAATTTCTTGCACGTACTTTCATTAGGGGATCCAAATATGATATCATCCACATATATTTGAACAAGTATAAAACTTTTGTTTTCCTTTTTAATAAATAAAGTAGTATCAACTTTACCTTTAACAAAACCACTCTTTAATAAGAACTTACTTAGTCCGTCGTACCAAGCTCGAGGTGCTCGCTTTAAACCATACAGCCTTTTCGGTCGAAGACCGAGTCTGGCTTCTTTGGGTCTTCAAACCCTTGCCACAGGAGCGTAGGTCTCATCATAGTCTATTCCTTCTTCTTGCGTATATCCTTTTGCCACGAGTCTTGCTTTGTTTCGTACGACTTTTCCTTTTTCATTCATCTTGTTTCGAACACCCATTTGGTTCCGATAATGTTTTACCTTTTGGTTTAGATGACGGATCCAGGCACGTCGTTTATGTTGAACTGTCCGAGCTCTTCTTGCATAGCTTCAATCCAGCTTTCATCGATAGAGCTTCTTCTATGCTTTTTGGTTCAATTTCAGAAATAAGAGCTACGGCACCGACTCTTCACGCCTTTTGGATCTCGGTGCGGATTCCTTCATTAATTTCTCCGATAATGAGATCTTTAGGATGACTGGATTTATGCTTCCAGTTGCTGGTTGATTTAACCGGTTGAAGACCTTTTTCTTTATCTCGAGTCTTCATGAGTAGCTTGATGCCGATCTTCCGTAATTTGAGAAGCTTCTTGAGTTGTAATCTTTTGAAGGTCTCGGAACAGTTCAGACTCTTCATGCCGAGTCCGACCGGATTCACCTTGCATAGAGTCTTGGAATTTGACATTCATTGACTCCTCCACAGATCGGCTCTTCTTATTATAGACTCGTAGGCTTTGCTTGATGTAGAATATCCAAGGAAGATGCCTTCATCCGATCTTTCTTCGAACTTACCAACTTGATCTTTTGCATTTTTCAATATAAAACATTTGCATCCGAAAACATGAAAGTATGAAACAATAGGCTTCTTTCCTTTGAGTAATTCATAAGGAGTTTTCTCCGAATAGGTCTTAGAAAGATTCTATTGATAATATAGCATGCTGTTGAAACAGATTCAGCCCAAAATCGTGAAGAAATTTTACTTTCAATTAACGAGTTCTAGCCATTTCTTGAAGAGATCGATTCTTCCTTTCCACCACTCCATTCCGCCGAGGAGTATATGGAGAAGAGAATATATGTTTAAATCCGAGTCATCACAAAATTTTGTAAAATTTTGATTTTCAAATTCGCCTCCATGATCTGTTCTTATACTTGATATAACACATCCAATTTCATTTTGAATCTTTTTAGCAAAATTTTCAAAATACGAGAGTGTTTCGAGACTTATTTGCAAGAAAATATACCCAAGTAAAACGGGAGTAATCATCTACAATTACTAGGCAATATTTCTTACCTCCAATACTGGGTTCGGTTGGTCCGAATAGATCCATATGCAACAGCTGCAATACATGATTAGTAGAGACATGATTTATAGACTTGTATGAATCTTTTACCCGCTTTCCCGTAATGCAAGGAGTACATAGATTGGTCTTTTGATATGACAATTTTGGTAGACCTCGAACAAGCTGTTTTGATGAGATTTTGGCCAATTGCTTCATATTGACATGGCCGAGCTTTCTATGCCATAGGTTTGCTTCGTCTTGTATTGAGATTAAGCAATGCGAATCATTTGGTTTTACGTCTAGGAGGTAGATATTTCCATGTCTTCGACCTTTGAAAGACTCGAGTAGAGTCTTTACCGATTCCGAACATGTTCCTTCTTGGAAGAAAATCTTGAATCCAAAGTATCACATAATTGACTGATGCTGAGAAGATTGTAATTGAGTCCTTCTACTAGCGAAACATTGTTTATTGTGAGATTTCCAATTTTGACAGTTCCAAATCCCACAATATTTCCTTTGCTGTTTCCTCCAAATGAAACTTTTCCTCCGTTCACTTGAATAAGCTTTATGAAGCTATTTGAGTCTCCCGTCATGTGTCTTGAGCATCCGCTGTCAAGATACCATTTTATCTTTTCTTGACTGAGACCCGCATTCAAATGAAAATCTCAAGCTTTCTTTGGTGCCCAAATTTTCTTGGGTCCTTTGGTGTTAGCAGAATAATCATTATAAGGCCATGCTTTCTTAACAGGCTTCCAAATCATAGGACACTCTTTTTCAAAATGATCCTTATTGTTACACTTTGAACATCTTAGAGCATTTCGACCTACAGATTTTACAAAAACTTTCTTGAAATGATTTTTGTAAGCCTCTTTCGATGGTCTCTTCTTAATTCTTTCTTTTACTTTAGGAAAATCAATCAATGGAATTGTTTCGCTGTCATTCCTAGTCCAGACTTATTGAAGTAAGGTCTTTGAACCGAAAGAACTTTTTCAAGTTTTTCAGATCCTATTGAAAATTTCCTTGAAATATTTGATAAGTCAGTTTTTAGAAAAGTATTTTCTTTTAAAAGATTATCTTCTTTTTCTTTAAGAGTAGAAACGTTCAAATCTAAACTTTTGATTCTTTCTTCTAAAATGTTTTCTTTTTGTTTTAAAACTAAGTTTTCCCTTTTAGTTCGGAAACTCTTTTAAGAGAAGTCTTAAGATTAAAACACAGTTCATCAATATATTTAGAGACTTTGACAGAATTTTAAAATCACTTACCTCAAATTCACTTTCCGAGTCCGATCCAGAATCCGAGTCCGAGTCCGATTGTGCCATCGACACAGATTGGCATATTCATCCTCACTTTCTTCACACTCAGGTATCACTCCAAGTTTCGGCTTTGAGTGCTTTTCGAAACTTTTCAGCTTTTCCTTTCTTCTTCTTCGAAGAGGACAGTTGGGTCTTATGTGTCCCTTTTTCTTACATTCGAAACAAACTACATCTTTGTTTGGTTCCTCATCATCAACAGACTTGGATTGCTGTCTTTGAAAATTTTGTTTCTTGGAGTTGAACCTTCTTCCTTTTCTATTCAGTTTTCTCGAACCTTCTTATCATAAGAGCAAGCTCCTCATCGTCCGATCATCTTGAGAATCTGCATTATCGAATCATCATTTGATTTCAATGCAATAGATTTCTTACCTCTTGGATCTTCGTCTTCATTGATTCGTTCCACTTCATAAGACCGAAGAGTTCCAATCAGCTCATCAACGAGATAGTGGCATAATTCTTTGCGTCTCTCTTATCGAAGTCTTTATATGATTCCAATCCTTAGAAAGTCCACGCAGAGCTTGTTCACTTTCATGGGATCGAGATCTTTTGTCCTTGGTTCTCAAGACCATTGACAATATCGTAAAACGACTAAACATGTCGGTTATGGGTTCTCCTGGTTTCATTTTGAAGGATTCATATTGACCAAGGAGAATGTTGATTCTAGTCTCCTTCACTCGATCTGTTCCTTCATAGGTGATATGTAATCTGTCCCACACTTCTTTTGCTGTAACACAAGAAGATATTCTGTTATATTCAGTTGGTGACAAAGCACAATATAAAGAGTAAATTGCTTTTGCATCGAGTGCTTGTCTCTTATTGATTTCTTCCGAGTCATTCCACCGGTCTCAATTGTTTCTTTTCCTCTTTAGAAACCGATGCAACAAGAGGAGTGATCCCTTTTTCCACAACGTCCCATTCCGGAGGATCCTTTGATCGCGAAAGGCTTTCATCTTGTTCTTCCGGATGTTCTAATCCTTTCCATCAAAGTAGGGAGGTCGGTATTGCTTTGCCCTTCCATCAGCCCCGGTGCCAAGCATACTAGCCATGGATCTTTTACCGTGAAGTAAAACACTTCAAATAAAGTAAGAACACGAGCTCGATACCAATTGATATAGCTAGTGCTAGTACCTAGAGGGGGTGAATAGGTATATAAACGATTTTTCGCACAATACTTAGACAATTGAGTAATTGCAGCAAATAACATTCAATCGTAAGACTCGGTGAATGAAAGAGAGAATTAAACACGAGGTTTATAGTGGTTCGGCTTGATTCAAGCCTACGTCCACTCTTCTACACTGACAGCCCAATCGGCTGGATTCCACTATGAACAAAGAGATGTTACAGCGTTGATCTTCCTTGACTTCCGGGTGTAGATGAACTACCACACTCACTCAAGGTATCACAAAGTATAGACACTCTCGTATACAATTTCGCTCGATCGTATCAACTAATAATCAAGGTGTTTCGACTACTGGAATTTCTCTATCGATCACACACTTGAACAACCGAGATGTCTTCCTTTTATACTCCTTTATGCCATCATAACCGTTGGCACTTACCAAAGGAATTCCTCCAATCTACCCGTTGGACGGAATCAATCAAGAAGATCATCCGAGCTATTAAAGGAATCGACGATAGCCCATCAATCCTGTTCGCCCATACAATCAGGATCTTGGTTTCCATGAATAGAACCTTCCAAGAATACTTCGTCGATTATCGGATCTTCAATTGATCTAGATACGAATCAAAGAATCCGTTGTATATGTCCAGCCAAAAGATCTTCTCCAGAGATCAAGATGAAATCCTTAACCATAATCCTCAGATTTGGATTTCCTTCGACACCGAATTAGATAGACTGTCAATGAGAATAATTTTGAGTCTTAAGTCTTGAGTCTTGAATCTTGAGTCTTGAAATATGAGTCTTGAGTTCTGAGTCTGGTGGTCAGAAAGTCTTCAGACACGAATAACCAGACTAGACTGATGGAAACGTTTTGTCAGCTTCAAAATCTTCTAGAGCGATTTCTCCAACAAAACCCTCATCCTACGGAGACACTAGATCTGGAACTGTTTTGCTGGTCTTTTGGTAGATTTGTGGTTTCATGTTGAATTTTATCAAGAATCTCTCCTTGAATTCTTCATGAAACTTGTATAGAACATATTAAATA
The DNA here is from genome assembly GCA_014182375.1 of Eucalyptus virginea. Lineage (NCBI taxonomy): Eukaryota > Viridiplantae > Streptophyta > Magnoliopsida > Myrtales > Myrtaceae > Eucalyptus > Eucalyptus virginea. The sequence goes on along the minus strand of CM024521.1, from coordinate 27,105,671 downwards.
CTAACATACTCAAATTTGAAGTGAAATGAACAAGTGTAGCCTAGTAAATCGACTTACTCTTGAAGACGGTAAATCTGGAGACGCGGTACTGGACACCCGAGACTTCATGGACCTATATGGTGACTGTTCTTTAAAAATTGTACTTAGATCCCTTAATGAAAGTTGTAGGGAACCTCTTGAAGTAAAACATATCCAAGTTTCAGAGGAAACGAAGAAGAATAAGTGGGTAAAAACTCGGTATTTCGGAGATGACTACACTGGACGTTTCGGTGCTAGAACCAGAAGCTTCGGATGACTATAGGAAATTATCTAAAACGAATCTGGCCTAGAAGTCTTCATGAAAAATCTAATTTAGTGTCTTAAATATAACCTGGTAAAATTTCATAATTTTCGGAGGTCGTTCGGGTATTTTAATCGAAATATTTCAAAAACTGCACATTCTGTTTTTATCCGAAATTGTATGCTGTAATTGTGTGAATTACATCTTTTGTGTGGAACTCTATTGGCCATGTGTTTTTCATGAAATCATTATCTTATTATCTTGTTTATCACATACCTTGATTTCGTGATTTTTGAGAATCGTATGGATATTTAATTTAAATATTTTCAAAAATGGTACAAGCTGGAATTTAAATAAATTTCAAAAAGGCATGATAAATGGGCTATTCTAAACTGTACGAATTCCATAAATCTTATTTTTATGAATGATTGTGTCTTGCTGTATGTATGATGATGACTGATGATGCATGTATAAATCAAAGGATGAAAGTGATTTTTGTTTGCCATTACATCATGTGCCATGCTGAGTTGAGACCTAAATTGGTAAACATGAGCAATGATAAATGAGGAAACTGTTTGTGGCGGATGATAATGCCCTGGGAGTATCAGGATGCCCGGGATGGGGGGTGCCGGATGGCCGGAATGTATAGAGATACATGGCCGGATGTCCTCGGGAGTTTCGAGATGTCCAGAATGGTTGGGTGCCGGAAGCCTCGGAGGTCTTTGCCCGAGGGGATGCCTCGTGATGCCAGTTGGGATGCGAGATGCCCGGAATGTGGGGGTGCCGGATGCTCGGTGGCCTTAAATGGCTTAATGCCGGAGGTTTTTCTCGCGATGCCAGGATGGGGTGCGAGTGTAAAGTATGGGATGAAATTGATGATCCCGAGAAAGAGTGAAGTGGTGATCGAATTGAAAGTTAAAAGTGGGAATTGAATCATGCATATATGATATGATATGATGATGATCACCTATGGCATGATGACTTGCATATATGATATGATGATAATGATCACCTATGGCATGATGACTTGCATATATGATATGATGATAATGATCACCTATGGCATGATGATATGCATATATGATATGATATGATGATGATCACCTATGGCATGATGATATGCAAATATGATATGATGATAACGATCACCTATGGCATGATGACATGTATGTGATATGATTGTGATGAAGATGTATGACGGTATATGCATGGCTTCAAGGTAAGTATGCTTGGATGCATGAATGGCATGTATGATGTTGTGATTGTATTGTATGATGCATTGAGTGGTTATTGGATCATTTACCTGCTGAGTGGTTGTACTCACCCCTTCGGGGACCAACATTTCAGATTAGAAAGATGCCGCTTCCTACCGTCACACGAGGTACCTTCTATGGCCTCCCATCGGATGTAGAGGTAGAGTGTTCGGAGATCGACTGCGTCTTCGTCCCTGGACTGACCTTTTTGCGAGTGCGAGTGTTGGTCATGTACAATGTAGGCCTGGCTGAGGGCCCTGTTATTCAAGAGTTCATATCCGTCCACGCCCGTCGAGATGGGGTTATGCGAGGGATGTTGCCGCCACCACCGCCCGACGCACCTGGATGGGTGTGATGGTTGCGTGAAGGGTAGAGAGCTGGTGTTTCTTTTTGGGATTAGCCGCCGTTGTTAGATGAAGGACGTCATGTGATTACTTGAGGGGTTGAGAGTTTCTTTTTGGGATGAAGCCAAGTGTAGCTAAAAACCTTGGCTTCCTTTTGTTGTATCGATCCACAAAAATCCATCATGGAAATTATGTAAATAAAAGCGGCATGGCTTTATCTTATCTTATGATGATTAGTGGTGTGCAATTGTATCATGGTTGTTGGAGGAGGAGATGGCGATATTATATTTTGCTTCTGCTAATGAGTCGCGCTGGGACCGTTTGTTTGCTTTTCAAAAAAAGAAAAAAAAATATCTATGATTTACGACGCTTCTTCTAAGAGATGTATTTAGGTGTAGCATTAAGTGCCTGTGGTGACCTAAAGTGTTCGGGGTGCCACATTAAGTCTGCAAGTCTTCAGACTAGACTTTAGGAAATGTTTTGTCAACTTCAAAACAATTAAGGAGTTTTCTCTAACACGGAGACTGCATCCTCTCCAAACGGGACAGCCTGAAAGCTTGCGCTCCTCATTCGCTGCACCCACCGGCTCTTTGGCTCGAGCCTCTCGATTCTCTGAAGACTTTCTTGCGCGATGACATTTTGTATCTTCCAGTATATGTAAGACTCATACCACTGCCTCTACTTGCTTTCCCTCGGGAGGAACGTGTCAACCGTGTCATAAGGAATCCAAAGATAATTGAATCCTGACCACAATCTCGAGGCGAGATTCTTCAATGTGAAGTCTGCATCCTCGTCCACTAAGACGACAACGTTCGGGTCTAAGCACTGAAGCGCCTTAAGAAGGGTCGACCGAGGAGAATATACCGACGAAGACTCAAAGGGGTAATAAGGGTTTGCTTCGGAATCCGATATTAACGGAACGGTCTCGTCGGGCACAAAGTGAAGCATCATGTGAATTTATAACCAGTGCTTCTGGTTCACCAATTCCTCCCGAGTACATTAGTTTCTGCATCCTGAGTTGTTCAATCAAGGACGAGAATCCGTCAGCGTAACTCGAAGAAACGGCCTGAAATTCCATGCGTATGTTTCGAGACCTTGCAAAATTCACGAACTTGGATCCCAACTCTTCGTACGAAAGGTCAAGCATGGGCGGTGCATCCTCCACAGCGCCGGCAACCGTGAGCTTCACCAATGGGGGCCCTTCAAGACGACTGGCGATTACGTCAAAAAGAGTAGGAATCTGCATGCAAGTCGTCGTGCTCAAGTCGACTATGTGAACCACTGAGTACCCTTCGACTGCTTCGATTATGGTGGCATTCGCCGCAGTGAATCCGAACTGATGCCACGGGGTCAGGTCGACGAAATTCGCTAGCTCAATGATGGAGAACTTATGCGTCACATTACACAGGTTGTCGTAGTTCTGGGCATACGCCATGGCCGCCAGCATCTTGCACGTGCCGCTCTTGGCGGCCTGAGTGATAAGGGCCCGGAGGAACCCCTTATCAAACAACTTTCTATTTCTATTTGCGCACTCAAAACTACGTACTGAATTTTCGAAACATTAAAAAAATTGTAAAGCCCTGTTATCTCCCTCTCTTTTCTCTCCATTATCTTCTTCGACTTTCAGCGATCAAGGAGGATTTGAGCTAGACTCAACACTCCCCTCCCTCTCTTGTTTATTTTGTTTGTGTTTATTTTTTTTTTTTTCTCTTGTTTCTTCTTCTCTCTTGATATAAATTTTGGACCTGTCTTCTTCTGACTTAATTCTACATTTGAGAGTTTACACTCTCCCTATCTAGTCCTAGATTTGGGAACTATTCTCTCCCGATCTAAATCTCAGAGTATAATAAATATGCTTTCATAATTCAATTCTTGGGTCGGGTCGAAATGATTTAACTCAAATCAACCAATTTAAAACCATTTTGACCCATTTATATAATATATAAATTTAGTGACCCATACTCGATTGACTTATACCCAACCCATACCAGACTCGACCAGCACTTATAAAAAACATAAATATTTAAGAATGATAACTTTTTGAAGTATGTGTGTAGTGTGCAAAAGATAAAAATTTTATTAGTTTTATAACGTTCAAAATAAGATCTTCAACTTATTTGCAACTTTTTTTTAATGCAAATTTTCAAAGTTTCACAATGAAATATTTGGCATCACTTAAAATTATAAGTCAGTAAATATTGATACGTAAAATTATACACTAATTTTCACAATTTTCTAAAACTTGAGAGATCATAATTCTTTTACAATTTTTCAATTTTGAGAAAAATAAGATCATAAGTATACGATGAAACTGGAAAATAAGGCCCTGTTTGTTAACGTTCTTTATTTCTGTTTATGAACAAAATTTCTGTTTTTTTGTTCCAAGGAACAAAAAAAGAATAGAAACGCGTTTGTTTGTGTTTTTGTTCTAAATCTGTTTTTTTGTTCTCAGGAACACATTTGGAACAGAAAAGAAACAAGAAAAACGTGTTTCTTGTTTCGAACAATTTTTAAGAACAAAATTTCTCTCTCCTCTCTTTTTCTTCTCTTTTTTTCTTCTTTTCTTTTTCTTTTTCTTTGGCCGGTTGTCGGCCTTGGCCATGGCTGGCGACTGGCCGTCAAGGGCCAGCGACCTCGCCGGAGTGTCGCCAGCCCCCGGTGAGGCCGAGCGTCGCCGGCCCCTGGCGAGGCTCGGCCTTGCCTTGGCTGGGTGAGCCTCGCCGGTGGCTGGGCGAGCTCGGGCTCGCCGGATCGGGTGAGCCCGAGCCTCGCCGGCGGGGGCAAGGCTGGGCAAGCCCGAGCCTCGCCGGTGCGAGGCAAGGCCGGGCGAGCTTGGGCTCGCGGATCTGGGCAAGCTCGAGCCTTGCCCAACCACCGTGAGGCTCGGCCTCGCCATGGCGGGCGAGGCCGCCGGCCCTCGTCGGCCGGTCGCCGGCCATGGCCAAGGCCGGCGACCGGCCAAAAGAAGAAAAAAAAAAAAAAGAAAAAAAAAAAAAAAATATTAAAAAATATTAAAAAATTAAAAGAAACAAAAAAAACACAAATTTACCAAACGTGTTTCTGTTCATTTTTTATTCTCGGAACAAGTTTACCAAACGTCTTCTTCTGTTCAAAAATTGTTCCTCGGAGCAGAAATAGTTTTTTTTATTTCTGTTCCTGGAACAATTTTTGAACAGAGAAATAGTTTTTTCTATTTTTGTTCCCTGGAATAATTTTTGAATAGAAACGTTACCAAACGCGCCCTAAATTTCCCCACTCAAAAACCTTCAACTTGAACCTAAAGACAAGTAAAAAGGGACTGTAGGTGGGTTGGGCTTTAGAACAATTAAAAGCCCACGTTTTATTGGACTGTATTACTCAAGCTCATATCAACCTATTTAACAAAATTTAGCTAACTCATGTATGACCCAACCAATCAATGGGTTAGTAAATGGGTCTCAAACCCATTTTGACCCCTTTCCCCTTACGCTCTCTGTTCATGTACAAGTCATTTTCCTCTAACTTCAATAGTGATTGAATGAGCTCAAGTGTCTCGCTAAACCACGAAGATTGCTCTCCCAAATGTTAGTTGTGTGTTCGTTCAACCTGTTTTGATTCTCACATGGTGGTGGTTTAAAGGAAGCTAAATCTAGGTGTGCACCGTTGAAGTTACATTTCCAACGTGCATTCATCATTGACGAAGATATGAGATCCAATGATCAGTCGCTAACTAATTTGCTTGCAGATCCGTTATTGTGGAATGAGCGTGTTCAATCTTCTTGGTGCTTTGTTAATTTTTTGTTTCTAAATTTGGATTTTTGTTGCAATATTCTAGGCTTTACTCTATTTAATTTACTTTGTTACAAAGTTTATATACTTCTGATGTATCCTTTGGAACAATGAATAAATTTACTTTTTCAGTTTTATCAAATGAGCCCCTTTTTTCCTGAATTGAAAAAGAAAATTTGAATTTTTAAGACCCTAATAGTGCGATATATATCTTTTCTATGAAAATTTATATTTATGAGTAAAATTTGTGCACGGTCATGAGGTCTAATTTATTTATTGTGAAGGTCATTAGATGAGCCAAACTAAACTTACAAAAGAAAAAAGAAAGCGTTGTCATGCATCTTGCCAGCTGTCAATTTTTTTTAAAGACCTTGAGTATGCTTGGGGTGCGAATGGTAATGCTTCTTGGCTGGGGAAGAGTTTTTTTTTTTTTTTTTTCAGAAATAGTTCTTTTTTCTATTTCTATTTCTATTCCGGGGCACAATTTATGAGTAAAAGAACCCGTTTGGTAATTACACAAAATTTCTACTTTTAGAATATAAAAAGAATAGAAATGCGTTTGGTAACGCAACAATTTCCTTTTTGTATTCATTCATTTTTTATTCTTACTCACGGATCGCTGACCACTAACGGTCGTGGGAGGGGCCGGGCTGATGGGCCTTGCGACGGTGGTCGGCGGTGACGGTCGGCGGCGGTGGTTGTCCAAATGGCAGCGACGGGCAGCGGCAGTGGCGTTCGGTGGACGGCGACCGGCGGCGGTGGCCGGCGGGCGTCGGAAGCCGGTGATCGATGGCGGTGGCGGCGGCTGGTGGGCGGTGGCGTCGGGCGGCCGGCGACCGGCTGCGGTGACGACCGGTGGGTAGTGGGCGGGCGGTGACCGGTGGCGGCGGCGACCGGTGGGCATCGGGCGGCCGACGGGTGGTGGGCGGGCGGCAATCGCAGCGGCGGCCGGCGGGCGTTGGGCGGCCGGCATTCGGCGGTGGCGGCGGCCAACGGGTGGCGGGTGGGCGGCGATCGGTGGCGGCCGTTGGCCCGGCGGCTACGGGGGCAGCGGTTGGTGGCCAGGGGGCGGCGGCCGGCGGTCGGTGGCGGCGGTGGCAGCAGCGGCCGGCGACCGGTGGCGGCGGCGGCCGGCGACAGTGGCGGCGATCGGCGGTGGTGGCGGCGGCTAGCGACGGCGGCGACCAGCAGCGGCGGTGGCGGCGGTTGGTGGTGGGTGGTGGCTCCGGGCGGTTGAAGGTGGCCGCAACAAGAAAGAGAAATAAAACAAAATAAAAAACAAAATTAGTTTATTTCTAGAAATTGTTCTCGGGAATAGAAGCAATTTTTTTTTTTGTTTCTCATTTCTATTCCAAAATCATTTCCGGGCTAAGTTTTTATTCCGGGGAACAGAAAAACAATTTGGCGTTACCAAACGGGTTTCCGTTCTTTTTTTTTTGTTTTGGGGAACAAAAGAACAGAAATTTTGAGGAAGAGAAACGTTCTCATGTAGCCCCTTGATAAACTACTAGTTTATTGATTGGCAAAGGCGCAGACTTCCAGCGGGAAGTTTTCTATATGCATTTTGGGCCTTCACAGAAAGTAAATATTATAAGTTAGCTCTTTACCAAAAAAAAAAAAAATACTATAAGTTAGCTGGATACTGGCCCACATAATATTTTACAATTAAATTAGACATGACAGGCTATGCTTTTAATCAACACATTATGGAGCACCCATGCGAGAATCGAATACACATGATTGAGCATTTTAATGTTGACTTAAAGTTCACTAGGAAAATTTTCTAAAAAGTTTAAATCTATTGCATGACAGCCAACCCAATTCTAAATCTTTCAATTATGTCAATTTAGTCATAAACCTTTTGTTAACTTGTCAATTTAATCATAAACAATTAAATTGTGCTAATTTTGTTCTAAACATTTTTGAAAATTTATCAATTTTGTTATAATCTTTTTATCGATTTGCTAATTTAGTCATTCTAGTCAATTTCAGCTAGAAATCACTGACACAACGGTCTAGTCAATGCTGATCGTCCTACATGGCGCGATCGGCATATACGTGGACAATTTTTGCTTTTTTTTTACATTTTATGGTTTATTTCTTTTTTATTTCTTTTTTTCCTTCGCAGGCCATCGCTGAGTCTACTAGCCTTAGGTGAGGGTCGCCTTGGCTTGAGGCCGGCAATTGCTAACCATCAACGACACTCGACAAAGGGAAAAATGGAAAAATAAAAATAAAAAAGAAAAGAAAAGAAAGGAAAGGAAAGGAAAAAAAATCATAAAATTTAACAAATTGCAAAAATCTTCCAGGTTAGCATTGGCTGTCTATGCCGTGCCATGTAGGACGGCCGATGCTGATTGAATTTCCACGTTAGTTATGTTCGGTTAAAATTCATCTAAAGGACTAAATTGATAAATTGTTAAAAAATTTAGGATTAAATTGACAAATTTTCAAAAAGCTTAATACTAAATTGACACAATTGAAAGGCTTAAAACTAAATTAGCTGCCGTACAATAGATTTAAGACTTTTTGGATAATTTTCCTAAAGTTGACTTTAGTTATCTAACTACCCTTGTACTTGGAATCAGTCCCGTTATAAACATTGCAATCCTTTGATTATTAGAGATCATCGATTTCAGCGTCAAAGGCTCTAACCAATGCTCTATTCGTGGTCATCATCTTCCTCCTCCTCCTCTTCTTCTCTTCTCTGTATCTCTCCCAAGTACATACAGGTGCAAACCTTACTCCATTGCGTAGCAGTGAAGGCTGAGTTGAATGCAAGTCTCACCTGCATTCAACTGAGATGGCTGCTTCCGTGGTGGCCATTTCACTTGTGATCAACAATTCACTACATGTGCTCTCCGAGAGAAAACTTCTCTCTCGTGGATTACACCATTGAATTAATACGGCTATTAATGATCTCCAGAAAATCTTAATCACGTCGAGGTTACTGGAATCTGGCGCCGACAATGACCAGCAAAGCAGTGACCAAGGACCTTGCCTCTTGGATCAAGCTTGAGATACTGTGGATTTCACCAATAAGTTCCTCTTGGAAGCATTACAGCACTTGATGTCACACAAGGGCCGCTTTGCAAAAGTTCGTGCATTAGCCCACTTCATGTTGCTTAGGATGTGCGTACGGGCCACTTTTAACACCTAAATTTTGATTAAATATTTAAAAGTAAATTGCATAAGAAAATTAGGGATCAATTCGGCCCTAACAAAAATGATTTTCACATCACTTAGGTCTTAACTTTTATTTGCATCCATTAAGCTTTATTTCCTTTTTTATTTCCTTTAATTTTCACTTTTTCGGATAATTTATTTATTTATTTTTTTAAAAAGGGTTCTTATGGGGCTGGGCGCGAAAGCCTAGCCCCTTCTTCTTGTTCTTCCCCACACAGGCCCAAGGCCCACTACCCTTTTTTTCTTGGCCCAGTCCCCCTCCTCCTTGTCTTCTTCGTCTTTTGCCTCTGCAACACACGCGTAGAGGAGGCTGAACGCGCGCGATGCTGGATGGAAGAGGAGAATGGCGACGCACGTGGAGTGGCGCAGACGGAGGGGATGCGTCTTCAATGCGGTAGAGGAGGCGGCCTAGCTAGAGTCACCTCGACTAGTGGGACGCCGATTCGGCCGGGGGAGGCCGCTCGGAGCGCCAAGGATCGGCGGTCCGAGCACCTCCGTCGACTGGCCTCCTCTCCTATAAATAGGATGTCGGGGGGGAAGGCCAAACACACACAGAGAGAGATCGGAGGCCGCAAGCTTAGGACTTCCCCCGAGAGACTTCAGGGGAGGCCCGAGAGCAAGCAAGCCAAGATCTACGAGAGAGAAGCCGGAAGAGAGGGGCGGAGGAGGGAGAAATGGAGGTTCGAGAGAGAGAGATTTGAGTTTGCAGGAGAGATGCGGAACTCATCTCGGCCACCCGTCGCTCTTGGGGCATCACATGCTGTCGCCCCGACGACCAGCCGCGAGCCCCACCGTAATGAGCTCGTTGGCCCGATGCTCGCTGCCCACCTCGTCGTCGCGTCTTCCAATCTCTCGACGTTGTCCCTGTGTCAAACTATTGGTCCCTCAAGCCGTGCCTCCATCCCCCGACGCCATCATCCCTGCCGCTGCCCGCCTCCATCGGCATCGCCCCCAGAACCCTAGCCGCCGCCCCTTGCATCTCAGTCCCGACTGGCTAAGCAACTTGCTGCTTGCTGTCGTCGTGCTACATCCCATGTCACCGGTCCCCCCGACGAGACTATGGTAGATTTAGGCGCGCGGCCACGGTGATCGGCGCCGTTCGCCTCAGCCGCCCTCATTGGCGCCGCGAAGAAGCGGGGAGAAAAGAGGTTCGAGTCGGGTCAAAAATGGGTATCTTAGTTGGGTAGGGTTCGCCGATTTGGGCCAGCATGCGTGGCTTGGTTGATTCCTGGGCCGGGTTTTCTTTTAATGGAAAGTGGGCTTGATTTGTTTGGGTTTTGGATTCTTTTTTATAAAGAAAAGTATTCTAGGCCGGGCTCACGCTTCAGACCCATTCCGAGCCACTGGTTTCAATGAACCGGGTCGGTCCCAACCCGAAAATTCGACTCAGGTCGTTTTTTATAATAAATTATTATTTTTCAAAAAATCAGAAGAATCCCAAAATATTTTACATTTTCCCAAAAAGTCAAGAAAAGTAAAAAATGATTAAAATTTTCAAAAAAAAGATGAAAAAATCTGGAAATACTTTTTATGTTCAAAAAAGTAGAAAAAGACCAAAAATATGTTTTTCTCCACAAATGCATGGAAAAATCCTTGAAAATCCTAAAATCCTTAAGATTTAAACAAGATTAGGTACCGGAAGGGCATTAGTGATTAACTAGTGTAATCAAGTTGCAAATCCTAATTTCTCTGGTTACGTAGGAGTGAAATATTTCCCCTAATATTGACGTTGGGGTGGTGGGTCCTCCACTAGCGTCACCCCGGGTTTATCTCGCTGGCTGTCCGTTATACGGGAGTTCGCGGGTCATAAAAAAAAAAAAATTTCCCATAATATTTCACTTGGGTTTCTAATCGATTAATCCCAAATTGATTAGTGGCGACTTATATTTAAAATTAACTTATAGGTTAAAAACTCAAATCATAAGTTTTGAATTGGTGGGCTTGGGAGAGCTCAGGCTAAGTCTAATAGACTTAGCTGAGTAATTAGCCTCCGCATGCGCCAGCACGCAATAGGGCGCCCGAAAAAAAAGGTCGCGACAACTTGGTGATTTCGCTGGGGACAGATTTTTGCGGATTTAGGCCTTTTTGTTTTGTTTAAATGTTTCACTAACCTTTTTTCCTTTTTTAGGTTGGTGGCTTATAGGTAAACATTGATTTTGTTAAAGTAAATAATTTCTATATATAAATTGTTGTGCATGCTTCAATGTTTTAGCACTACAAATGACAGACACAACCCGACCGCCAGACCTGGCCGCCATAGGATACCTTAGGATGGTGTTAAGAAAGATACAGCCTTGAACGCGAGATCGTGATGTAGAGGTTGCATTTCTTTTCCCCAAAATTCTTTAGGTAGAGCCGAGATTAGGAGGACCTGACACTGACGCGAGATTGCAACGGTCAGATCACCTCTTAACTTCACTAAGCCGTTTTAGTTAGAAATCGAATCGCACGTATCATGCGTATGTCTATGTGATTGTCATCAATTTTCATTCATGAAGTAAGTTTTTTATCCTTGCACTTTGCAATTTACTTACCTTCCTATATGTATTGATCGGTCCATGATTAGTCTAGGTTAGTTATGGATTTAATACTATTCATTTAAATTTGGAAGTAATTGTTATAGAGTTTTTTTTTTTTTTCAAAAAGTGATTTTCACCTCGTACGCTTCTAACCCAACCCCTTCCTTAGGGGCTCATTGCGATAGGTTCTGTAAGTATAGTATCCCTTTCCTGAATGTCTAGGGAACTACTCCTCTTTCACGGGGTATTGGGAGAATAGAAAGGCCCTTACCTTGCCTGATGAATTGCCTTTGCAAATCGATTCCTTTACTTTCTTGCTGCGAACAGGCATTTACTTATGAGATTAGTTGAGTAAGGGATTGGCTGAATAGAACAGATGCGACCGGGAATGGGATATTGAATGGAAAGACCGAAAGCGACGTACGTACTGGATTGACCAGCGTGTGCCAACTAGTGAATGATTGAAGAAATAGAAGAAATCAAAAGGATTTTCATCTCACTTTTTTTTTCCCCAAGGAATTTCTTGTTGCTTCCAAAAAACAAGGGAAAAATGGTACAAAAAAAGGATAGAAGTTTTTTTGAAAATTTGTTTTCAATTCATGCTTTTGTTGTATTTCAAATTGGATATCTTTTTAGTCCATGCTATCATGTCACATGTCTTTATTTTTCCAATCCATGCTTAGGAAATCCCCTCCATGTACAAAATTTTCTTGAATAAACAAAAAGGGTAGGATTAGGTCGTCATCATGGACTGACTCCCTATTTATGCGTTGTGTTTACACATGCTTGTTTATTCATGATTTGGTAATCACGGAACATCAATGTTCGCCGATTCAAACTTGCTCAAAAGCAAGAGCAAGAATGGCCGAAGAGAATGTACCAAGCCGTGTTGTAGTCATGGAAAGCGAAATAAAGCAAGTCTTTGGTGTGCTTCAACAACTCTCGAAGCAGATAGACTCTATTCAGGGCAAACTTACTCCCGCCCCGGCCTCAATTGAAATATTGTTACCACAATCATCTATCAGTGGTGATCAAGGTAGAGATACCGATGATAACATGCCCGAATTGGAGGATGATCCGCACCAAATCGTGATTGAGAGAGCTAAGCCAGACAGTTTATCTAAAATTGAGCATGACAAATGCCTCAAGAAGCTTGAGGAGAGGCTGAAACAATAGCAAGGCCTCCAAGATCTTACTCCGATGGACCTCTCCATCTATTCCAAAGTCAAAATGCTGGAAAAATTCAAAATGCCCGAGTTTGAGAAGTATGATGGCACGACTTGCCCGAGGGCTCATTTGCAAATGTACTTGGTTCGGATGGCCCAATACGTCAATAATGCACCCTTGATGATCCAGTTATTCCAATTAAGTCTAGTAGGCCTTGCCCTAAGATGGTACATCACGAAGAACATGAACCTTCTTGAAACATGGAGCAAGGTAAGCTAGATATTCCTCAAATAGTACAAGTTCATAATTGACATTACCCTTTCTCGTGAGGATCTTGAGCGTAGTGAGAACAAAAAGTCCGAGTCATTCAAGGAATACACCATCAGATGGAGAAATCTAGCTGCCCAAATCAATCTTGAACCGATTGATTTTGAGTTGAGAAAAATATTTATCAAAACTCTATCCTATGAGTACCACAATCAAATGGTAACCACGATCACTAAATCATTTAATCAACTCATTCCAGTAGGGGAGCAAATTGAGATTGGTTTGAGGGATGGTTGGTTCATCGAACTTGCTCCTGCTAGTAGGAGGCTTAGCATGAATAAAGATAAAGAACTCTCGGTGGACGTCAATGCAACCTACACCGTAAACACTAGTCGTCCCCTGACAATTCATATAGGTATGACACAACAGTAGACTGTCAGTTGTCAACCGTCCAAGCGTCACAACAATAAAAGGCAGTTCACTCCTCTCCCTGGGTCACCATCGCAAGTGCCAGAAATCCTTCAAAAAAAAAAGAACTTACTTTCGGCCAAGCAAAAGTGACCCAATGCTAAAAACTTTTCAAACTATGACCCATCGAAGATGTGCGATTACCACATGGGTGAAGTAGGGCACTTGATTGATGAGTGCTTCACCCTTAAGAGTCGAATCCAGAACCTATTGGACACAAAAGCTTTCTCATTCCAAAGTACCAAGGCAAATGTCCAGAGCGATCCACTCCTGGATCATGCAAACAAAGTAAACGCAGTGTGTAGCTTTGACACTAGTCATATTGGGAATGTCAAAACACACATTGTTGATATCTATCGGGGGTTGGTGAGGGCTGGGCATTATTTAGGTGATGATGTACTGTCCTTGGAAACATTGAAAGAAAGGGCACAAGAAGGCGTGATCGATGACTGGTTCGAAAATTTCTTCACGGGCACTATTGACGAAGGACTATCAGAGGGAATGGGTGCAGGCCCACTCGAATAGAACCCTTTTTAATTTTCTTACATATTCCCTTATGTGGGAACCTATCTAGCTTTCTTAAGTCTGCTTGTTTATTATTTTTGTTTTTGTTTTTTGAACATCATTCTCACTTGAGGAATTGAGTTTTGAAATCTTCCTTCCAAAATATAAATTCGCCTAGTGCCAAATAAAGTTGAAAAAATATATTGAGAGCATGATGGGGTATCTCAAACCAGCCCAGTGATGCTATCTAACCATGAAAAAACATCATCCAAGGAGAATACTGAGGACTGGGCTTCCTCATGCTTTCTCCCCCAAAAAAAAAAAAAAACATCTTTTGAAAACTAAAAAACATTTCAAAGCAAGATGTCAAATTTAACCCTGTTTATTTTTCTGACTTACTTGTTTCGTATCTCAGAACATCATCCCCTTGACTTAGCATGATAGGAGGAATTTGAAAATGGCATGTCATGTGGACTTGTCAGATTCAAAAACACTATTTCAAGAAAACATGGGCAAATAGAAAAATCACCCCATTCACACACAAAAGGTATGTCTTATTCCCTGCATATAATTCTGAGAATAACACTCTCTTTTCAATTTACAGGGACGAAAGATAGGATGCAAAATGCACAAGCACATGGTTGAATTCCAATCGTAATAGCCTAGGGGCAGAGCAGCCTGGGGATCCTCCACCATGCTGATTTCAGCCTCCCCCATTTTGCAAGCCGTCCCTAGAGTTTTGTACCCTCCACCTCGCACCTGCACAACTCTATCTCAAGTTTAAGCAGTGTCTCCCTCGCACAACCTGCCCGATAAACTAGATGTTGTGGTTTCATTGATGGGATATTCAGCTTTGACAAGCCAAGAAACATAAGGAAGGAATTTCTTCTCTTCCTTTGAATTGCCTACTGTCAGCAAAGAGAAAATCCAGATAGTTGAGGCAATCTTTAGCCCCCTATTCTAGATGATGACTTTAGAATATAGAAACCTCACTTCTGGTTCCAAATGCATACTCTCGCTAGAAGTGATTGCCATCAGAAAACTGGAGGTTTTGACTGTTTATTTCAGATTCCATGGAAGCTTGAGGTACATGACTTTGCTCAATGCTGCTAATGTTCATATCATCAAAGGCAAAATAAAAAATTCCGTAAAAGGAACACGTTGAAGATGGATCAATGACCATCGGCCGCACATACATGACCACAATAAGAAAGGCCAATCAAAAGGGATGTTGAACCATGACAAGACAAAATGACTGTCACCAGCATTTGAGACATTTTAAGAAGTCATTGAATATAAATTCTAAGGAAGGGTAATTTGGTATTGTTTCTAATATCCTCACTCTAAATTCGCTTTTAAAGTAGTTTCCCTGTTGATAGTGTGACAGCCTGAATTTTCAGAATTTGTTTTCGATTAAATAAATTGGGCCTTTTATCGACACGCTAATAATGCTATTCTCTGAGCTGATCACTCCTGAGATAACTAGACTATCTGAGGAAGCAATTAAGGAATCTAAATGCAATAGACTTGAGAATTCGACTAGGAATCGACTGCTCGATCGTGTTGATCTGCAAGGGTCATTACGACACCGTCAGAAATCGATCAAAGACCAGAGATAGGTCGACTTGACTGAGATATGTGATCAGAGTGTGGGTGATTCCGCCTTATTGCAAAATACTCGTCGATTGGCACTAGACCGATTTTTCTATCGTTTTGGTATCCGGTGCCCATAATTAAGATCTCAAGATTTTTACGACAACCGAGGGTCACCAATGTGTCAAAGATATACATTGTGACTTGAGATAAATTGATCACGGGTCAATTGTACTAAAAATTCCTAAAAGTTACCCAGTAGACTAGGTCACGCTAAAATCGCATCGGATTGAAATTAACCACGAATTTGAACCCGATTTCAGAAATTGAAAGTTTTGTTATGTCATGATCTATTTTAGGAACATCAACTCATCCTTCGAAGAATTTTCAAAGATTCCGAGATTTTTGTGGAAAATCGATTCGGACGTTGCGGAAAAATAACGGAAATTCGGATGGGCCAAATTAAAGGAAATTTGGGCTTTCAAGCCGAGTCTTTGAGTGTGGGGACTTGTAGAAAGTTGTACAGGATTTTTCTTCGTCAAATTTGGACCTCAATTAGGAAAATTGTTAGAGGAATTGAAGCTCAAATTTATCAAATTCGGAGCATGATTTGGGGGTTGTGTTTTTGGCATCTATTTGTGCTATTTTT
Source organism: Eucalyptus virginea (assembly GCA_014182375.1). Classification (NCBI taxonomy): domain Eukaryota; kingdom Viridiplantae; phylum Streptophyta; class Magnoliopsida; order Myrtales; family Myrtaceae; genus Eucalyptus; species Eucalyptus virginea. Next base: position 27,089,673 of record CM024521.1, on the reverse strand, counting down.
GGATTCAATTTATCCTAGAAAGTATTATGGGACAAGGCATTCAATGGAGAGGATGATGGTTCACTTTAAGCCTTGTTTCAATCTTCTTGAACCAATGAATCGAGCTGCCTCCCGTCGCTATCCTCCTTCGTTCGAGCATCTCTCTCTCCACCGAAGGCTTCGACTTCTCCATTTTCGCTTCTCCTTTTATCTCTACCTTCTTTCATCCTTTTTCTTCTTCACTCGGCAGCCCGCAAACCTGCCCTCATCTCCACGTTCTGTTTTCATCTCTCCGCCACCAACCAGCTTCTTCCATTTTTCTCTCAACCGAACCCTAGCCCACAACCCACAGAGATCCATCTCGCTGCCACACGTCTCCCACCATCCACCAAGTCTTCAGCCGCGTGTCTTCATCTCGCTGCCTCACGCTCACACCACCACCGAAGCTTCTGCCTCACCAAATTGCTTCATCCAGCTCGGTCAGCCAGCGAAGCCGAAGATTTCCCACTAAGCAGCTACTCAGTCTCACGTCCCAGGCCCATAGCAACAAGCCCACGCATCTCTCCCCCGAAATTTTCAACACCAACGAAGCCACTTGTCCACGTCCCCCTCTCGCTTCGTCAACCTTGCTGTCCCTCAGTCGGTTATTGACCGAATCAACCATTTGGACTTAACCGAGCAACTCCTTCGACGTCCATCTCCTCCAGCTGGCGTTGATCCAGCAGCTCATCCGAACTAGCTGACTCCTGGCCGTGCTGCCTTCGTCCACGACATCTTCCCATTGAAGCTGCTCTTTCTCCTTCGCCTGTGCTTCGCCCAGCAACTCTTTGCTGCCCCTCTATTCGGCCCAATTGAAGTCAGGCCTAGTTGTGGGCTTTAGTTGCAGCAGCCCGCGAAGGCTAGTTCATCAAAAGCCAGGCCCACCGAATCAACGGACTCAGCCCAGCAAAGCCCTCATTTCAGCCCAAGAAGCCAGCCCATTAATTCAGCAATTCAGCCCATGGGCCCAGCCGACTGCCAAGCCCAAGCCCGAAGTCAAGCCCAGCTTTTGCTGTGAGCTCGCGAGGCTTTTTGGCCCGGCTCTAGTGTCCGTCGACGCCGCCGAAAATTTGGATTTCGGCTGCCGTCGCGCAGTCATCTCGGTGAACCGGTTTCCACAATAAACCGGTGAGTTTATGCACTAAATTCTTCTTAGTAGGCTAATGACGTTTAAGGGGTGTTTAGATTTATTTAAGTTTAGATTAGTGTAGTTTTAGTTTATTCAATTAATTTAGGTTAGTTTGATTAGTGAATTAGGTGGTTAGAACTTAAATTTAGTTAGCCAATTAGGTAGCTTTATAGTTAGAATGGTTAGGATAATTTAATTAGTTCAATGGGTGGTTATATTAGAATTATTTAGCCTAAGTTAGCATTTTTAAATATTTAATGTATTTATTTAATTAAATTTTGAAATTAATTAATTATTAATTAATTTTCCGGAAATTAGGCGGGATAGCTGATGACCGAAATTTCGTACTGATTGTAATGGTGTGGTTAATTTTTGCAATTGAGTGTTAAATTATGCAAATTCCTCGAAGACATACTGCGAGCTTGCGTATTGGATTTTAAGGGAAGCTAGGAAGAATAGCTTCACCTTATTGAGTTTGCCTACAACAACAGCTATCAGTAGAGCATTCAGATGGATCCTTTTGAAGTATTGTATGGTAGAGCATGCAGAACGCCGGTATGTTGGGATGAAGTCGGGGAACAGAAAATCACAGGCCTAGAGTTGGTTCAGCAGTCAGTGGATGTAGTTGCCGTCATCAGGGACAGATTAAAGACCGCTCAGTGTTACCAAAAAAGCTGTGCAGAAAAGCGCCATAGACCATTGGAATTCCAAGTTGGTGATCACGTTTTTTTGAAGGTGTCACTAACGAGGGGTACTTCACGCTTTGGCAAGAAAGGAAAACTAAGTCCGAGGTACGTAGGTCCATTTGAGATTCTTGAAAGAATCGGGATCCTAGCGTATCGTCTTGCATTACTGCCGAGACTGGCACAAGAGCATGACGTCTTTCACGTGTCGATGTTAAGGAAGTATTAGCATGACCTGACCCACGTACTTAATTTTGAGAAATTAGACGTGGATGACAGAGTGTTGTACGTTGAAAGCCCGGTTTAGATTGTGGATCACAAAGAGCCGGTCCTGCGAACCAAGATCATCCCATTGGTTAAAGTGGTCTAGCAACGCCACGGCATTGAAGGAGCAACATGGGAAACTGAGGAGTCGATGAGACGACTATACCCTCACCTTTTTATGTAAAGATTTGTAATGGTTTAAATTTCGAGGATGAAATTTTTATAAGAGGGGAAGAGTTACGACAGCTTGAATTTTCAGAATTTGTTTTCGATTAAATAAATCGGGCCTTCATCGACGCACTGATAGTGCTATTCTCTGAGCTGATCACTCATGAGATAACTAGACTATCTGGGGAATCAATTAAGGAATTTAAATGCAACGGACTTAAGAATTCGACCAGGAATCGATTGCTCGACCGTGTTGATCTGCAAGGGTCATTACGGCATTGTCGAAATCGATCAGAGATCGGAGATAAGTCGACTTGACTGAGATATGTGATTAGAGTGTGGGTGATTCCACTATATTGCAAAATACTCGTCGATCGGAACTAGACCGATTTTTCTATCGTTTGGGTACTCGGTGCCCGTAATTAAGACCTCAAGATTTTCACGACAACCGAGGGTTGCCAATGTGTCGAAGATGTACATTGTGACTCGAGATAAATCGATCATGGGTCAATTGCACTAAAAATTCATAAAAGTTACCCGGTAGATTATGTCATACTAAAATCGTGTCGGATTGAAATCAACCACGAATTTGAATCCGATTTTAGAAATTGAAAGTTCTGTTATGTCACGATCTATTTTAGGAATGTCAACTCATCCTCTGAAGAATTTTTAGAGATTCCGAGATTTTTACAAAAAATCAATTCGGACGTTGCGGAAAAATAATGGAAATTAAAGGAAATTTGGGCTTCCAAGCCGAGCCTTTAGGTGTTGGGGACTTGCAAAAAATTATACGGGATTTTTCTTCGTCAAATTTTGACCTCAATTGGGGAAATTGTTAGAGGAATTGAAGCTCAAATTTATCAAATTCGGAGCATGATTTGGGGGTTGTGTTTTTGGCATCTATTAGTGCTATTTTTGGATTCAATTTATCCTAGAAAGTATTATGGGACATGGCATTCAATTGAGAGGATGATGGTTGAATTTAAGCCGTGTTTCAATCTTCTTGAACCAATGAATCCAGCTGCCTCCCGTCGCTATCCTCCTTCTTCGTGCGTGCATCTCTCTCTCTCCACCGAAGGCTTCGACTTCTCCATTTTCACTTCTCCTTTTATCTCCTCCTTCTTTCATCCTTTTTCTTCTTCATTCGGCAGCTCGCAAACCTACCTATCATCTCCACATTCTCGTTTCATCTCTCCGCCACCAGCCAGCTTCTTCCATTTTTCTCTCAACCGAAGCCCAGCCCACAGCCCATAGAGATCCATCTCGCTGCCACACGTCTCCCACCATCCACCAAGTCTTCAGCCGTGTGTCTTCATCTCGTTGCCTCACGCTCATGCCACCACCGAAGCTTTTGCCTCACCGTATTGCTTCATCCAGCTTGGTCAGCCAATGAAGCCGAAGATTTCCCACGAAGCAGCTCCTCAGCCTCACGTCCCAAGCCCACAGCAACAAGCCCACGCATCTCTCCCCCAAAATTTTCAACACCAGCGAAGCCACTTGTCCACATCCCCCTCTCGCTTGGTCAACCTTGCCGTCCCCTCAGTCGGTTATTGACCGAATCAACCATTTGGACTTCACCGAGTAGCTCCTTCGGCGTCCATCTCCTCCAGCTGGCATTGATCCAGCAGCTCATACGAACCAGCTAACTCCTGGCCGTGCTGCCTTCGTCCACAACATCTTCCCATCGAAGCTGCTCTTTCTCCTTAGCCTGTGCTTCGCCCAGCAACTCTTTGTTGCCCCTCTATTCGGCCCAATTGAAGTCAGGCCCAGTCGTGGGCTTTAGTTGCAGCAGCCCGTGAAGGCCAGTCCATCAAAAGCCAGGCCCACCGAATCAGTGGACTCAGCCCAGCCAAGCCCTCATTTTAGCCCAAGAAGCCAGCCCATTAATTCAGCAATTCAGCCCATCTTGGGTCCGCGAAGCGGGCCAAGCCTGCAGCCAAGCCCAAGCCTGAAGTCAAGCCCAGCTTTTGCTGTGAGCTTACGAGGCTTTTTGGCCTGGCTTGAGTGTTCGTCGACGCCGCCGAAAATTTGGATTTCGGCCGCCGTCGCGCCGTCCTTGCGGTGAACCGGTTTCCGAAATAAACCAGTGAGTTTATGCACTAAACTCTTCTTAGTAGGCTAATGACGTTTAAGGGGTGTTTAGATTTATTTAAGTTTAGATTAGTGTAGTTTTAGTTTATTTAATTAATTTAGGTTAGTTAGATTAGTGAATTAGGTGGTTAGAACTTAAATTTAGTTAGCCCATTAGGTAGCTTTATAGTTAGAATGGTTAGGATAATTTAATTAGTTCAATAGGTGGTTAGATTAGAATTATTTAGCCTAAGTTAGCATTTTTAAATATTTAATGTATTTATTTAATTAATTTTCGAAATTAATTAATTATTAATTATTTTTCCGGAAATTAAGCTGGGATAGTCGGTGATCAGAATTTCGTGTTGATTGCAATGGTGTGGTTAATTTCTGCAATTGAGTGTAAAATTATGTAAATTGAGTGCTGATTGGATTTTTGGTATTTGAGTCCAAAAATTGTGAATTTCCAATATTTATTCAGAAAATCCCGGGTGTCGGATTTTGACACCAAAAATAGTTTTATGTACTATATAAAATAGTGGGATTTTAAATTGGAAGATATCAATTTTTCTGGTTTGAGTTGATCGTGTACCCATATACGACTATTTTACTGGGTATTTCTAATACGAAGAAAACAGGCTAGGATTACTATTTTAATAAAGACATTTGAGTACAAGACACGGTGTCTTGGGCCAAGATTGAATTGTCGTGTGTTGGTTAAGAGAATCGTCCCGAGATGTTGAGCTGGATGTGACCCCTATATGGGACGCCCCTAGACAACGAGAAGCCGGTCGCAGTAGATTCTGGACCCTATGCTCCTTTGGGAAAGCCATTTGATGGAGACGCGCCGTGCTCAATGGGGTGAATCTGTCGGATTCTAGGACAAAATTGTGTGGCACGGTATGGGACGTGTCATAACGATTTGGCCTTATAATCAGGACCCCTATACTGATTTGAGAATCGAGTGTGGCGTTCCAGTTGTTGGAGCTTATTTACTGCTCATGCTTTTGTGACTACATGTGATATGAACTGTGCTGACCTGCAGGGTGGATCTGATACGAGGTAAGTTTCTTTGATTGTGTAATTGTGTGGTTAGGACGCTTCTTGGTGTATTTCCCTCTTAATCGGGGTTTAGAGCGTGAACTCGCTGAGATTTATATCTCATCCCATCGTGGGCTCAATTTTTAGGATCATCGAGTGGAGTACTCGGAGCCGAGAGGAGGTGATCGGAAGTGTCAGTCAGTTAGGACCATTTCTTTTTGGGAAAGCTAGTCTTTGTAGTATTTTGGTCATAGACCTTGTACATGACTCTATGTGAATATAAAAGTATGTTTCGTTTTGTGAATCTGTTGTCCTGCTTTTCTATCCCGAGATGAATACTGTCAGGGGATTTATTTTCGCTTCTACATGTGCAATAAAAAGAAAGGGTTAGCGATTCGTTCTGGGAAGTTGCAAAATTTTATCGATTAGAGAGGGATGGGCACGCGCTTGAGGATCGGGGCGTGACAGATAGGAAGCATTAGGATTCAAGAAACAAACTCGGTGGGTTAATTTGAGTAAATCAATATTGGCCAAGTAAGCATATAGGAGTAACCCATATCAAGCTCACCTAACTCAACATGAAAAGACGTGTCATCTCAAAACCGGTTCAATTATATAAAAAAGGAAGTGCCCTATGGACACCATCGGTGCCTCGACCTAGTGGTACGGGGGATGAAGTGGTCCATATGCGATTGGGGTTTGATCCTCAAAAGCGGCAACTAGTCGCCATATATGTAAAAACCTATAAAAAAAAAATCTTGCTTCTTTTGCATTTGCAAAAGCAAGAGAATAGATGACCTAACAAAACAAAAAAACGCAGGACTTCATATCCTCCTTGTGCTTCGAAACCTCAGGTCTATTCAATCATTAGCAAACCAATAAAGAGTAATGTTGTATCACTCCCAGTTATTCGACTCCTAAGAGAGTTCATGACTAACATGTTCCCTCTTATCCATTGTAGGATCACTTGATCGTCAAAGATGCGAATAACAAATCAAGGAAAGGCATGTCAAACTTTGATCCACTCTCCCAAGCGAAATATCGTCTCAAATATCGCCAAAGTAAATCCCAAGAAGATTGTGGACTTCGATTTGCATTTTTTGCTTTCGGTCCTACCTATTGATCTATTTCTACATCTTTTCATATGCATATACAAAAAGCAGACGCATCCATTGAATTAAAGATCATCCTTGATTAAATTGTTTGTGTGTTATTTCCCCTTTTGAATAGGGGCAACCCATGAGCATTCATTTTTTGAATAATCCCCTTTGTGTTCAAGATTTAACACGTTTGTAGAGGCAATTTTGTTAAAAGTTGTTAATAAAGTTTTTTGAGTAAAATCAATTATTTGTTTTAGGAGTACAAAATCCCTCATGTTTAAAATGATGCATGCCTTTTCAAAATGGATTTTGCATAATGTTTTGTCTGTCTAGATCACTGATTTTACTGAGAATTATCAAAATAAATAGCTAAATGAAGGAAATTAGATTGATTGAATATGCTTAATGAGGTGCATTGGGATGATGAAAGGCAAGCCATATCCTACACACAGTCCCCTATTTATACACTTGTGAGATGAGTGTAGAAAATTCCATGTTTGCAGGGTAAATGGTTCTCTCATAATGGTACAATAACCAAAGTAGTAAGAGGCATTTTATTTCTAGCAAAAGAACACCCTAAGTGCCAAAACTTGGCATAAAGGGATACTTAAGTGCCAAAACTTACGAAAGGGACACTTAAGTGCCACTTTTTAATGAAAAATTGGACATTTGAGTGCCACATCTGGTAAACCCCGCTGGAAATCCTACGTGGTAATTTTTTATTAATTTTCTCGCTTATGTGGCTCGCCAAAAGGCTGACTCAGCAAAACACACACAAAAATGACGTCATTTTAGTATAATTCAAATTTTTAATATAAAAATTAATTAAATTAAATTTAAAACAAATTAATTATTTATTTAAAAAAGACAGGAGGGGGAGGAGGAGGGGGAGGAGGAGGGAGAGAGAGCCGGTGGTCGAGGGCTCGGCCCTCATCGCCGCCGCCTCCCCTCCGTCGTCGGAAAGGTGGAGGAGGATTGGTGGGGCCGCCGAGCCCGGTCGAGGGCTGGTAACCCCGCCGATCGGCGGCGGTGAGGGCCTACATAAATGGGCGAGGGTCGCGACCCTCCCCCAAATTTGGCGAGGGTCATCGGCCCTTGCCCGGCCGAGCCAAGGGTTGTTGCCGGCTGGGGGTTGCCCGGCGAGCTGGGTCGCCGACCCCCGGCCAAGGCTCGGTAGCCCTAATCGACCCTCCCCCACCTTTCTAGTGACGGAGGGGACGTAGCGGCGAGGGTTGAGCCCTCAACCGCCGGCTGCCTCCCTACTCCTCCTTTTGTTTTTTTATTAATTAATTAATTTATTTTGAATTTAATTTAATTAATTTTTATATTAATTATTTACCATGTCAGCACCAAAACGACGTCGTTTTGGCATTGTTTAGTCACATCACCATGCAAAACGAAGTCGTTTTGCACTAAGCTCGCCGGAAAATTGCCTTGTCAGTGTTTTGGCCGGATTTTCTCGCCGTTGACACTTAACTGATCATTTTTGCTTCGATTTTGGCACTTAAATGTCCCTTTCGTAAGTTTTGGCACTTAAGTGTCCATTTGTGCTAAGTTTTGGCACTCCTAGTATCATTGTGTCTTTTATTTCTCTACCCTAAACACTACAGGTTATCCATTACTTAGCCCCTTCGAGCCCTTTACGGTTGTTAAGTTTCTTTCATACCCCTATCAAGAACCACCCTACACTAGGGTAGATCAAAGGTGAGGCGGCATCACAAGGTGAGAAAGGGGATAGAAACTTTCTTACTCGCACTTGCATCAATCTTTGGGTGTCTTTATTGTATATTGAGTGCCCTAGAATAATGAAGAGCGATTCTTTCTTTACCCTATGCACTTGTTTCCATTGTACAACCCAATTGAGTTTGTAATTTCATCCTCACATTGAGGCAAAGTAGGAGTTATTGCCATTCAAGTAGCATGATCCAGAACACTGATTGAAGATGAAGACCCCAAGAGTCTAGTTGAAGTGTTTTATTTGAACTTGCCTAGGCTAGTTTTTCAAACAACAAAAATGAAAAACTATGGGCGTAAAAAAACTAGGGGCATGGAAAAGCAGCATGCCTAGTAAAAAGCAAGGTCGATGCCTTAAAAAAAAAAAACTTCAGCCATTTGTACTCCCAAGCAAAGCTGCTATTATGAAGCCTCCATTTGACGGTGAGAAGAAAGATTGGTGACAATGCCAAGACAATCACCAACTCTCACCCTTTTACACATGAACTGAGCTTACGTTGCGTTCCTTTGTAAAAGTCTTTTCAGACTAGGGCACTTCAATTAACGTGGAGCTCCATATGTTTATAAGCATAGCTCAAAGAAGTACAGGCAAGATTATTTCTATCTCTTTTCGCAGGGTTCTTGACTTGCAAACCCGGAGATGATCGTGCTGCATTCGCTCATAAGCCTTGACCTTGATGCTCCCCTTTGATAAGCTATTGACCAAGCCAAAATTACAGTCTCGACAAAGACCTCTCATATTGGTAAAGTTGTACCGCTTGTGAGAATACTCAAACCCCTGACTTGACGACAATGAGATGGTGTGGTCCTTATAAATCCTGCATTCATAGTCATGATAAAATAGCCATTTTCCATGAGAGTGAGTGGAAAGTCCTTTCATACTAAAAGCCCCTCATTAGGCATGTTCAAAATGTCCACATTTTGAATAAAGATTGTCTTTAAAAAATTTTCCTCAGTGGAACTTTGGTGATGCAAAATTGACAAAATTATCGTGCATGAATCCCATTTGAACTCATGAATTTACAATATGTACAATCATGTGTGCATATTGTGTGTTATTCAATAGCAGACATACTCTTAGAGATCAGAGATATCGCCAAGTACTCTCTCTTATTGACACTTGACCTTTTCGAGTTGTCCTTAGATTATTGATACTAATGACTGCTCAAGTATCCCATTGCCTTCAAGTACCTAGCACCGTCTAGGTGTTCCAACCCTTTTGAGTGCCTGTGGCCATCCAGGTAAGCCTCGTGCTACACCAATTACTAGGAGGTGAGAGACTTTCACGAATATTCGAGGCGCGTCCTCGATATTCCACATACCAAGAGGTGAGAGACCTTCATAAATATTAGAGGTACATTCTTAATATTCCATTTACCGAAAGGTGGGAGACTTTCACAAATGTTTAAGGAGATGGGAGACTTTCACGAAGGTGTCTCCTCGATATCACAACTTCTTTCTCCCCGGAGGTGAAAGACCTTCAAGGATATCCTAGGTTTGTCCTATATATTGCCCAAATTCTCTTTACCAAAAGGTAAGAGACCTTCCTAAGTGCTGGAGGGAAACGAAATAGCATGCTTCCGTAGCCCGGAGTCCACCTTCATCGACCCGGCATGCTTTCATAGCCCGGAGTCCCCTGCATCAACCCGGCATGCTTTTGTAGCCTGGAGTCCCCCTGCATCGACCCGGCATGCTTTCATAGCCCGAAGTCCCCCTCCATCGACTCGGCGTGCTTTTGTAGCCTAAAGTCCACCTATATTGACCCGGCGTGCTTTCGTAGCTCAGAGTCCTCCTACATTGACCTGGCGTGCTTCTATAGCCTGGAGTCCCCCTTCATCGACCCGACGTGCTTTCGTAACTTGGAGTCCCCCTTCGTCGACCCAGCGTGCTTCTATAGCCCAGAGTCCATCTTCATCGACTCGGCATGCTTTTGTAGGCCGGAGTCAGGTAAACAACTTATTGCTCTAACAGGTGACCGAAGAAAGGTTCGGGCCTAGAAAGACAATTTCCTGTCAAGGCGACCGAAGAAAGGTTCGGGTCCTAGAGAAACAACTTATTGCTTTAATAGGTGATCGAAGAAAGGTTCGAGCTTGGAAAGGCAATTTGCCATCAAGGCGATCGAAGAAAGGTTCGGATCCTAGACAAACAACTTATTGCTATGATAGGTGACCGAAGAAAGGTTTGGGCCTAGAAAGGCAATTTCCCATCAAGGTGACCAAAGAAAGGCTCGGGTTGTAGACAAACAACTTATTACTTTGATAAGTGACCAAAGAAAGGTTTGGGCCTAGAAAGGCAATTTCTCGTCAAGGTGACCGAAGAAAGGTTCGGATCTAAAAAGGCAATTTTCCGTCAAGGCAACCAAAGAAAAGTTCGGGTCCTAGACAAACACCTTATTGCTCTAATAGGCGATCAGAGAATGGTTCAGTTCCTGGAAAAACAATTTCCTGTCAAGGTGACCGAAGAAAGGTTTGGGTCCTAGACAAACAACTTATTGCTCTAATAGGCAATTGAAGAATGGTTTAGGTCCTGAAAAAGCAATTTCTCGTCAAGGCGACCGAAGAAATGTTCGGGTCCTAGATAAACAACTTATTGCTCTAACAAGCGACCAAAGAATGGTTCAGGTCTTAGAAAAATAATTTCTCATTGAGGCGACCGAAGAAAGGTTCGAGTCTTGGAAAAGCGGCTTCCTCACATTATCAAGTAAGTTGATACCTAGATACTTGCTAAACTCAAGGCTCACGCCCCATATCACTCATTCTCGGTAAGTAACTACAGGTATCCTCTTATTTGTCATAATATATATATATAAAAAATGCTATATTGCTCTTTTTTGCATAGGACACCTGGTCCTAAATAGGATATAATCTACTGCATATGCATGGACAAAATTTAGGTATCAGTTCATCTTTGAATGCAACCTCTGCGAGCTCATCTTCAAAGAGGAGCAGCTGCTAACACCTAAATTTTGGCTAAATATTTGAAATTAAGTTGCATAAGAAAATTATGGACCAATTCGGCCATAAAAAAATGATTTTCGCATCACTTATGCCTTAATTTTTATTTGCATCCATTAAGCTTTATTTCATATTTTATTTCCTTTATTTTTCAATTTTTCGGATAATTTATTTTTAAAAAAAGGAAAAAAAAAAGGATTCTATGGGGCTAGGCGTGATAGCCCAGAGAGAGATTGAAGGTCGCGAGCTCAAGACTTCCCTTGAGAGACTTCAGAGGAGGCCCGAGAGTAGGCAAGCCAAGATCTGCGATAGAGAAGCCGAAAGAGAGGGGCGGAGGAGGGAGAAATCGAGGTTTGAGAGAGAGAAATCAGGGTTGAGAGAGAGAGATTTGGGTTTGCAAGAGAGATGTGGAACTCATCCCGGCCACCCGTCGCCGCCACGACGTCACCTGCTGTTGCCCCGATGAAGAGCCGCAAGCCCCGCCGTACTAAGCTCGTTGGCTTGACGCTCGTTGCCCACCTCGTCGTCGCGTCTTCTAATCTCCTGATGTCATCCCTATGCCGAGCTGTTGGTCCCTCGAGCCGTGCCTCCATCCCCCAACGCCGTCGACTCTGCTGCTGCTCGGCTCCATCAGCATTGCCCCTAGAACTCTAGCTGCCGCCCTTTGCATCTTAGTCCCGACTAGCCGAGCAGCTTGCTGCTTGCTGATGCCGTGCTGCATCCCCAGTCTTCGGTCCCCCCGACGCGAGCTGCGATAGATCTAGGCATGCAGCCACGTTGATCGGTGCTGTTCGCCTCAGCTGCCCTCATCGGCGCCGCAAAGAAGCAAGGAGAAGAGAGGTGCGAGTCAAGTTAGAGCCAGGTTGAACTCGAGTATCTCAGCAGGGTGGTTCTAGTCGATTTGGGCCAACACGCGTGGGTTGGCTGACTCCTAGGCCGAGCTTTTCTTTTAATGGAAAGTGGGCTTGATTTGTTTGGGTTTGGATTATTTTTTCTAAAAAAAAAAGTATTCCGGGCTGAGCCCACACTTCAGGCCCATTCCAGGCCACTGGTTTCAACGAACCGGGTCTGTCCCAACCTAGAAATTCTCCCAATATTTTGCTTGGGTTTCTAATCGACCCACCTTAAATTGATTAGTAGCGACTCCTATTTAAAATTAACTTACAGGTTAAAAACTCGGATTATAAGTTGTGAATTGGTTGGCTTGGGAGAGCCTGGGCTAAGCGTAATAAACTTAGCCAAGCCATTAGTCTCCGCACGCACCCGCACGCAATAGGGCACCCGAAAAAGGAGGTCGCAACAGCCACTGAAAAGATGGCCCTCCGTTTTGTCACCAGTGTTGGGGACTTGTCCACACACCTCTTTGCAATGCAAGGCTACCTCCTTGTGATCTGCTTAATCTTGATGAAAATGATTCACCAAGGAATGTGCATCTAGGGAATGTACGTTGGGATAGGAAGGTCGAGTCGGACATTGTGGGTCGTGAAGATGAAAACGTGAGCTCCTAGCTAGGTTGACTGTGCAAGATGATGATCAAGACACATTGAGACTTTGCTTCATTTTGGTGGTGGGTGAAGAAGCTGTTGGCAAGACGGTTCTTGTGAAGAGTATGTTCAACAAACTCAATATAGATCATAGCTTCCAATGTCGCATCTGGATTCATGTTCCTGAAGAATTCACCTTGAAAGATCTCTTGGTGTGGATACTCAAGGAAACACCTCAGCAAGAACTGAAGCATCTAGAGTACATAAAAGAAGAAAACCTAAAAAAGATCCTTCATAGGTCCTTGATGGAATTGAGGTATCTTATCGTCTTTAACAATTTGCGTTAGGCCAAAGTCATGGACGAGCTCATGATCCTCGTTGTAGACTCGAGGAATGGAAGCCGAGTCATCATCACTACTCTGGTTCCTGAAATTCCATCCCGTATAGACCCTTGGGCTTCTCCTCTCAAATTGAAAATATTAGATGCAAACTCGAGTAAGCACTTGTTGAGGCAATGTGGCCCTGTCGCCGAAGATCTAGGGTTCATGGCAAGGATTTTGAGCAAGTGCAGTGGCTCACCTCTGAGGATTTTGCTTCTTGGAGGACTTGCAGTGGTGAGCACCGATTCTTCTCCTGTCATGGAGGACCAGCATGCTAATAATCCCACCCTCCATGATATCCATCCTTGAGCTACCACAAATTACCTTCCCTAGTCAAGCTCTATTTGCTTTCCTTTGTTGAGAAAACTCTTACCAAGATTCTGAAGTCGACAAAAATTTATGTTTCTAATTCTTAAATTACTTGTGGGTTGTTTCTAACGATTTATCAAGGTTCTATCACATACTCTTACTTAAGTCTATTTTATCCTAGAAACATTTCCCATTCTGACGAAGGCCAGACTAAGATCATGTCCAAATGAGGAACAGCCCAAAGTCAGACATAGCGACGTGGGACACAAATGAACTTTATTTGGAGACAAAAGATTTTTTTCAACGATTATCTTTTGGCCAAGGATTTCACCTTCTCTATATATATACATTAATTAAGTCAATTGCAAATTTGACAAGATCAATCTTGAAGATAAGTTCCTTATAAGGATGTTCTATTTGTGGAAACCTAGATTCTGATTGTATGGGTGACCAGAATCAACGGAATTTCCATCTGTCTCTTTAAACAGCTATAAGATCTCTTTGATAGATTCCGTCCAACGGATTGATTGGAATAAATTCCTCCAGAGAATGTTAACATCTAGTGTGGTATGGAGGAGTATTTACAGAAAGTCATTCGGTTTGTTGAAGTGTGGGATGTGAAAATTAAAATTCCAAAGTCTGAAGCTTCTCTCAACTACTAGTCTTCTTTAGTGTGCCTTACAAATTGTGTTCAAAAGGGAAAAACACAAAAAGAGTGGCTTAGTGAGTTAGAAGGTTATCTTTCTGAATGTTTACACTCAATGTTGTAATTCTTTGTCGATACTATAGTGAAATCCAGCCAGTAGGCTGTCAGCGTGAGAGAGTGGAGTAAGCTTAATCTAAGCCAGACCACTATAAAATGGTGTGCAATCTTCTCTTCCTTTAACTCTCTTTACTTAAGTCTGTTGTACTTTTATAGGTTATACTAGAAGTATGTTCCATCGCATAATAAATTCTAAAAGTCTACCAAAAGTCTAACGTTTTGCAAATCTGATTTTGTTTTTCATCCATACTTTATTTGCACTTTATTTTATTCCATGATTATCTGTTAAGATTTCTTTTAAACACTTATTCACCCCCCTCTAAATGTTCTTGCTAGTTTATCAATTGGTATCAGAGCCATGTACTCCTTTTTTTGAAGTGTTTTTACTTCTGAGCTAAAGATCTTCTATGGCTAGTATTTTAGCACTAGGACTCGTGGAAGGACAAAGTAAAACCAAGCCACCTTATTTTGATGGAAAGGAATACAATGTGTGGAAAATAAAATGAAGGCATTATTAAGATCTAGAGATCCTATGGAGTAGGATATTATGGAAAAAAGAATCAATCCAAAGGCTACTTCTGCTTCTGACAAGGGAAAAGAAGTCATAGATAGGGAAGCTGAAGAAATTGATTAAGTAGAAATCACCAAGAGATAGGCTATTGATGCAATAGCTATTTATTACTTATAATGCGCTTTATCTCCTGCTGAGTATAATAGAATTTCATCATGTGAAATAGCTAAAGAAGTCTGGGATAGACTTCTTGTCACTTATGAAGCAACAGATTGCGTAAATGAGACAAAAGTGAACATCCTGCTTGGCCGATATGAATCCTTCAATATGAAGCCTGGTGAATCTATTAGAGATATGTTCAGTCATTTTACAGAAATTGTAAATGGTTTGGCGTATCAAGGTTAGCCAATTTCTGCCCCAATGAAGGTCAACAAACTTCTACAATGACTATCAAAGGACTAGAATCATGTGAAAACCTCAATCCGAGAGACATAGAGGATTATGCCACTCTCTATTGATGAATTAATAGGCACTCTTCAATCCTATGAAGTGGAACAAATCAACAACGAAAAATGATCCAAAAGGTAAAAAGTTAATTGCACTTAAGTCTAATACTGATTTCGATGATACAGACTTAGACAATTACATGGACAACGAAGAACTTGCTCTCTTAATCAAGAAGTTTAGAAAACTGAATAGGAAGGGAAGAAGATTCAACTGGAAAAAGCAGAACAAGCAAAATTTCTAGACTAAATCAATAGAAGATGAAGAACCTAACAAAGATATGATATGTTTTGAGTGTAAGAAGAAGGGACCAATCAAGCCAAACTATCCCTTACTGAAAAAGAAGAAAGGAAAGTATGAGAAGTACAAAAAAGCTCTAAAAGTAGAGACCTGTAGTGACACAGAATGTGAGGAAAGTGATGAGGAGTTTGCAAATATCTATCTGATGGCTCACTCAAACTCAAACTTAGAATCTGAATCTGATTCAGACACAGGCTCTGAGTTTGACAAGGAAATCAAGGTAAGCCATTTTGAGATTCCTATTAAAGTGTCCAAATACATAAATGAGCCTTGTTTAAATCTTAAATCCTCTCTTAAAAGGATCTCCGAACTAAAGAGGGAAAATTCCAAACTCAGACAACAAAATATTTCTTGGAAAGAAAAGTTTGAGAGTTTGAAAAATAATTTTGATGATTTAAAGGAAATATGTGATTGTCATTTCAAAGAAAATGATATGTTGAAAAAGGAAATTTCAAATATTACTACAAAATTTTCAAAAGGCCTGAAAACTTTAGAACAAATTTTTCTGCTCAAATTCCTTAGTATAACATATCTGGTTTGGGTTTTAATAGAGAAAGTTAACCTTTGATTGATTTTCCAAAGGTCAAGGAGAGACTTAGAAAAAGACCTCCTAGACTTGCTTACAAAAATCATTTTCAAAGAGTTTTTACAAAACATATTAGTCGGAGTACTCTTAAATGTTTTAAGTGCGAAGACTCAGAATATTTTGAGAATGAATGTCCTAAAATATGGAGACCTATTAAGAATAATTGGGCAAAAACAATTTTTACAGCTAACTCTTCAGGACCCAAGAAAATTTGGGTACCAAAAAATGTTTGAGATTTCTTTTGGACTGTAGGTTGCTATTAAAAGGAAAAGCAAATGGTACTTGGATGGTGGTTGCTCTAGAAATATGACAGGAGACTCAAATAGTTTCATCAAATTAGAAAAATAAAAAGAAGGAAACGTTTCTTTTATTGGAAACAGCAAAGGAAAAATTATTGGACATGCAATAGTGAAAATTGGCAACTTGATCATCAACAATGTCTCCCTAGTAAAAGGTCTCAATTACAATCTCTTAAGCATAAGACAACTATGTGATACATTGTTTAGAATCAACTTCCAAGAAAATGTTTTACTACGAGTTAGTCAAGACTTCTCTCAAACCTTCACCAGTCGAAGACATGGCAACATTTATCTTCTGGACATAAATCTAGAGAGTTCTCAATGTCTTATCTTAATTTAATATAAAGCAAATCTTTCGCATCGCAAGTTAGGACTCGTCAGCATGAAGCAGATTGCTAAACTATCCTTCAAGAAGCTGGTCTGCGGACTTCCTATAATGGTGTACCAAAAGTCTAAGCTATGTACTCCATGTCCAATGGGAAAATAGGTCAGAAATTCATTTAAATTCACAAATCATGTTTCCACTAATTGTGTCTTGCAACTTCTTCACATGGATCTTTTCGGACCTACCAAAACACAAAGTATTGGTGTAAGAAATACTGTTTGGTAGTTGTGGACGACTATTCAAGATTGTTAGAGAAAACTCCTTTATTGTTTTGAAGTTGACAAAACCTTTTCAAAAGACTAGTCTGAAGACTTGCAGACTCAAGTGTTATAGTATGAAGAACTCCAGACTCTATTGTCAAAGTTTGAAGACCGTCTCTCAAAGTCTGCCTTCACTGACAGTTTCCAGACCGAAGAATGAAGACTTATCCAGATGCGGGATTATTGTCAAGAATTTGATTCGTATGGAAGACCTTATGGCTGGATATAGCATCTACTTGATTGATTGTTCTTATTGGAATCAATTTCGATATGAAGATTTTTTTTAAGGCAAACAAACTTGGAAGGTTCTACTTATGGAAACTAAGATCCTGATTGTATGGGTGAGCAGGATTGATGGGCTCTCATCACATTCTTAAAATGACTCAAGATCTCCTTGATTGATTCTGTTCAACGAGTATATTGAAAGAACTCATTTGAAAAGTGCCAACGGTCGTAAAGGCATAGAGGAGTATTTAAGGCAGATTTTCTAGTTGTTCGAGGTAGTGCGTAAAAGACAAATTTCAAAGTTTGAAGGTTTCTAGTTCTTCACTTTCTCATTCATCGAGCTTAAAATTGTATACAAAAGAGAGAAACTCTTAGTGAGACTTTGTGAGAAACCAAGAGAAACTCTTCACTGAGAAAGTCGAGATCACAAGCTGTAAAATCTCTTTTGAGTCATAATGAAATCCAGCCAATATGCTGTCAGCGCGGGAGAGTGGATGTAGGCTTGATCTAAGCCAAATCACTATAAACTTTGTGTTTTCAATTCTCTTCCCTGAACTCTTTTATTCGTTCGTAAATCTATTTAAACTTGTTCTAGTCTATTACTTTGTAGATTCCATTTCGAAAGAAAAAGTTTTGATAAACGTTTCCGCAAAAATTTCTTTTAACACTTATTCATCCCCCTCTAGGTGTTCATACTAGCCCTTTCAATTGGTATCAAAGCCTGTGTGCTCATTTTATTGAAGTGTTTTTACTTCTGAGTAAAAGATCTATGGCTAGTATTTTGGCTCCAAGTTTGGTTGAAGGCTAAAGCAACATCAGACCTCCTTACTTTGCTGGGAAGGAATACAACGAATGGAAAAATAAGATAAAGGCATTCCTAAGATCGAAATATCCCCTGGAATGGGATGTGGTAGAAAAAGGGATCAATCCCAAAGCTACATCAACCTTAGAAAGAGGAAAAAAAGTTACAGATGCTAGCGAAATGACACAAGAAGAATTAACCAAGAGACAAGCTCTTGATGCTAAAGCCATCTACTCTTTATACTGTGCTTTATCTCCTACTGAATATAATCGAATTTCTTCTTGTGAAACAGCCAAAGAAGTTTGGGATAAATTGCACGTAACTTATGAAGGAACTGATCAAGTAAACGAAACAAAAATCAATATTCTACTCGGACGGTATGAATCCTTCAAGATGAAGCTTGGAGAATCCATCATTGATATATTTAGTCGCTTCACTGAAATCGTGAATGGATTAGTATATCAAGGACAACCAATCTCAGGACCAGTGAAGGTCAATAAACTGCTGCGTGGTCTCTCTAAGGACTGGAATTACGTGAAGACTTCAATTAGAGAAACCTAAAAGATCATGCCTCTTTCAACAGACAAACTTGTAGGCACATTTCAATCATATAAAGTGGAGCAAATCAATGAAGAAGAAGATCCCAAAGGTAAGAAGTCAATTGCTTTAAAATCTAACGATAATTCTGATGATACAGATTTAGAAGAAGACATGGACGATGAAGAACTAGCACTCATGATTAGGAAATTCAGGAAATTAAATAGAAAGGGAAGAAGATTCAACTGGAAGAAGCAAGGCACTCAAAAATTCTAGAACAAATCAACTGAGGATGATGAAGTCAACAAAGATGTGATTTGCTTTGAATGCGAGAAAAATGGGCACATCAAACCTAATTGCCCTCTGTTGAAGAAAAAGAAAGGAAGAACTGAGAAATACAAGAAGACTCTCAAAGTAGAAACATGGAACGATACTGAGTGTGAAGAAAGTGATGAAGAATATGCCAACATATGTCTAATGGTAAATTCATAATCAGACTTAGACTTTAAAATAGATTCAGACTTAGACTCAGACAAAGAAATCGAGGTTAGCAATTTAAAAATTCCCGCTAAAGTCTCAAAGTATATAGATGAACTTTGTCTTAGTCTCAAAACATCTCTTAAAATGATTTCCGAGCTGAAGAGGGAGAATTATAAACTGAAGCAACAAGAAACTTCTTGGAAAGAAAAGTTTGAAAATCTAGACAAAAGTTTTAAAAGATGACATTTCAAATATCACAAAAAGGTTTTCAAAAGGATCTAAGAAGTTAGAAAAGATTCTTTCAGTACAACGACCTTATTTCAACAAATCTGGCTTGGGTATGACACCAGAAACCATTCATTTAATTGGTTTTCCAAAAGTGAAAAAAAAATTAAAGTGAAAAAAAAATTAAATAAAGACCTACAAAATTTTTTTACAAGAACCATTTTCAAAAAGCTTTTGTAAAACCCGTTGGCCAAAGTGCTCTCAAATGTTCAAAGTGTAAGAGCTCAAAACATTTCAAGAAAGAATGTCCCAAGGTTTGGAGACCTGTTAAGAAAGATTGGGCAAAGACTGTATTTAGAACTAACTCCCCTAGACCCAAGAAAACATGGGTACCAAAGAAAGCTTGAGTTCTTTTTACAATTGCAAGTCACTATCTAGAAAATGATAAGGTGGTATTTGGATAGTGGATGTTCGAGACACATGACAGGAGATTCAAGTTGTTTTATAAGACTTGTGCAAATAAATGATGGAAAAGTTTCTTTTGGTGGAAATAGCAAATGAAGAATTGTTGGATGTGGAACTGTGAAGATTGGAAGTCTCACAATCAATAATGTTTCCTTGGTGAAAGGTTTGAATTACAATTTACTCAACATTAGTCAATTGTGTGACATTGGATTCAAAATTAATTTCCAAGAAGGCATTTGTTCGGGAATTAATAAAGATTTCTCTCAATCTTTCACTAGACGAAGACAGGGGAATATTTATCTCCTGGATATAAAACCAGAAAGTTCTCAGTGTCTAATATTCATTCAAGATGAAGCAATCATTTGGCATCGAAAGCTTGGTCATGTTAACATGAAGCAGATTTCCAAGATTTCCTCTAAGAAGCTTGTTCGAGGTCTTCCCAATTTGAGCTATCAAAATTCTGACCTATGTACTCCTTGTGTTTTGGGAAAATAGGTTAAAAGTTCTTTTAAACCTTTAAATCAAGTTTCTACTAATCGAGTTTTGCAGTTTCTGCATATGGACCTCTTTGGACCAACCAAAACTCAAAGCATTGGTGGAAAGAGATACTGCCTAGTTTAAAGCATTCTCTCACTTCTCAAAGTTCGCTAAGAAAGTTCAGATTGAGAAAGGTTATGCTATTTTGAGCTTACGAATAGACCGTGGAGGTGAGTTCGAAAATCAAGACTTTGCAAAATTCTGTGATGATTCTAGTTTCCAGTATGTTTTCTCTTCTCCATACACTCTAGAACAGAATGGGGTTGTGGAAAGAAAGAACAAATCTTTGCAGGAAATGGCAAGAACTCTCTTAATTGAGAGTAAAATTTCCTCTCGATTTTGGACTGAAGCAGTTTCAACAGCCTGCTATATTATCAACAGAGTGTTCTTGAGGCCTATATTAGAGAAAACTCCCTATGAAGTGTATAAAGGGAAAAAACTAAATGTATCTTACTTTCATGTATTTGGTTGTAAGTGTTTTGTTTTGAAAAATGCAAACGATCGAACTGGTAAGTTTGAAGAAAAATCAGACGAAGGAATTTTCCTTAGATACTCTACCTCAAGTAAAGCATACAGAGTTTCAACAAGAAGACTCAATTTGTGGAAGAATCTATGAATGTCAAGTTTCAAGACTCTATGATGAATTAACCAGATCAGACTCAACTCAAAAAATCTGAACCTGCTCTAGACTTTACAAAGTCTACTTTCCCTGAAGTGGTTTAGACTTCTAAAGATTAGCAACAAGCTGAAAAAGAAGATTCAACTGAAGCAAAGGATCAACAGATTTTTAGACCAACTAGTTATTGGAAGCATAAGTCTAGCCATCCCAAGGAACTCATCAATGGCAACATTGATGAAAGAATTCGCACCAGATCTAAAAGGCGAGAAGAGTTTAGCATACCAGCACTTATTTCGGAAATAGAACCCAAAAGTGTAGAAGAAGCCCTGTCTGATGAAAGCTGGATCGAAGCTATGCAAGAATAACTCAAATAGTTCAGCATCAACGATATTTATGAGCCAATTCCTAAACCAAAAGGTAAATCTATTATTGGAACTAAATGGGTTTTCAGGAAAAAAAATGGACGAGAAATGAAAAGTGGTTAGAAATAAAGTAAGACCCGTGGCCAAAGGATATATGCAAGAAGAAGTGATAGACTATGATGAGACCTATGTACCAGTAGCGATGTTAGAAGCAATTAGATTATTACTTGCTTTTGCTTATTATAAAAATTACAAGTTATTCCAAATGGACGTCAAAAGTGCATTTCTCAATGGACTTATCCAAGCAGAAGTTATGTGGAACAACCCCCTGGTTTTGAAGATCCTAGAAAGCCAAATTCAGTCTATAGACTGAAAAAAGCCTTATATGGATTAAAGCAAGTACCTCGAGCCTGATATGAAATGTTAAGTAAATTTCTAATCCAAAATAGTTTTAAAAAGGGAAAGGTAGATACTACTTTATTTATAAAAAAGAATGAAAAGACTTATTATTAGTTCAAATTTATGTCGGTGATATCATTTTTTGATCTCCTAATGAAAATTTGTGCAAGAAATTTTCTAAGTCTATGTAGGATGAATTCGAGATGAGCATGATGGGAGAATTGACTTTCTTTCTTAGATTACAAGTTAAACAATAAAAAAGAGGAATTTTTATTCATCAAGAAAAATATGCGAAAGATCTCATCAAGAAATTTGGATTGGAGAATTGCAAAAAGACTGAGATACCAATGTCAAGTTCTTCGAAGCTGGACAAAAATGAAGGACGAAAGAAAGTTAACGAAAAGCTTTACAGAAGTATTATCGGTTCACTTCTTTATCTTATTGCTTCTAGACCTGACATTTTCTTTAGTGTTTGCATTTATGCCAGATTCCAATCAGATTCCAAAGAATCTCATTTAAGTGCTGCAAAATGCATCATCAAATACGTTGCAACTACTCCAAAGCTAGGTCTGTGGTATTCTAAAGAATGAGACTTTACTCTCCTTGAATATTCAAACGCAGATTTATCAGGATGTAAAGTTGATAGAAAGAGTACTTTTGATACTTGTCAACTGCTGGGCAACATGTTGGTATCTTGGTTCTCAAGAAAACAGAGTACTGTAACTCTTTCAACAGCTGAAGCAGAATATGTGGCCCTTGGAAGTCTAAGACAGTGATAATTTCTTTCCACAGGAAGTCTTCTAGAATTGCGAACAGGGGACTGCAGTACATGCCAGAGGGTCCTACCCATTTTGATTTCACCGAAGAAGATTCTCTACAGCAGCAACAACAACAACATTCTCAACAGTGTCACTCTCCACAGCAAAGGACTCAAGTTCCTCTGCAACAACAAGTAGAAGAAGAGATCATTGAAGATGTTGAACCCATAAGAACATTGAAACCCGAATTTCTCTTTAAACTCAACTCTAAGTTAAAGGAGGGTGGTACTGCGATGACTTTCATCGATGAGTTTTTACAAGAGAGAGGGTGCAAGAACAAAACTTTGTTCTTGCAATCTATGGAAAGGATGGGCATTGCACCTGTAGGTTTGACAGCAAGGACTTTTGCCAACTTTCCAAGTGATCCACGATTTGGAACTTTTAATTAGCCCGAAGGGAAGGATGATGATGAAAGGATGTACACGAATTTTCAACCTAGAATGGGCATCACTGCAAGTGTTCGTGGTGAGGAGATGAACTTATTTTGTTCTAAGGACCATAGGAAGACTTATTCGAAACTGCTGAAGAGAGGGATGATGAACCCTAGAAGTGTGGACTTTGATTTTCTTGATTCCTTGAAGGTGAAATTGAGGGAGAAGTTTACGCTCCTTCAACTTGAACAATTTTGTTTAGAGACATCTGTCGCCTACCCTGAATTGACTGCCTATTTCTATTCAAATCTGTCTTTTATAGATGCAAATAGATTTTCTTTTATGGTTAGGGACAAAGAATTTGTGGTGGATGTAGACACCTTGGTAGATGTGATTGGTGTGGAAAGAGGAAGTTTCCAACCAATCAGTGTGTCTGATGGTCACGCAACTTTGGTTTTTGTTCGGGACAGGTTTGCTGAAGGCATGATTTCTTACTCTAGAATGATTGCCTCCAATATTTTGCTTCACAAGATTGTGATCAACTGTATCAGACCCAAACTCACTTAAAAAACTGAAGTCTCTCACCCTAGAGCGAAGCTGCTGTATGCAATCAACATCCGATTCAAGTTCTCGCACCCTCACACTATCCTAATGCACATGTATAGGACAGTCGTGAAGGACAAAGGGCAACTCCTTTACTCTGCTCTTGTTACTCGACTATTCAGACATTTCAACATTCAGTTTCCTTCTACTCTTTGTGTTCGAACCATTGCTCCAATGGTGGTTGGACTGAAGATGGTTTCAAAAATGAGACTGAAGGAGCTGAATAAGGCATTGGAGCCCCTGAAGGGGAAATCCCCTGCCAAAACTAAACAAGACTCTACATCGAAGAAGAGGAAAGGTAAAGAGCCAATGAGCGCACCAATCAAGAAGAGGAGAGCCTTTATCTTGCAGGATGAAGAAGATGAGGATGATGATACTCTCTCCGCTTTTGCCTTAAGAAATATAAGGAGCTTTGTTAGTTTTGATGAGCCAGAGGACAGAGAGAATAGAGAAAGAGAAGAGACAGAGAAGAGAGGTGAAGAAAGAGAAGAAAGGAGAACAGAGGAAAAAAGAAAGAGGAAGAGAAGAAGAGGAAGAAGAAGAGAGTCAAGATGATTCTCTTGAGCCAACATTTGTTGTATCCTTGTCAGATGACTCGAACAAGACAAGGAGTGGAAATGCAGGAGAAAAACATCACCTCGGTGCTGAAGAAGAAAAAGAACAGGAAGAGGAATTCTTTTCCCCACCTGAAGGCACAAAAACAAGGGGAGCAATTGAAGAAAAGAGGTACTTCTTCACCTGTTTTCACTAGTGATGTTAGTAGATCTCCAGCAGATCCAGAGAATGTCTATGCCTCTCAATTTCCTGAAGCTGATGTTGAGGCATCATCTCTAAGTCTGGATGTTCCAGCTGAGGTTCCTTCGTCAATTAACACTCCTCAAACTGAACTTGCTGAAGCTAGCACTCAAACAAAACCTACACAGACTTTAAAAGACTACTCGAGCTTCTTGTGGAGATTAAGGCTCAGCAATATAGGATGGAGTGTGAAATTCAGAACCTTCAATTTGCACATCAAGCCACTACAGTCTCTCTACACGATCAGGTACAAGCCCTAAAGTTTCAAGTTCAAGATAATGCAAAGGGTGAGGATATTCAACAGCTGAAGGAGACTCTGAAGGAGCTGGAGGAGACTGTCAAGTCTGTGGAGGATTTCTAGATCGTTCGCATCCCCAAACAACCATGATTTTACCCAACTCTTTTTTTTTTTTTTTTTTTAAAAAAAATTCTCCACTTTTTGCTGATGACAAAAAGGGGGAGAGTTTGTGCGGATTTGACCTGACTTATCTTTTGGTACTTTTACTTGGTTTGATTTTGATGACTTTTTGCTTGGTATTTTGGACTGACTTTGGACTGGTGTACTTTGGACTTCTGACTACTATTTGATTTTGAATCTTTTTGACACTTGTAGTAACTAAGTTTGTGATATTGAAGAAGAGTGTTTGTGCTATAGCCCTTTCTGTCAAATGCATTCTCACTGAGCTGCAAGCCATCGAGATTGAGAAGCTGCAACGACGGCTGATCTTCTTGTTCACTATATGTCGCTTCGTGGAGACTACATGCATCTGCACACGAAATCCTGATATTTGAAGGGACATGTAGCTAGTCATCTCATCAAGGGACATGTAGCTGGTGATGATGTCCATGAAAAGAAACTGTTCGAGCAAAAAAGAAAATCTTTTTTAACTCCTTACATACGATATACAGGGCAGGAAAGATCGGAAAGAAGCCATCTTCGAAGCGCTTCCTCATGATTCACGATTATTTTCCCAAGGAAAAGCCAGCAAAAACCCATTTGAAGTGTGTCCAAGGGTGTACAGAAGTTAGTTCAAGTTTGAGGACTCGTTTCGCCAATTTTGACCCAAGGAGTTACCTACCCCAACTCGCACAGCGCAGAGTCATATTTGCGATTTTCCCGGAAACAAATTTTGGGAGTCGACTGGTTAGGAGGTGCATAAGAAAGAAAGAGAAAGTGCAGAGGTTTTATAATGAGATCGCTACGAATCTGCAAAGTAAGGCCAAGATCTGCTTAGTACTTAAACAATATCAAATTGCCAAGCATTGCATTTTCTTTTGTTCATGGACCAATTGTTTCGTCTTCTGTTCACTAAGAATATTTGAACAAGTACTAAATAGAACCATTTATCGTACTGCATTAATATTACCGCTTTAATCCTTGAGATATGGACATGAATGACCTCATGCTATTAGGTAAGGCCAATAATAATTGTAAAACCGAACTCTGCTCCTGTTTAGGTCAATAGATTAATGTCGACAAGTTCAACTATCGAACCAACGAACCAACCATGGCCGATATTCAGGAGTTTCCTGATTCAATATTAGGCCGACATTCCTTACCGCTAACACCAAAATCAATTTAGCAGTTAGCCCATGGTACTCAATCAACCGATAACACTATCAAACAGATAATGTTCATTTGGGAAAAGAAGAAATGAAGCAATGTAAGGCGACGGGGGCACATTAAAAATGCAGAATTCTGCAACAACCCAGCAAAATGGCATTAAGAACAAAGAGAAGAGCATGCGACAAAACCGAGAATTCCGAAATTAGAACAAAGTATTTCCTTTTGTTGCCTACACATTTGGAGCTTGGATCGTGGATATAGGACTCGTCACAACAAAGCCAACGGCCGCTTCACGGCGAGGACGAATAGAAATGATATAAACCAGGTTTGATTATGCGGCAGATACTTAAGTCAAATCGAGAAACCTAGGCAGTACATGACGGCCAAACCGAAGAAGAGCAATCCTGTTCAAGGAGAAGAAATAGTGCTAAGAAATAGTCTCCATTGAGCATCTTTCCATGGTTGACTGGAATTTTTGTGTCTTCATTCCTAATACATTTCTGCTTCTAGATAGCTATGTTCTTTTTTTCTTCTCGTAGAAAATTCGTACTCGTGTGCCAAGAAAAGAGGGAGTCCCAACCGCGCCACATGTTCCTTTTTCTTTTCTTTTTATTATCTTTTTATAGGGTTAATAAACAAAGTCTTCAAAGGTTGCTTGACCTAAAAGTCTAATAATAAAGGATCAATATTCCCTTTTTTCTAGCCAAAAGGCCATCTTACATTGAACGCCACTTAAAATGACATGCTCGCAAAAATTGATACTAAACTATTATCATATCATCATGATCCATCTTTAGGAAGAACATGGACATTCATGGAATTTGTGAGACTTTTTCAGGAAGATTGTTTTAAGATTTCGAAGGTTCAAAATTGAAAACTGAAATTTGTAAGAAACAAAAATTTAGTGATTAACGTTTTTCCCATGTGATTAGTTGGAGATATTTATAGTAAAAAAAATTGATTGACGTCCCCTGAAAGCTACTTGTCATCTTTGTTTTGCAAATAGTATGGATTAGTAGGCATAATTCATTATGTAAATCTAAATAGCTTCTCAACGTGTCCAACTCAACGTGTCAATTTTCACAATGTTAAAAATGATATTATGAGCTAAAGTTAGCCAAGTAATACCCAATGCTTGTCTATCCAGTAAATCTTAATCATTTTGCTTCATCGACTCTAGTTTCTTTCTAAGAGGGCTAAGTGCAAAGTTCTCTAGTATAGATAATCCTCAATCTATACCTTCTAGAATTCAAAACTATTCCTATTAAACTTGTTGATTTTCACTTCTTCTTCTATTTTTTTTTTCCCTTCTGTCACCATTGACTTGCTTTAACTCAATTAAGTTTGGCTTTGATACCAATTATCGCAAAAACAAGCAATCAAACAATAAAATTTAAGAATGAGGAAATAAATGGAACATCATATTTATGCGATTTAGTCGGTGGGAATTACGACATGGGGATATCAGCACAAAATGTTCATCATAGATCAAGTGATAAAATAGAAATCATAATTATATTCGAGTCACTTGAGCACTTTCGGTGTTTCCTGACCGCAATTACACCAAATGATTCATAGATTACTATATTTAACCCTCATAATTCCTCGCCAATCTCACAAAAGAATTCATAGGTATCACGAGACAAGATTTATCAAGTTGAACACTAAAAGTTCATCTTGAATATAATTAATGAAGAAAGCCCTCTTCGTACATGTATTGGAATTTGATCCAAAATAGGAAAATCCGTTTTGGCAAATCCATTCAAACTATGAAACTCACTTGCCTCAAGATTTCATTAAGGGGTAAACTTGAGACATATTCTCAACATGATGCAGCTTTCATATAATTCTATCGTGTTGAAGTTTTTCATCAATTCTTCAAGAAAAGCTTAGGCTTCTCTAGGATTAACATCTCCAAGTCTCCATTTTTTTTTTCAGGCACCATTACAAGTCCCTAGTTTTACACGTGGTAGTTGAAGTTTGTGGCCAAGTTAAAAACCCAAAAGAGATCTCCAACAAATGCAGAGATATATTGCATGTATAAGTCGGTGGATTCAGCCCATAAAATAGGCAAGGCTGTTCGGTCATGTATACAACAGAGACAAACCAAATTTTTTTTTATTCATAAGCTTATATAATCCTATCTCAATATTCCTTTTCACCCTTTGCTGTGTTTTCCCACAAACACTCATACACCACATTTCACATCAAAATCCACATCAAATACTGTTGGAAAAATATGGATTCGAATCAATAGAGCAATCAAGTCAGACTTTGAAGTTTGATATCTCTTTCTTTAAGAATTTATTTACCTCATAAAATTGTTAATGGTTCACCGACAAATATCTTCCAAGATACAACAAAGTTCCAAAATAAGAATACTAGATAGCAATTCTAGTATTACTCCAAGATTTCTTTAGAAAACAATTGAAAAGATGGTTGTAATTTTGGAAAGAAGACCCAAAAAGAAAAATGATCTCAAATTATTCTTCTGGAAAACTGACATGTATCTATATATCGATCTGAAAGAACATAGGTAACTCTTCTTGAAAAATTGCAAAGTAAACGAATGTATTCTTTCGAAAAAAAAGTTGCCCAAATTAACAAAAGTATCCATTTGGAAGAAATTGAAAAATGAACAAATGCAACTCTTCGGGAAATATTGCAAATTGAACGAGTATCATTTTCAAAGTTGTCTTGAAAAGACATGAATAAAAAATTCGGAATAATAAATAAAAAATTATTATTTATTTTTTTAATAAATAAAATTTCCAATTTTCATAATTTCTGAAAATTCTCAATAAAAAAAAACCTTTGAACTAATTAAAGTTAATAATATAACCGAATGGAATAAAAATAAATAAATAAATAACAAAGGGGTTAGTGCTAAGTGCATCTAATAATCACACAATCGTACGCGGGTAATCTTTTCTTTAGATACACTAAAGAAACCCCACATTTATTAATTAGCCATTTATTTCCACTTTTTCTTTCTAAGTGGGACAAGGAAATATACACTTAGTTTGTTTTACAAACAAACTTTCAACAAATAGTACTACCAATATCTCACATGATAAGGATAAAATAGAAACTAGAAACCAAAGGTCCACTTGCAGACATTACAAATCATAGAACCGAATAGTTGCAATCCAAAACCTATATAAACAGTGAACTTACATTGTATTCTGAAGCAATGCAGAAGAAGATGAATTGGAAGACTTCTTGGAAGAGCTAGTAAATGTGGATAGTTCAGTACTGTAAGTGCTTTGTGGTTCACTTCTTCTGAAGCTGCTGGAAGAAACATGCAACGGTTCGAGCATCGAAGATGGAGGCACGATATATGTCGGGATGGGCAACTTTGGTGGGAGAATGGGTGGCGAAGCATCGAAATTCAAAAAGGTTATCACTTTGCTTATGGGAGGCCGTTCCTTAGGGTCTGGATGAGCACACCAGAGGCCTACAATCATCAAGCGCTCCATCTGTCTCCCATCGAAATTTTCTCCTAACTTTAGATCTACTGCATTGAATAGATTTTCGATTCCATAGAGCTCCCAAACCCATTCCACAAGTTGAATTTGGCCTTGCGATGCCCTGGGTTCGATAGCTCTTCTTCCACATGCTATTTCTAAGAGGACGACTCCAAAACTATAGACATCGGATTCCTTGCTTGCCTTACCTGTATAGATACATTCAGGAGCCAAATATCCCATGGTCCCAGCCAATAGGGTTGTTTGTGACCCTTTGGCATGGTCGACTATCCGAGCCAAGCCAAAATCACCTAATTTAGCCTCAAATTGTGCATCAAGTAGGATATTGCTAGACTTTATATCCCTGTGCACGACACATTGTTTCAAATCCTCGTGCAAGTATTTCAGCCCTAAGGCGATGCCTTGAGCGATATTGTACCTCTTTTCCCATGGCAGCGGCATTTTATCTTTGAACAAATGAGAGTCTAAGCTACCGTTAGACATGTACTCATACACAAGGAGGAACTTGTTTCTCTCATGACTCCAACCGATGAGCTCCACCAAATTTTTGTGCCTGAGATGTCTAATTGTCTTCACTTCGGTGGCATACTCCTTGACACCTTGTTTGGACTCTGGAGTGATCTTCTTGATGGCGACGTGGGAATTTGTATCAGCGAGGTGGCCTTCATAGACTCCTCCGAAACCCCCTTCCCCAAGCAACCGAGTATTCGCAAAGTTGTTAGTGGCGACGGCCAAGACATTATAGGAGTACTCCTTGGGTCCCCTTGACTGTTCAAATCCTTCGTCAATTCCTGGAGCATCTTCTTCTTCTTCTCCACTTCGATCATTTCTATTTCTCTTTAGCTTATAACCATACCAGCCAAATCCTGCGACAAGGATAATAAGCACCAAAGAGCTTAAGCCTAAAATAGTCCCCTTCACCCAGGACTTACTCTTTTTCCCTCGTGTTGGTGTGTCAACGGGAGTCACATTGGTCGTGCCATTTACATCGTCAAGGATTTGTAGACTAGAGTTGAATTCCCATGAGAAAATTGTATGAGCCTCAAACAACTGCCCTGTCGTTGCTGAGAAACCGAAGACCACCCATTCCGGCAAGTACTCTGTCAGATTGACTGGCTGATAGTAAAGGCTGGTATAATTGTCATCATCATCTCGAAAAACAACACTCAAGTTCATTGCTGTAGAATTGTATGTGACCCGAGCAAGTAGGTTTTGACCAAGGAGTATCTTGTCATTCATCCATGAGACACAAGTATTACTGACAGAAGCCAGGCTGTTTACATCGATACCGACATGATTACAGAGCGGATCCCATGTATTTGATGAATGGTCATAGAAAGTATCAAACTCTACCGCAACAAATGCAGTACTAGAGTTGGTAGCGTTTCGATTTGGACCTGTGAGGCCTAGAAAGCCTCCTGTTGAGTTATCAGGGATCTGCGATCCATTGGGAGCGAGAAAGAAAGCCAGTCCATCAGCATGAGAACGGTTATTACGGGAATTGATAGAGAAAGTAAACTGGCTGACGAAATCTGCCACATTCCCTGTTGACCTATCCCACAGGTGCATGGGTTGATGATAGAGAGCTCGACCGACTAATGCAGCGCCGTTCTTGGTTGTATCGAGTAAAGAAAGTCCCATTTTGGAGTCCTGTGTGCCCGCATCGCCCTGGAATGATATGTTTGATTGGAAGGATGTGAGGTTGAAACAAATCTTGTCGAAGGATTCAGAATTTGCAGATCGAATGATTATTAAAAAGAAGACTGTTTGTGCTAGAGCCCTTTCTGTCCAATGCAATCTCACTGAGCTGCGAGCCATCGACATTCAGAAGCTGCAAAGACGGCTGATCTCCTTGTTCACTATATTTCTCTTCGTGGAAACTGCATGCAGCTGCACGTGAAATCCTGATATTTGAAGGAACATGTAGCTAGTCATCTCATCAAGTGAATCATCAAATGGAAATAAAAAGGTCAAGCGTGCAATCTGGTGATGATGTCCATGAAAAGAAACTGTTCGAGCGAAAAAAATCTTTTTAACTCATTACATACGATATGCAGGGCAGGAAAGATTTGAAAGAAGCCATCTTCGAAGCGCTTCCTCACGATTCACGATTATTTTCCCAAGGAAAAGCCAGCAAAACCCCATTTGAAGGGCGTCGAAGGGTGTACAGAAGTTAGTTCAAGTTCGAGCACTCCTTTAACCAATTTTAGCACAAGGAGTCATCTACCCCAACTCACACGGCGCAGAGCCATATTTGCGATTTTCCCGGAAACAAATTTTGGGAGTCGGGTGATTAGGAGGTGCATAAGAAAGAAAAAGTGCAGAGGTTTTATGATGAGATCGCTACGAATCTGCAAAGTAAGACCAAGATCTGCCTAGTACTTAAACAAAATCAAATTGCCAAGCATTGCATTTTCTTTTGTTCATGGACTAATTGTTTTTTTTTTTTTTTTTTTGATGCTGAGCATCCGGCGTAGTTCACCGGGCCTAGCTCACCTTTGGGAGCACAGCACGGGGACTCATGGACTAATTGTTTCATCTTCTGTTCACTAAGAATATTGGAACAAGTACTAAATAGAACCATTTATCGTATTCCATTCATATTACCGCTTTAATCCTTGAGATATGGACATGAATGACCCATGTTCTTTGGTAAGGCCAATAATAATTGTAAAACCGAACTCTGCTCCTGTTTAGGTCAATAGATTAATGTCGACAAGTTCAACTATCGAACCAACGAACCAACCATGGCCGATATTCAGGAGTTTCCGGATTCAACATTAGGCCGACATTCCTTACTGCTAACACTAAAATCGATTTAGGAGTTAGCCCATGGTACTCGATCAACCAATAACACTATGAAACAGATTCACTTTGGAAAAAGAAGAAATGAAACAATGTAAGGCGACAGGGGCACATTAAAAATGCAGAATTCTGCAACAACCCAGCAAAAATGGCATTAAGAACAAAGAGAAGCATGGGACAAAACCGAGAATTCCGAAACTAGAACAAAGTATTTCATTTTATTACCTTTACCTTTGGAGCTTGGATCGCGGATGTAGGACTCGTCAAGACAAAGCCAACGACCACTTCACGGCGAGGACGAACAGAAATGATATAAACCAGGTTTGATTATGCTGAAGATATTTTAGTCGAATTGACGAAAGCCTAGGCAGTACATGACGGCCAAACTGAAGAAGAACAAGTCCTCCTTAAGGAAAAGAGATAGTGCTAAGGAAAGTGACTCCATTGGGCATTATTCGATGGTTGACTGGAATTTTGAGTCTTCATTCCTAGTACATATCTCCTTCTAGATAGCTACGTTCTTTTTTTCTTCTCCACTCGTGCGCTGACAAAAGAAGGAATCCTAACCGTGCCACGCGTTTCCCAACGGACCACATGTTCCTTTTTTTGTTTTTCACTTTTCATAGGGTTAATAAACGAAGTCTTCCAGGGTTGCTTGACCTGACCTTAAAAAAAAAAGGTTGCTTGACCTAAAAGTCTAACGATAAAAGGATCAATATTGCCTTTTCCTAGCCAAAAGGCCATCTTGCATTGAACACCACTTAAAATGACATGCTGGCAAAAATGGATACTAAACTGGTACAATATCATCATGATCCATCTCGAGGAAGAACGTGGACATACATGGAATTTGTGGACTTTTTTGGGAAGTTTGTTTTAAGATATAAAAGGTTCAAATTGAAAATTGAAGTTTGCAAGATATAAAAAATTCGTTACTGAGGTATTTTCCCATGTGATCAATTGAAGATATTTAAAGAGGAAAAAAATGATTGACATCCCCTAAAAGCAACATGTGATCTTTGTTTTATATAATGGCATGGATTAGTAGACATAATTTATTAGGTAAATCTAGCTTCTCAATGTATTTGAATCAAGTTGTCAATTTTTATAATGTTAAACACAATGTTACAAGCTAAAGTCAGCCAATCCAATGTTTGTCTATTTAGTAAAATCCCAATTAGTTTGCTTTATTGACTCTGGTTTTGTTCCAACATGGCTAAGTGCAACATTTCTCTAGTATAGATGATCCTCAATTTATATCTTCTAGAAATTAAAACTATTCCTATTGAACTTGTCGATTTTCACTTTTTTTTTTCCTTTTGTTGCCATCGATTTGCTTTAACTCAATTGAGTTTGGCTTTGATACCAATTATTGCAAAAACAAGTGATCAAGCAATAAAATTTAAAAATGAGAAAATAAATGGAACATCATATCTACGTGATTCAATTAGTAGGACTTACTGAATGAGGATTGCAGCACAAGATTTTATGATAGATCAAGAGATAAACTAGAGATCATAATTATACTCAAGTCATTCGGTGTTTCCCAACCCAAAAAATTACACCAAATAATTCACATAGAACAATATTTAACCCTCATAATTTCTTGCCAATCATATCAATACCTAAATTTTGCCTAAACATTTATGATTAAATTGCATAGAAATTTAAGGACTAATTCGACCTTAATAAAAAAAAATTTTCACATCACATAGGCATTAATATTATTTGCATAGACTAAGTTTTATTTTTATTTTATTTTACTACATTTCGGATAAATATGTATTAAATTAAAAATTAATTATTAATTTTTTTAGAAAAAAACGCAAACGCCCACAGGGGCTCGGGTTTCTCTTACCTCATGCGGGCCTGGGCCCAACTCACCCAGCTCATTTCCCAGACCCTTCCTCTTCTCTCCTCCTTCCTCCTTCCTCATGCCACCAAGGACAAGAGAGCAGACGGCGCAGAGTAGCAAAGAAGCAGAGCAGCGCAACATGACCGGGGTAGGCGGGCGACGTGACTGGAGCAACTCGCCGGCGGCAGGCCCACCTGCCCCACGTACGGTCGAACGAGTCGTCCAACCCCCATAAAAGGAGAAGGGGGGGTGTTTTCGGTTCGAAGGGGAGGTTTTCGGAGAGAAGGAGAGAGGGAACCGAGAGAGAGGACCCGAGTCGGTGAGAGTTGGCCGAGAAAGAGACAGCGAGAGCTGGGTAGGGCCGCCTCCGGCGACTAGCTCGCTACCCCTTTTTCTGCCCTGTTTTCTTCGGTCATAGCCCAATTGCGGCAGAGGCTTGCCGTCGCTCACTACACTTAATCCCAAGCGTCGTCAAGCCTTCCCCGGTCGGTCACTGCCGGGTGCCGCTTGTGGTCTCGTGTCGACCGTGGTTGCGTTTGCGTATTCGAGCCTTAATCGGCTCGGTTCTTCTCTCCCGGTCGGCGCCCGTCAGGTGTTCGATAATATGCCTGAGTTAGATCTGCTTTCGCGTTCTTGGTTTGGGGCTGGATCGACGTTCCCTTTGTGTCGTTAATCCTACCATCCCGCCGCGATCTCGAGCTTGGTTGTCGACCTGCGGCTCCGATTGTGTCGTTATTCTTAGGTTTAGGCTTACTCCGTGGGTTGGGCTTTGTTTTTATTACGTGTATTTTGTGGGTGTTGCCAGACCAGGCTCATTCATGGAGCCCAGTCTGGCAGAGGGCCCGACCACTCGGGTCATCTGACCCGAGCCGGTCCCGACCTGGGTCCGGTTGTTTATGTTATAATATATATTATTATTTTAATATTAAATTTTTTTGAAAAATAAATAAAAATATGAAAAATCTGAGAATAATTTATATTTTCTAAAAATTAGGAATAGCTTAAAAAAAGGGTTTTTGAGTAGTTTTCTTTAAAAATGCATGAAAAATATTTCTAAATAATCAAACCTCAAAGCTTAAATAAGATTAGGTACTGCCGTACTAGAAGGGTATTAATTAATTAACTGATATAATCAAGTTCTCGATTCTAATTTTTCTAGTTGCGTAAGAGTAAAGTATTTCTCTCAATACTTTATATAGGTTTCTAATCGACCCATCACAAATAAATTAGATGTGACTTTTATGAAGATGATTTATAGGTTAGACTCGGCCCATAAGTCACGAATTGGTGGGCTTAGAAGAGCTCTGACTAAACCTAGACTTAGCAAGCCATTAGTCTCCATGCCCACAGGAGTGTTCGAAGGGGTCGCGGCAAATCTCACAAAAGAATTCACTGTTATCACTACAAGATTTATGAAGTTGAATATTGAAAGCTCATCTCGAATACAATTTGCGAAGAAGGTCCACTTCTTATATGTACTACAATTTGATCCAAAATAGGAAAATCCCTTTTGAGAATCCCACTCAAATTGTAAAACCTACTTGCCTCGGGATTTCGGGGTTAAACTTGAGACCTGTATTCAAGATGACACAGCTTGAGACTTGTATTCAAGATGACCCAGCTTTCTCATAATTCCGCCGTGTTGAATTTTTCCACCAATTCTCCAAGAAAAGCTTAGGCTCCTCTAGGATTAACATCTCCAAGACCCTAGTTTTATAGGTGGTAGTTGAAGTTTGTGGCCAAGTTAAAAACCCGAAAGCGATCTCCGACAAACGAAGAGATATATTGCGTGTACAAGTCGATGGATTCAGCCCATAAATAGGGAAGGCCGTTCGGTCATGTATACAACAGAGACCAACCAAAATTTTTTTATTCATAAGCTTGTAATCCTTTCTCAATATTCCTTTTCACCCTTTGCTGTGTTGTCCCAAAACACTCATACACGCATTGTCACATCAAAATCCATATCAAATACTACCACGGATATCTCACATAATATGGAGCAAACAGAAACTAGAAACTAAAGGTCTGCTTGCATATATTACAAATCATAGAACTGAATAGTTGCAATTCAGAACCCATATAAACAGTGAACTTACACTGTGCTCCGAAGCAATGCAGAAGAAGATAAATTGGAAGACTTCTAGGAGGAGCCAGTAAATGCAGACAGTTCAGTACCGTAAGCGCTCGGTGGTTCACTACTTTTGAAGCTGATGGACATGACATGCGACGATTTGGGTGTCAAAGATGGAGGCATGATATATGTTGGGATGGGCAACTTTGGTGGGAGAATGGGTGGGGAAGCATCAAAGTTCAAACATGTTATCGCTTTGCCTATGGGAGGTCATTCCTTAGGATCTGGATGAGTGCACCAAAGGCCTACAATCATCAAGCACTCCATTTGTCTTGCGTCGAAATTTTCACCTAACTTCGGATCTGCTGCATCAAATAGCTTTCCGATTCCATAAAGCTCCCAGACCCATTCCACAAGTCGAATTTGGCCTTGTGATGCCCTCGGTTCGATAGCTCTTCTTCCACATGCTATTTCCAAGAGGACGACTCCAAAGCTATAAACATCAGATTCCTTACTTGCCTTGCTTGTATAGATACATTCAGGGGCCAAATATCCCATGGTCTCGGCCAATATGGTTGTTTGTGATCCTTTGGTGTGATCGACTATCCAAGCTAGGCCAAAATTGCCCAATTTAGCCTCGAATTGTGCATCAAGTAGGGTATTAATAGACTTTATATCCCTATGCACGACACATTGTTTCAAATCCTCATGTAAGTATTTCAGCCCTTCGGCGATGCCTTGAGCAATATTGTACCTCTTTTTCCCATGTCAGCAGTGTTTTCTCTTTGAACAAATGAGAGTCTAAGCTACCGTTAGACATGTACTCATACACGAGTAGGAACTTATTTCCCTCATGACACCAGCCGACGAGCTCCACTAAATTTTTATGCCTGAGATGTCTAATCGTCTTCACTTCCGTAGCGTACTCCTTTACGCCTTGTTGGGAATTTGGAGTGATCTTCTTGACGGCAACACGGGAATTTGCATCAGCGAGGTGGCCTTCATACACTCCTCCGAAACCCCCTTTGCCAAGCAACCGGGCATTGGCAAAGTTGTCAGTCGCGACAGCCAAGACCTTGTAGGAGTACTTTTGGGTCCCTTCGACTGTTCAAATCCTTCATCCATCCCCGGAACATCTTCTTCTTCTCCACTTCGATCATTTCTATTTCTCTTTAGCTTATAACCATACCAACCAAATCCTACAACAAGGATAAGAAATACCAAAGAGCTTAAGCCTAAGATAGCCCCCTTCACCCAAGACTTACTCTTTTTCCCTCGTCTTGGTGTGTCGATGGTAGTCGCATTGGTCGTGCCATTTACGTTGTCAAGGATTTGTAGACTGGAGTTGAATTCCCACGAGAAAATTGTATGAGCCTCAAACAACTGCCCTGTCGCTGCCGAGAAACCAAAAACCACCCATTCTGGCAAGTACTCTGTCAGATTGACTGGCTGATAGTAGAGGCTGGTATAATTATCAGCATCATCTCTAAAAACAACACTCAAGTTCATTGCTCTAGAATTGTATGTGACCCGAGCATGGAGTTGTTGACCAAGGATTATCTTGTCATTCATCCATGAGACACAAGTATTACTGACAGAAGCCAAGTTGTTTACATCAATATCGATATGATTACAGAAAGGATCCCATGTATTTGTTGTTTGGTTATAGGAAGTATCAAACTCTACCGCAACAAATGCAGTACTAGAGTTTGTAGATTTTGGATTTGAACCTATGAGGCCTAGAAAGCCTCCTTCTGAGCGCTCAGGGATCTGCGATCCGTTGGGAGCGAGAAAGAAAACCAATCCATCAGCATGGGAGTAGCTCTTATGGGAATTGATAGCGAAAGTAAACTGGCTGACAAATTCTGCCACATTCCCTGTTGAACTATCCCACAGGTGCATCGGTTGATGATATATTGCTCGGCCAACTATGCTTGTAAATCTCTCTGATGGCGCACCTAGAGTGAGTTGGATGTCGGAGTTCAGGACGGAGGCATTGCCCTGAAAAGTTATTCTCTCATCGTTTGATTGAAAAGATGGGAAATTGAAAGAAATGTTGTCAAAGGATTCGGAATTGGCAGATGGAATGCTTAATGAAAGGATGAAGACTATTTGTGCTAGAGCCTCTTTCATCCGACACATTCTCACTGAGCCGTGAGCTATCATTGCTCCAAAGATTTAGAGGCTTGTTTGCGTTCTTTCACCAGCTTCTGTTCGTTGCAGAGAGCACCTGCAGCTACCAAAATCTGAAAATTTGAGTCATTCATGAATGATTAAATAGAAATACAAAAGTTAAATGCAGTCTCAGTGATTAAAGAGCTAGTAGAAAGAAAATGTTTGAGGATGGCCTAAAGACACTTTCAAAATCATTTCATGCCCTCAAAAGGAATTGGAAGAAGTATGAAATGGAAATTATAATATTATATCCATGTTGTTATCCATAACATTAATCTACTTGAAAACATTGCAGCTTATAGATAATTTTGACATTTATAAGAGTGATGGGAGTCCTAGTTGTTTGGGAGGTGCATCAGGAAACAATGAAGAGTATGATCATCATTGACAAATGTACAAAATTTTGGCAGCCAAGATGCACATCAATCATACGATATTCCACATCGACTGACTCTTGACTCAATAAGTCAATTGAGTTCTGCCTATCATGTAGTCGTGATCCCATAGAAGCCAAGTGATTCAAATGAATGGATAGACTTGTGAGAAATTTTTGTGGGGTCGGATTGAAATTGAACATGGCGCAACAGCTGAAAAACAGATGTAGCTTAGACCTTCATAAATCAAAGTTTTGTACTAGCTCTAGTTGATCTTAACCAAAATGGAAATTCATCAAACAACCTGTGAAAACTTGGTGTCAGTTTGCTTAACGCGGACACCTCACTCGCTCAAACCAAACTGTAAGTCTCTCTCTGTATTTCCTTGGCTTCAACCTGTTTGGCCTTTTTGAAATCTAAAAATGCACATCAGGTTCTTTCAAAGCTGTAATTCCTCCACCACGTCACATGAACGGCCTTGACCCCAGCAACTATATACACTTTCTTTAGCCATGCGACGGCGGACTCAAACAGTCACAGCTTATATCGGTTCAATTGAATCCTCCTCGGGAAGGATGATTTGAAACTACATTGGATTAAAGCATCTAGTGCGGAAGCTGAATTACGGGGACTTCATGATGGAATTAAACTAGCTTAGAGCAGCTAAATTAGAGATAACAGTTGCACAACGTATGGCAAATGTCAATACTGATTGGCATCAACATACAGGACTTGTTTACGAGTACATGTCAATTGTTGCTCGTTATATAACTGGCACTTGACCAGCGCATCAACTTAACTTTTAAGAAATACAAATAAGGTCTACAAGGCTGCTGCTCGCAACACAATACCCTGTTAGGTAAGCATTCACTGATAAGTTGCTGTATGGTCTACAGATCATGTGAACTTATATTATACAAATCATTAATTATATATTTCTCACTATGGAACCCTGATTATTTATTGATCCAGATGTACTTGATCTACATGGTCCTTGGACCATATATTGTTCTCTCCATAGCCGGAGATTATGCTATCTAAAATCCGAGTTGGCAACATATGAGCATGTCTTCCTCGTGCAAGTGTTTGCAAACAACTCTGTTTTATGCAACTTGCCTTTCAAGCAAATGCATAAAAAATTCTTGATAGTGCTATCCCATCGCAAAAGAAGAAAGAGACGTTTCTGTAGTTAGTCAACTAGAAGTCAGTCTCCCAAGTTAAGATGAAGAACACTACACGTCCTGATGTCCGACTCTACACTAACTTGGCTAAGAAACATGCTATTTTCAACATCTTTAATCACTTTTCAGTGTTTCGTCTTTTGTTTTTTTCCTCCTTTTTCAGGTTAGAATCATTGTACGAAGTCGCACCCCACTAGGACGGACTCATCAAAGAGAAACTTACCAGCTTTTCTCATAGGACCAATTGAAACTTTATGTCCCAAAAAATCTTCCCATATAAAATTGCCCTTCTTTGCTTTAAATGAAATCTTTTGATGAAGTCCGACTTATGCTTTGTCAACTGATAACCATTTAATCCTCTTTATCGAAAATTTAGAGCAACATATTCCTCTTATTTTTTCACTTGGTATTGCGGGGAACTCCACAGGTCTAGAATTCCATCTACCAAGATATGATCCTCTTCGCCTTTTCAAGAGAAAATTACCAAAAAAGTCATAAATTTATTGTAATTATGTCGATTCAATCATAAACTTATTTTTGTTTACTAATTGAGTCTTAAATTTTTCTAATTATGTCAATTCAGTCCCCGGCCAAATTTGGCCGATTGGCTAACAAGATGTTGGCTGGTATTGGTGGAGAATATTTTAATATTATTTCATTTTAATGAATTTTTTATTAATTTTGTAATCTTTTCTTCTTCCTCTTCTTCCTTTTTTTTTTTTCCCTCCCTCCTTCTTCTGGTGACCGGCCAAAGGAGAGGGCCGGTCGCTAAATTAAGGTGGTTGGCCAAGCCTCATTAAGGGCGAGCTTGCCCAGCCATCACTGGGTGACGGTCACTTGGCCACTAGCGAGGCAAGCCCTCGCTAGATCTAGGCAAGACCGAGCCTTGCCATTGGATTGCCAAGTTCGCCCTCGCCCAGCCATTGGCAAGGCAAGCCCTCCCCAGATCCGGCGAGGGGCGCACATCACGAAATTCGACCCAATTTCGATAAAATGAAATGTGCATATCGTCGGCGTGTCTATAGTCCTTTTTCTCTGCAGGCGATCACTCACGAGTTAACTAACCTATTGGGTGAAGCCGTTAAAGGATGTATCCGCGGTAAAATCCCTAAAAGCTACCTAATTTGTTGGATTAGACTAAAATCGCGTCCAGGTCGATTTTAATCACATTTGATTTAGTTTCGGGAATCGAATATTCGGCGTGTCACATTCATTTTAGGATCCTGTCTCATCATCCGTCAAATTATTGACGAGTCAGAAATTTCAAATAAAGAAATTATCGGGGAAAATCGATACCAAAAAAGAAATTAAAAGGGAATGAGAAAAGGAAAATAATAGAGGTAATAAGAAAATGGTGTTTTCTTATTTAGAAAATTATTTTCTTTCCCTTTTTCTTTCTCTCTCTCTCTTTTCTCTCTCCTCTCCCCTCCCCCTTCGTGCGGACGCCCCTTCCCCACGCCTACTCTCTTTCTTTTACCCTCTTTGACTAGTCAAGCCTTATCCTCTCTCCTCCCCTCTCTCATCTCTCTCCCTCGACACTCTCTCTTCCCCTCCGTTTGAGCGAACCAGATGCCAGAGGAAGAACAGAAGCTGCAGCCCACCGTCGCCGCCCTCCCGACCCCCGGCTTCCCCCTCACCTTCCGCCGGCCTCCCCTCGCCGTCTTGGCCACCGGAGTAGCTTCGGCCAGCCCAACTCAGCAAGTTGCCGAGTGGGTATCCAGCACCTTCGGGCCTGCTTTTGGGCCGTTTCCGGGCCCCGAACCCGAGCCGTGCTTTGGGAAGAATCCTTCCTCGCGTCGCCCTCGTCGGATTGATCCGATTTGTGCGCGATTTGGTGAGTAATCTCACTAATCCTGGATTAGTTGGCTAATTACGTTTAAGGTTGGTTTAGTTTTAATTAATTATGTTTAGGTTGTTAGATTATAATAAATTAGCAATTATTAGTCAATTGTGATGCGATTTAGATAAATTGATTGCGCAATTAACAAGTAGACGTGGTCTACTATTTATTGGAAGTATCTCGGGAATTTTCTGACCCCTGATCGGGCTTCAATTTGACGATTCGGGCCTAAGTGGGATTTTTGGCATTTAAATATTATTTTTCGGAATTAAATTAATTATTTATTTATTTTCCGAAAATTCAACTAAGATGGTCCGGAACCGGAATATTATGCTGGTGACCGTGGTGGGGTCCGTTTATTTAATTGGGCTTTATTTTGTCTTAAATTGAATTTTTAATATTTATTAATTAATTTTCGAAATTAATTAATTAATTATTTATTTTTCGGAAATTAAGATTTTGATGGCCGACGACCGAAATCTCGTGCTGATCGTCGTGGCGTAGTCAGTTTATTTATTTGAGTTCTACGTTGCATGGAATTAAATAACTTGTGATATTTTAGGGATTTACCCTAAATTGATTTGGAATTGATTGAGATTGAATGATTGATTAGTAGATGGCCGAGTATGTTTATTTAGCATTTATAATGCTTTGATTGAGTTATAAAGTGGATGGAATTATGAGAGAATTGGAAATACTCTGGGATTGAACCGATCAGACACGGTGTATGGACCTACGTGGTTCGGTGATTGGGACATCACCGGCGAAACGGCGCGCCTTAAAGAACGCACGTATCGGTCTAGTACATACATTATTGTGGATCTACGTGGTTCGGTGATTGGGATATCATTTGGCGAAACGGCGCCTTAAAGAACGCACGTATCGGTCTAGTACTCATATTGTTGTAGGCATGTATGGTTCGGTGATTAAGAATATCACTGGCGAAAACGGCGCCTTAAAGAACGGATGCACTTGTCTATTAAATACATTGTTATAGGCATGTGTGGTTCGGTGATTATGGATCTCACTGGCGAAAACGGCGCCTTAAAGAACGCACACAATTGTCTATTGAGTACATGGTTATAGGCATGCGTGGTTCGGTGACTAACGATGTCACTGGCGAAAACTGCGCCTTAAAGAACGCACGCAATTGTCTAGTGGATAAGTCACCTTGGCGAACTTGACGCCCGAGAGTATTGACCTAGAATGGTCCGTCTGACATGTAATCGACTAAGTCGATTGAACCGTGATTTGATTGATTGTGCATGGAGATATATGAAGTATCTGTATATAACCTTGAATTGTAGGTTGAGACTGATGCCAAGGTACGTCTTCTACCCTGTGCGTGTTTAGGCAGCCTATAGTATAATGGTTTACCAATCGAGGCTTAGCGGGGTAGAACTCGCTGAGACGTAGTCTCATCCCAGTTTGGGGAAAACACTTCAGGACCCCACTGAGGAACTGAGGAGGAGGAGCCTGAGAAGGATTTTTGAAAGAAGAAGATAATCCCGAGAGGGGTCTTGAGTACGACCTAGATGGATTGAGATCCTATCTTCTTTTGAGATCTCCATTTTGATGTGAATAGTTATGAAGTGGTTTGTATTTTGTATAAAAGTTTGGTTATAAATTTCAATATAAAAAATATGGCCCCGCTTTTCTATCCCATCGTTTTATTGTCAGGAATTTTAAGCTTCCGCATGTGCTTAATAAATGAAAGGGTCGGCGATACATAGTCGAGATATCGCATTATAAAATCGATCAAGTGTGAAGGATGTGTGCGTGCCCGAGGATCGGGGTGTGACAGGGACTCGTTTCGCCAGTGGTTGGGCAAGCTCGACTGCGAGGTGAGCCCTTTCTAGATCTGGGCGAAGGTGAGCTCACTAATCCCTCACCAGTGGATCTAGTGAGGGGGCTCACCCTTGCTTGATCCAGCGAGGGCTTGCCTTGCCGATGGCTGGGCTGTCCTCGCCCAATGATGGCGGGGCGAGCTCACCCACAATCAAGCCTAGCCAATTGCCTTAGTCCAACGACTGGCCCTCCCCTTTGGCCGATCACCTAAAGAAGGAGGGAGGGAGAGAAAAAAAAGAAAAAAAAGAAAGAAGAAGAAGAAGAAGAAGAAAAAATATTAAAAAATTAATTAAAAAATTAGAAAAATAAAATAATATTAAAATATTTTCCGTTGCATTTGTCGCCATCCATGTTAGTCTTTGGTTGGTCAAATTTGGTTGGAATGACTAAATTGATACAATTGTAAAAGTTTTAGGATTTAATTGGCTAAAAAAATAAGTTTAGAATTGAATCGGTATAATTGTAATAGATTTACGATTTTTTTGATAATTTTCAGTGCCACCATAAAAGCTGGTGCATGACACCAAGACAAACACCGTACTAAGGTATAGTAGCAACCGTTAATGGCTACTTGTTCGTGCAGAAGAATGTTTGAAATTGTTAATGGCTCCTTGTTAGCATATTCACTAAACTCTGTTCAAAATCCTTTGACAAACCAACCAAAATACCATAACGCTAGGCACACGCAGAAAAAGAGAGAGAGAGAGAGAGAGAGAGAACCTGGATCTTTCAATGAAAGCTGAGCTAAAGCCAGCCACAAAGCTAGTCAGCAGAAGAAGAGACTGAGAGGGAGAGTGAAGAGAATATCTCTATTTTGTCAGTTATATTGGATAAAAGCGGACTGTTCAAAAAACACGAGTGGGATAAAGAACGGCCGCCTCCAAGTCAAGGTCATGCTTTGGGAGATAATCGACCTGTGTAGGACCAGGCGACATTTTCACGTGCCCTTTCCCATCCTCTTTTCCATCCTCCAATGAAAA
Organism: Eucalyptus virginea; assembly: GCA_014182375.1. Taxonomy (NCBI): domain Eukaryota; kingdom Viridiplantae; phylum Streptophyta; class Magnoliopsida; order Myrtales; family Myrtaceae; genus Eucalyptus; species Eucalyptus virginea. The sequence continues at coordinate 27,045,306 of CM024521.1, read as the reverse complement.
ACTAAAGAAGAATCCATCAATCAAACAAGCCTCTAACGCGAAAATCGGAAGCATAGTCAGCAGACATGAAGATCTACGAGGGGCATTGATGTATGTACGGTATTTTCAAGTAACCTGTTTGTTTTGGACCTAGATAAAAATACAAGGTCCTTTTTTCTCGTTAAAGTTTTTAATATAATTGGAATTTCAGAAAATCTTTGAAAAATATATATAAATCAATTTGTCAATGTATGAGTGTTTAAGAAGAATCGGACTTACGGAAAGTTAAATGCGTAAGTCGCAAAATTTAAGTTGAACAAAAACTAAAAAGTAAAAACCGATTAAAATAGACCCATTAGAATAGTATGTTATAGCAACTAAGTGTTGGCAAAGAAAATAGAAATCGATCCTGAAAGTGATCTGTAGTGACAAAAACCTCGTTGTTCATTTAAGTGGAAACCTTTAATGGCAAAGCTTGTTTTCATGGCGAAAATTCATCTTTAGGGATGGAAAATGCAAATTTCGTCTATAAATGTTGATTATCTCAAGATGAAAACATTTTCATCACTAAATTCTTGACTTATGCTGACAAAATTCTAGTTCGGTCACCAAAAAGATCTCGAGCAATGAAAATATTCATAACCAAGAAGAATTTAATCAACAAAATCACAACTTCGTCCCCAAAGGCCCTCTCTTTAGTGGGGCCTTGTAGCTCTGATATTTCCTGGTAACTCGAATTGTTAATTGGACTTTTTAAATTCCCGTTCTAATCGACAAAACTGGTCGCGGACTTTCTGGTTCAAAATTTAGTCTCCGAAATGATAACATGGATGTTCCGGAAAGAGGAGCTGATATGTTGAGACAGGCATCTGTATGGGAAGGTCTGATGGCCAAGCCTCATCGTTAAGGACACTTTGTTGCTTCTCTGATAGAAGAAGGCTTGAGCTTATAATCTAAATGAGCACCCCAAAGCCCTAGAATTGTCAAGCATTGAACTTGTTTCTCATCAAACTCTTCTCCTAATCTTGGATTTGATGCTTCCAAAAGGCTTCTTGCTCCATAATGCTCCCAAACTCAGTCCACAAGCCGGGCATGAGACCGGCCTTGAGTCAACGACTTCTCTTCAACACAGTATCTCTAGAAGGACAACTCCGAAGTTATAGATGTCCAATTCCTTACTTGCCTTGCTGATTTGAATGCATTTTTAAGACCTTGGAAACCCATGATCTTGCATGTGTATGCCCTCAGTTTTGATTAATTGATTATACCTCATGTCATTGTCACGTGATATATACATCACATAAAATACCTTTTGTTCTCTCACAGCTCATTGCATCGTCTGTAATAGCTGTCGTCCTCATCATTTGTCACCACAGTGGCCATCGCAATTACAATAGTCTCTCCATCTATCTCCTTAGAAAGTAGTCAGCCTTCGAGATCACTATTCATTAACCTTTCTTAGTTGATGAGTGTCATGATCTTAAATGACCTTTGATTGAGGTTGAAGATCTCAATCTGAGTCCTCTTGATTTAAATATACTTCATTTATATAATTTGAAGGCCAAATCCCAAAATTGTTTCACGTATTACTATTCTTTGAGGAAAAGTCTAGTCCCAATCTTTAATCGTGTTAGCATGACAATTGACGTGACATTTTTCATTATTTAAAGCTAAAGAAATAAAGTTAGGGATTTAAAAATATGAAGAAAAGCAAAGCAACGGATGACTAATTAGTAATGACAACCACCGACGCTCGCAGCAATAGTTCCAGGTCGTTAACATTACAGGGAAACAAGATTCTCCGGCTTCGGCTTCCACAGAACAGTCAATTCCGTCCAATATAACAAGCCGCAGCAATAAGCAGCAGTGCTTATATACATGTAATACTTACTGATCGTAGGACACAAAGTTGCAATACATAACCCATAAAAGCAGTGAACTTACTCTGCGTTCGAAAGAAATTCAGAAGAAGCTGAACTTGAAGATTTCTAGGAAGAGCTGGTAAATGCGGACGGTTCAGTACTGTAAGCGCTCGATGGTTCACTGCTTCTAAAGTTGGAGGACGAAATGTGTGACAATTCAGGCGTCGAAGTTGGAGGTGCGATATATGTCGGGATGGGCAACTTTAGTGGGAGAATGGGCGGGGAAGCATCAAAGTTCAAAAAGGCTATCGCCCTGCTTATGGGAGGCCGTTCCTTAGGGTCCGGATGAGCGCACCAGAGGCCGACGATCATTAAGCACTCCATTTGTCTTGTGTCGAAATTTTTTCCTAACTTTGGATCCGCTGCATTTAATAACTTTCCAATTCCATAGAGCTCCCAGACCCACTCCACCAGTTGGACTTGGTCTTCTGATGCCCTCAGGTCGATAGCTTTTCGTCCACAGGCTATTTCTAGGAGTACAACTCCAAAGCTGTAGATATCAGATTCCCTACTTGCCTTGCCTTTGTAGATACATTCGGGGGCCAAATATCCTAGTGTCCCAGCCGATACAGTGGTTTGCGACCCTTTGGCATGGTCAAACATCCGAGCTAGGCCAAAATCGCCCAATTTAGCCTCAAAATGTGCGTCGAGTAGGATATTGCTAGACTTTATATCCCTGTGCACAACGCAGTGTTTCAAATCCTCATGCAAGTATTTCAGCCCCAAGGCGATGCCTTGAGCAATATTGTACCTCCTTTCCCATGTCAGCGGAATTTTATCTTTGAACAAATGAGAGTCTAAGCTACCATTAGCCATGAACTCATACATAAGGAGGAACTCGTTTTTCTCATGACACCAGCCGATGAGCTCCACCAAATTTTTATGCCTGAGATGTCTAATCGTCTTCACTTCAGTGGCATACTCCTTTATGCCTTGTTTGGAATATGGAGTGATCTTCTTGATGGCGACATGGGATTTTGCATCAGCAAGGTGGCCTTCATACACTTCTCCGAAACCCCCCGCCCCAAGCAACCGACTATTGGCAAAGTTGTTAGTCGCAACAGCCAAGACCTTGTAGGAATACTTCTTGGGTCCCTTTGATTGTTCAAATCCTTCGTCAACCGTCAGAACATCTTCTTCTTCTCCACTATGATCATTTCCATTTCTCGTTAGCTTATAACCATACCAGCCAAATCCTGCAACAAGGATAAGAAACACCAAAGAGATTAAGCCTAAGATAGCGCCCTTCACCCATGACTTACTCTTTTTGTCAAGGGTTCGTAGACTAGAGTTAAATTCCCACGAGAAAATTGTATGAGCCTCAAACAACTGCCCTGTTGTTGCCGCGAAACCGAAAACCACCCATTCCGGCAAGTACTTTGTCAGATTGATTGGGTGATAGTAGAGGCTGGTATAATTATCAGCATCATCACTAAAAACAACACTCAAGTTCATTGCTCTAGAATTGTATGTGACCCGAGCGTGGAGTCGCTGACCAAGGAGTATCTTGTCATTCATCCATGAGACACAAGTATTACTGACAGAAGTCAGGCTATTTACATCAATACCCACATGATAACAGAGCGGATCCCATGGATTTGTTGAATGGTTATAGAAAGTATCAAACTCTACCGCAACAAATGCGGTACTAGAGTTGGTAGAGTTTGGATTTGAACCTGTGAGGCCTAGAAAGCCTCCTTCTGAGCGTTCAGGGATCTGCGATCCACTGGGAGCGAGAAAGAAAACGAATCCATCAGCATGAAGGGGTTTCATACGGGAATTGATAGAGAAAGTAAACTGGCTGACAAAATCTGCCACATTCCCTGTTGAGCTATCCCACAGGTGCATGGGTTGATGATATAATGCTCGGCCAACTATATATATGGGTTCCTCCAATGGCTCACCTATAGTGAGTTGGATGATGGAGTTCAGCACGGAGGCATTGCCCTGAAAAGTTATTCTCTCATCGTTCAATTGAAAAGATGGGAAATTGAAAGAAATGTTGTCAAAGGATTCGGAATTGCCAAATGGAATGCTTAATGAGAGGATGAAGACTGTTTGTACTAGCGCCTCTTTCATCCGAGGCATTCTCACTGAGTCGTGAGCTATCATTGCTCCAAAGATTTAGAGGCTCATCTGCATTCTTTCACTAGCTTCTGTTCGTTGCAGAGAGCACCTGCAGCTGCCAAAATCTGAAAATTTGAGTCATTCATGAACGATTAAATAGAAATAGAAAAGTTAAATGCAGTCTCAGTGATGAAAGAGATAATTGAAAGAAAATATTTGAGGATGGCCTAAAGACATTTTCGAAATCATTGCGTGCCCTGAAAAGGAATTGGAAGAAGTATGAAATGGGTATTATAATATTATATCCCTGTTATTATCCATAACATTCATCTAGTTGAGAACATAGCAGCTCGCAAATAATTCGACAGTGCTAGGAGTGATGGGAGTCCTAGTTGTTTAGGAGGTGCATTAGGAAACAATGAAGAGTATGATCATCATTGACGAATGCACAGAATTTTGGTGCCAAGATGCACATCAATCGCATAGCATTATATTTTTGTGGGGTCGGATTGAGAATGAACATGGCGCAACAGCTGAAAATCAGATGTAGCTTAGACCTTCATAAATCAAAGTTTTGTACTAGCTCTTGTTGATCTTAATCAAAATGGGAATTTATCGAACATTCAGTGAAAACTTGGTGTCGGTTTGCTTAATGCCGACACCTCACTCGCTCAAACCAAACTGTAAGTGTCTCTCTGTATTGCCTTGGCTTCAACCTGTTGGGCCTTTTAAAATCTAAAAAAGCACATCAGGTTCTTTCAGAACCGAAGTTCCTCCACCACGTCACATGAACGGCCTTGACCGCAGCAACTATATATGCTTTCTTTAGCCATGCGACGGCAGCCTCAAACAGTCACAAATTATATCAGTTCAATTGAAACGTCCTTGGGAAGGATGATTTGAGACTACATTGGATTAAAGCATCTAGTGTGGATCTAAATTATGGGGACTTTGTGATGGACTCAAACTAGCTTAAAGCGGTTACATTAGAGATAGAGTTGCGCAATCCATCGCAAAATGTCAATAGTGATTGACATCAACATACAGTACTTGTTTAGGAGTACATGTCGGTTGCTACTCATTACATAACTGACACGTTACTGGTGCATCGACTTGATTTTTAAGAGATATAGATAAGGTCTACCAGGCTGCTGCTCGTAACACAACCCCTTGCTAGGTAAGCATTCGCCGATAAATTACCTTGTAGTCTATAGATCACGTGAACTCATATAACCCAAATCATTAATTATATGGTTCTCATCATGGAATCCAGACGATCAATTGATCCGGATGTGCTTGATCTACACGGTCCATGCACCATATATTGTTCTCTCCTTAGCCGGAGATTATGCTATCTAAATTCCGAGTTGGCAACATATGAGCGTGTCTTCCTCACGCTACTGTTTGCAAATCACTCTGTTTATCCTTCTTTTATGCAACTTGCCTTTCGAGCAAATGCAGCAACAATTCTTTGGTAGTGCTACCCCATAGCAAAAGAAGAAAGAGACGTGTCTGTAGTAAGTCAACGGGAAGTCAGTCTCCTAAGGATGAAGAACACTACACGCCCTGATCCAACTCCACACTGAGTTGGTTAAGAAACATGCTATTTTGAACATCTTTCTAATCACTTTTCAGTGTTTTTATCTTATGTTTTCTTCCTCCCTTTTTCAGGTTAGAATCAGTGTACGAAGTCGCACCCCACTTGGATGGACTCATCAAAGAGTAACTTACCAGCTTGTCTCTTAGGACCAATTAAAACTACATGTCCTAAAATTCTTCCCATCTAAAATTACCCTTCTTTGCTTCGTCGACTGATAACCATTTAATCCTTTTTATCGAAAATGTCCAGCGACATATTCCTCTTATTTTTTCACTTAATAAAGCGGGGAACTCCATAGGTCCAGAATCCCATCTACCGAGATTCAACCCTCTCTGCCTTTTCTAGTGCCGCCACAAAAGTCGGTGCACAACACCAAGACGAACGCCGCACTAATGTATAGCAGCAACCGTTAATGGCTACTAGTCCATGGAGAAGAATGATATGAAATTGTTAATGGCTATTTGTTAACACTTAAATGCTACGGAAAGATCTACTAAACATTGTTCAAAATCCTTTGACAAACCAACAAAAATACCATAAAGCTAGGCACACTTGCAGAGAGAGAGGGAGAGAGAGAGAACCTGGATCTTCGAATGAAAGTTGAGCTAAAGCCAGCCACAACGCCAGTCAGAAGAAGAAGAGACGGGGACGGTGAAGATGATGTCTCTGTTTTGTCAATTATATTGGATAAAAGTAGACTTTTAAAAAAGGAGTGGGAAAAAGAACAGTCGCCTCCAAGTCAAGGTCATGCTTTAAAATAATCGACCTACGTAGGACCATGCGACATTTTCGTGTGCTCCTCCAATGAAAAACTAAAGAAGAATCCACCAATCAAACAAACCTCAAATGCAAATGTCCTGCTGTGGCCCCACTCACCGTTAGGAGTTGGCTTTGATATCACCTGTAACATCTTTGGGTTTCCACTGTATACATATTGTCCACTTTGGACACTAAGTTCTCACGGTTTCATTTTTCTTAGAGCAACCTATACTATCTTAAGAAAATGTGTATGTACAGTTAGAGAGACCCAATCCTTATAACCCAACCTAGAACTGCTTTCCTAAGCGATGTGGGACAAGAGATGCGCCCTACCCTACTCACATCTGGGGACCGAGGCATAGATACACTGCCATCCCTCCTCCTCGCACACCGCCGTTTGAGCCGTCACAGCAAAAATCTAGAAGCATAATCAGCAGACATGAAGATCTACGAGGGACATTGATGTATATATGGTATCTAACGTGTTTGTTTTGGACCTAGATAAAAAAAATTAAAGGTACTTTTTTCTCGTTAAAGTTTAAAATATAATTCGAATTCCAGAAAATCTTGGAAATATTATATATAAATCAATGTCAATTTATGAGTATTTCAGAAGATTTAGAAATAGAGAGTCAAAATGCGTAAGTCACGAAATTTAGATTACACAAAAAGTAAAAAAGTGAAAAACCAAGCAAAATAGACCCGTTAGAACAATATGTTATAGCGACCAAGTGGTGGCAAAGAGAATAGAAGTTGGCCCTGAAGGTGATCTACAGTAACAAGTTGCTCGTTTAAGAGGAAACCTTTAATGATGAAGCTTATGTTTTTGTGGCGAAAGTGCATCTTTAGGGATGGAAAATGCATATTCCATTGCTAAAGCTTGGTTGTCTCAAGATGAAAACCTTGTTCATCACTAAATACTTGACTTATGCCGACGGAATTCCATTGCTAAAGGTCCTCTCTTTAGCGGGGTCTTAAAGCTCTGATACTTCCTAGTAACTCGAATTGTTAATTGGACTTGTTAAATTCGCGTTCTAATTGACAAAATTGGTTGTGGACTTTCTGGTTCAAAATTTAGTCTCTGAAATGATAACATGGATATTCGAAAAAATGGAGCTGATATGTTGAGACATGCATCTTTATGGGAAGGTCTGGTGGCCAAGTCTCACCATTAAGGACACTTTGTTGCTTCTCTGATAGAAGAAGGCCTAAGCTCATAATCTAAATGAGCACACCAAGTTATGGCTATAATTATCACCTAGAGGGGGTGAATAGGTGATTTTGCGAAAAATAAAAGAATTTAAATAAATATTGCAGTGAGACAACTTTGATGAAGTGGTTAGATTTTACCAGTCTATAATTCTCATCAATTAATAAAGAGAGTAAGGGATAGAGAATTTGTCACAAAAGTTTATAATGGTTCAACTTTTGCAAGTCTACGTCTACTCTCTTGTGCTGCAGCCTATTGGCTAGAATTCACTAGTAAGAACCGATATGAGGTTACAAGTCTTGAGCTATAAATACTCAAGTATGTGTGAACAGCTCCTTACACTCTCAACCTCTAAAGGGTTATATAGTATCGCTTAGCAAAGACGGATGTGTGAGATCACAAGCACAATCTTCAAACTCTCGGCATTAAAAGTTTCAAATCTCATGAATGCGATATCTATTTCCTTTAGCTTCGAAATCTCCTCTTATACTCCTCCTAATCCAAGTAGACCGTTGGATGTATCTTCAGGAGGACTTATCCAGCCAATCTATCCATTGGCTTGGATCTAGTTAAGAAGATTTGATGGCTTTAGGATTCCTCAAGATTGATGCTTCCCATTATTTTTGTCACCCATACAATAGATGGAATTTCCAAAAAGTTGAGTGTTTATGAATGGAAAGAATGTTTCGCCTTTAGAAAGAAATCCGAGGAAAGTTGAATCCTTGATGGATATTTGCAAGACTTTTCTTTTGAAACTCTTTGTAAATATAGCAAGGAGTCAAGTCAATTTGCCACTGGCTGTTGCATGGGTGATTTACTCCTTCCTATCCGATTGGTAAAAAATATAGTAAAGGAAGTAATGGAGCCATGATTCTGATTTTGATTGATAACGTTTGATCACATCCCATAAGACTTTCCACCTAAAAATACTTTTTATCAGAAACAAAGTCTCTAAGTTTTGTCAACATCAAAACAACTTAGGGAATGTTTTCTCAACAATCCCTCTTTTTTTGAATGATGACAAAACTTACACAAGCATAATTTAAAAAAAAAAAAATTATGAAACTTAAATTGCTCTTGAAAAAGCCGATTTTAAAATGAGATGCGGTTAAATTATAAGAATATTTGCATTGAAAGAATTTTAACAAAATTCTTATAGATAATACTCAGTATCAAAAGATAAGAAAAATTTAACCATTCCTCCTTGATTTTGCGATGCTCAGAGTCTTTAAGATATTGTAGAAAGGTTGTTTGTGAAATTTGCAATCTCAATTACCTCAAATCAATTACCTCAATTATGCTGGTCCACCTTCTACCCCTTTTGTTATTAATCAAAAAGATACTAAATAATGCATTATATCATAAGCAACTCACAGTACAAAGGTTAGTCCAAAAGGTGCAAACAACAAACCTCAAACATTACATACTAAATGACAAAAAAAGTCCAAACTTCGAAAAATAAATCAAGCTAGAAGATTAGTTAGAGGAGGATGGTTGGATTGGATCAGTGCCTGGATTAGGAACTTGAGTAAGAGTTGGAGAAGGAACCTTATGTTCTAGTGGCAATTGAACAAGAACATAGAACTGCATGTGATCCAAGGTATGCTCCATGTTTATCATTATGGCATCCAAAGCTTCAACTTGTGTTTTGAGAAATATTTTTGAGTTGTTCAATTCTTTTTCCATCTTGTCCTTTGCTCCATCATTCTAAGTAAGGTCCGTAGAAATAGCCTATCTTAAATGCTTCAACAACAGGAATTCTTGATGGATTAGTCTCTAGCCCAAGTTTCATCTCCATATCGATGCCTTGTTGCCTTTGCTTATTAGCACCAAACTGCCCCCCAACATCTGCAATTCCTTTCCCTTTATCCTGCACAACTGGATTAGAAGTATGAGCAAGGTCAGTAATTTGCTCACCAATGATGCCATGAGTTGTAGTAGCAAGGACTTCTTAGCAGTAGATTTGGTAAATGGAAGAGTTGTCACTCAAACTTCCTGAGTTTCTAGGACATTGTGAAGAACTCCAATCATGTCAGCAATTTCATCAAGAATGGAAATAGGGTCTACAATAGGTGTATTAGGAACAACATCTGAAGACAAAGATATGTCTTGATGTATGTCCTAAGAGTTAGGTACTTCTTGATTTTCTTGAGCCTTTTCAACACCAGCAATTTCTTCTTTGTCAGCCTCATTAGGAAACTCAATAGGAATGTTTTCCATTGTGCCTTATGCATGACCAAGCACCCCTTCAGTGAGTACCATAACTCCAGAGGAATCAGCTTCAACAGCACCTATATGAGAGGCAAGATCCTGTTCTCCAATAGTGATTTGTTCTTGAACTAGTTCTTGGTGCTTGGTGATAGTTTTGTCCAAAATAGTCTCCTCATGTTCATCAGTATTGTTGCCACCTTTTGGATCATAAGTGAGATCAACATCCACCATACTATCTTGATCATCAGTTTGTCTAAGTGGATCCTCACATCCTTTTGTTGTTGTTCTACAGTAGTAATATCCTCTGTCTGCTCTATAGCCACTCTTGTTCCTATTTCCACCTTGGCTTCATTCTCTTCTTCAACATCATCATTGGTATTAGGTTGATATGCATCGATGATATCATCCAAATCTATTGTTTCTTCTTCAGAGTCAGTTAGCGTTTCTTCATTGAGCCTTTGCAAGAAGGCTCAAGAGCTTTGTCTCTATTTAGTAATCTTTCTCCTCTTCGTTGGGTGATTAACTATCTCTAACACAAATTCTTTTGTATTGATTCTCAGAAGTTTCCTTTTCGTATTCTTCCAACCTTTAGTGGTATGCCTGAAACTCATCTTCTGCATCATCTGTTCATCTATCTTCATCAAAGGTAATTGATATTTGCTCAATTTTCTTCAGATCTTGATGTCTAATTCACGAAAAATCTTTGTGATCAGACAACCATAAGGCAATTGCCCCTTGCTTTTCAATACGGTTCTATATATGTGTAGAATAACAAGGTGAGCAATTAAAAAAGAGAGACCATTTAAGATGACCCACATCAACTTGGTTTCATATTGCAAAATATCCATTGTGGAAGATCTTTTTCGGTCTTAGATAGTTAATGATAATCTTATGAAGTACAATTTGTCTTAATGGAAACAATTGATAAGAGACATGAGATTTGTCATCTATGGTAAAGTCAGAAATACCAAAGAGTTGTCTATATGCAACATCAAGATCAATGTCTATCGACTTGAATTAAAAAAAAATTGACCCCCATCAATTTTGCTAGATCCCGTGCTTGAAGCAGATATGATAATTTCTTTTCCAAAAATTTTGAAATTGCTGATAATTTGACAGACAATGAGACCACGTCCAATAATTTAATCTCGAAACTCTCAAAAGTTCAATACTCAAAATTGAATTAAATTTCATGATTAAACTATCGGGTGGCTTTTAGGAATTCTCACGAGGTTGACCTGTGATTGATAATTTTTTATCTACGTTTGTGCCTCTTTAAATCATGAACGACCCTCAATTATTATGTAATTGCGAGGGTTCAATTACATACCATAAATATAAAATCAATAGAAAAAAAATCAGTTTATTGTCGTTCAATGCGAATATCGTAATTGTGTAAATCACTCACGAACCGACTACGTACTTGTGTCATCCCGAAATTTGGCCCTATTTCGAAATATATGAAATGGTTATTTCATCGATGCACTTATGATTATTTTACTCTGAACTGATCATTCACGAGTTAACTAATCCATTGGGTGAGGCCGTAAAAGGGTTAAAATGAGAAAGACTAGAGAATTTGATCGGAAATCGACCGCTCGACCATAAGGATTGACAAGGGTCATACTACATTGTATAAATCAAATAGCGAACGGATATAAATTGATTCAACTAAAGTACATAGTTGGTTTGCAGGCGATTCTACACAATTACGATGTTCGCGTCGAATGACAATATACCGGTTTTCTATTGATATTATATTCAGGTTATGTAATGGAACCCTTACGATTACATGACAACCGAGGGTCATTCACGATTCGAAGATGTACAAATGTGGATTGAAAATTATCGACCACGGGTCAACCACACGACAACCCCTAAAAGACACCCGATAGATTAGGTTGTACTAAATTCGCGTTCGATCGATTTTAACCTTGAAATTTAATTCGATTTTGGGTATTGAATTTTTTTAGGGTTTCATATTTAATTATTGGATGTCGTCTTATCGTCCGTCGAATTAGCGGCGAGCCCGACATTTTAGAAAAAGAAATTATCGGATGAAAAATCGTAGATTGGAAGAAAAAGAAAAATGATAACAATATTATTATTATTATTTTTCTCTCTCATTTTCTTCTCTCTCCTCTTTCACCTCTCCTTCGGCCGAAATTTCTTTCCTCCCTTTTCTTTTCTCTTTCTTCTCTCTCTCTCTCTCTCTCCCTCACGTTTTCTTTCCCTCTTTCGCATGCAATTTCCACCCCCCTTTTTCTCCTCTTTCTTCTTTTCTCCCTCTCTCTCCCACTTTTCCACCCCCTCACTTACGCCAACCCTTTTGCCGCAATTTCCCCCAACTTCCCTACATTACTTTATTGTTTCTCTCTCCTCTTCCCCACTTTCTCCTCTCGACAACATCCCCTCCCTTCTTCTTTTCTTTTTCTCTCCCTTTTCTCTTTCTCTTCTCCCCCTCGTGCATTCTCCCTTCTACCATAGCACCCCCATCTTTTTCACCTCCATTTATTTGCTTTCATTTTCTCTAACTTCATCATCTACTAGTCTCACCACCATCTTCCATTTCCACCACCACTGCGCCACCATCGTCCTCACCATTGCACACCGTCCCGTCAAGCCAAGCGCCCTTGGCCTTGAGCTCAACTTCAACAAACCATCCCCGTTCAAGTTGTGAGCCTCATGATTTCGGCGTTGTCGTGCTGCCATCGCCGGGAGTTCTTCAATCCACAAATTAAGTTAGGGGCTAACTATACTTGTTTAGGAGATTGGTTTAGGTTAGCTTAAGTAGAGGTTAATGATAATCTATAATAGTTATATTAGTATTATAATGGGTTAATATTAGTCAAACTAGGGAGATTTGCACCATTAAGAATGGGTTGTTCGAAAACAGGGGCCGTTCTTTGAACTGGTTCCTGGATGCTTACCGTTTGTAAATTTTGTAGGTCGAGATTAATTGCGAATTGGAAGCTGACATCTTCTAAAGAAATATTTTAGACATCCTTAGCTACAACATGTATTTTTCTCAAGATTTTTCGGGACTCAGAAGTAGGAGATATCAGCTCTGTCGTTTTCAAACAAAACTTCAGTTTTAGCTGGAACCAGTAACCTTTTAGGATTCTAAGGGTTTTTATCAACTCTTGAAGTCCGAATTTAAAAATGTTTTCCTCACAAAAATTGCTTCTAGTTTAACATACTCAAATTTCAAATCAAACGAACATGTTTCGGACCTCAAACCAAACTGATTTAGGAAAACTGACTTTCTGGAAACAGACCCAGTTTTAGTAATAGATTGAGCGATTTAATAGGCTGAATCTAGAAGGATCTAGATTTAGATGTCTTCATGAAAAATATATATATTTTTTTTAATGTTTCCTCTTCAACATGTTCAAATTTTAGAATTTTTCAAAGTTAATTGATTAGATTTTTGGAGTGAAAACCGAAGACATGCAAGTATATTGTGTCCGCTGGTTAGGGCCGGTAGAGTTTGTAATTAATTATAATGCTTTGCTTGCTTGAATTTTTATATGTGGTGATGTGATTGAATTATGCAACCGATTGATGAATTATGAAGTTTGATAAATGCATAAATGATATAAATATCCGTCACGAGCCTTTGGGGCCGAACGATGCTCCTTAGGGATGTCCTAAGTTAATGGATGCTGATCACAATGGATGCTGGACCGATGCTCCTAATTGGAATGCCGTCTAGATGTAGACGTTACCGTGCTCGATGGTATGAGATGATGCTCGGTCATGCTAGAAGACCGCTAACTGTTGAGTTGGCCGTGATCGGTGGGTCGAAGTCCGTTGAGGCTTATAAACAATGGAAATTGAGGGACCTAATTAGGAGACAGAATTGTGTAGTGCAGTATGGGATGCATCATAACAATTTAGTCTGGTAGTTGGGGGCCCGTATGACTGTGATGATATGTACGCCCATGCATATGTATTTATGTATGTGTATATATATGGGAAATGCTCCTATGATATGTGATCTTGATACAGTTATGTACGTTTTGATTGATACTGACATGCAGGAAAGTGCTGGTGTTACTGGAACTATGGGAAATATGGTTAGGATGCATGTGGGTATACTTTTCTCCTAATCGAGATTTAGGGGATGGACTTGCTGAGACGTTGTTGCACCTCGTTGTGGGCTAAATTCTTCAAGTCCTTAGATGGAAGACAATTAAGCCAGATGCAGAGGGTTGCAGGAAGTGGGGTATGAGTTTTTTTTTTTTTTTTTTTGTAGCCTTTTCCAAATGCTAACGGGTCTTCTGTCTGATTTGGATAATAGGTGACAACTCATCCAGGACTATCGAAAAGTCTAGCAGGGTCATAGGGAGGGACTTGATCCCATGGATAAGGAGCTCGGAACGTAGATAGCCTAGAAGCTCTTATTTTTTATATAGACCCATGCTATGTTAGACTTTTATGTACATAAACACTACTGTAAAAACATGTGTGTTTTATGAATATATAATCCTATGTTTGCTATCCCATTTCTATGTTGTCTGGAGGTTATTATTACGTTTCTGCTTGTGCAATAAGATGAATGGGTCGGCAACAATTCCTAAGATGTTGCAAATTTTTAATCGACCATTAAGGAATTGGCATGTGCTCGAGGTTTGGGTCGTGACAGTACTTCCGTCGAATTGACTTATATCCGATCGCTAATTGACTTATAATAATATAATATTGATCCTTGTCGATCCTTATGGTCAAGCTGTCGATCCTTGTTCTCTGATTTTTCGCGTTTTAACTCTTTACAGCATTACCGAATAAATTAGTTAACTCATGAGTGATCAATTCAGAATAAAATAACCATAAGTGTGTCGATGAAATAATCATTTCATATACTTTGCAATAGAGTCAAATTTTGGAATATCACAATTCTTCCTTTCTTACAAAAATTTCTTCCTTGAAAGTTGAATTGTTACAATTCTTCAACAAAAATGTGAGGGTGTTGACGCCTCATCGACTCTTCGCTTTCCCATGTGGCTCCCTCCGTTTCATGGTATCGCTAGATCACTTTGACTAGGGGAATCATCTTGTTACGTATTACTTGCTCTTTTTGATCCACTATCCAAACCAGTCTCTCTATGTACAACACTCTATCATCAACATCTATTTCCTCGAAATTTAACACGTGGTTCGGATCGGGCTTATACTTCCTCAGCATAGATATGTGAAAGACACCATGCACTTAAGCAAGTCTTGGTGACAATACGAGATGATATGCCAAAGTCTCAATCCGTTCCAAAATCTCGAAGGGACCAACGTATCTCAGGCTCAACTTTCCTTTCTTGCCAAAATGCGAAGTACCTCACATCGATGATACCTTGAGAAAAACGCGCTCACCTACTTGAAACTCCAAAGGCCTACATCGTTTATCTACATAGCTCTTCTGATGGCTTAGGGTGGTCTTAAGCTTTTCTCAAATGGCTTTGACGGCATCCACTAACTGCTGAACCAACTCAGGACTCGTAATCTTACATTCTCCTATTCTGTCCCAACGGACAAGGAGTTCTGTAAACCCTGCCATACAATGCTTCAAAAGGCACCATCTTGATGCTTTGCTAATAGCTGTTATTGTAAGCGAACTCAACCAGATGAAACTATTCCTCCTAGCTTCCTTTGAAGTCCAATATGCAAGCTTGCAGCATATCCTTGAGCGTTTGAATAGTCCTTTTAGACTGGCCATCTATCTACGGATGATAGGCGGTGCTATATTGCAGCTTTGTTCCCAAAACAGTTTGTAGACTTTTCCAAAAAGCTGCCGTAAACTTTGGGTCTTGATCTGATGTGATCGTCACTGGCACTCCACGAGAACAAACTATTTGTCCCACGTACAACTCAACATATCTGTCTAGAGCAAAGTGCTTTTATACAGCGATTAAGTGCACAAATTTTGTCAACCTCAACCATAACCTGTTGACACCTAAATTTTACAATTCTATTTAGGACTTAATCGTGTAATAAATTAGGAATTAGTCACTAAAAAATAAAAATAAAAAGAGAAAAATAAAACGTGGGAGGGGCCAAGCCGGATCCGCTTTGGCTCAGCCCATGCCACCTTCCCCCTCCTCCACCTTCGCATGAAACCCAAGAGAATCAGCAATAGAGGCGAGGAGGGAGGAGCTTAGGGAGAAAAAAAAACCGTGAGAGAACAGGAGCAACAAAGGAGAGAGAGCAGAGAGAAGGGAGTAGAAGAGAGATGAGGGACCTCGAGGGAAGAACAGAGACTGCAAAGAAAAGAGAAAACCGAGAGGGAAAAGGAAAAAAAAAAGGGAGAAAACTAGAGAGAGAGAGAGAGAAACTGAGGGAGGGGGGCAGGATTCAAGGAGGGAGGTGCCATCGTCAATGTTGCCCAACATCGTTTGAGTCGCCGCCCTTCGAGCTCGAAGCTGTTCGAGCCACCGCTGTTCGACCCCCTGCACTCAATGCCGCTACTGCCGATGCCAACAGCCTCAACATCCGCCACTGGTACTCCCGACGCCGAGCCAGTTGAGACCAGAGGGAGTGGGAGGACGAACTCAGAGCCTCTCAGACTTGAAGATCCGAGGTAGGGGATTAGCCAAAGGCCTAGATCTTATTGTGCTTGATCAGATTTGGGAGTAGATCGAGCTTCGCCACATCACCAGGCCGGTCGCCACCACTGCCGTTCAATCATTATCGACACTGCCAAGCCACACCTTTCTAGAACCGCCATTGCTCACTGAGCCACCGCCCTTTGACCTCAACTCTTGTCCAAGCCGCGACGTTGCTGCAGCCACTGTCTCCATCCTCACCTGCCTTTTCACCTAAGTCGAGAAGCCGTTGTAGCCCGCACTGTCGAATGCCAGCCATCACCTCTCATTCCCCTGCGATGCTGTAACAACCTGCGAGCTCACTTATAGCACCTCCACCCTCAGCCCATCCATTTGTAACGCCCCTGCCAAGCCGCTCGACTTCATCGCTCACCACCGCCGCGTCGCCGCCGCCGTCAAGCCCATTGCCATCGTCGTTAGCGCCACCAAGAAACCCTAGGGTTTTAGCCAAGAACCGGGATGGGCACGAATCTCAATCGAGTAGGGTTTTTCGTCTGCATGGGCCTATCATGATGGGCCATCTAATTTTGGGCTTGTGGGCTTGGGCTAGTTTAGTAAGGGCTTGTGGGCCTGTTTTGTTTTAAAAAGAGAGGAGAGGGGAATTTTTGGGCTGGGCCCACGCTTCGAGCCCGCTGGGCCGAACTCAAGTCCCGTCTCCGACCGGACCCGACCCGTGCCGACCGGGTCAGGTTGGACTAGACTCGACCCGGTTCACCCAAAAAATAAAATAAAAATTAATTTTTTTTCAAAAAAATAATTTTTACAAAATATATAAAAATTAGAAAATTTTGAAAATCCATAAAATGTAGGTTTTCATTAGGAATGGCCATGTATTGCCTTTATAGTGTAATTAGGCCTTTATTTGCTCGTATATTGATTATATTGCATGTTTAATTTACATGTTTAATTATGTTTACAATTGTTTAGTGGCATGTGTTAATTTTACTGCAATTAGGATCTTAATAGCTATGATTGTTACTTTAATAATTGTGCACCCGCATGATCACCTCACATGTTAGTGGATAGGTATAAAATCAAGCCAAACTGCATGACAAAAATCCTTTATTTTAAAATGAACAATATTAGGTACTGAAATGGCACTAATTGATTAATTAGTATAATCAAGTCCCTGACCCTAGATTCTCTGGTTGTGTAGGAAGTGAGGTATACTCTCATACCTCACTTGGTTTCTAGTTGACCCCAATAGGCTAGTGACGACTCCTTATTCTAAAAATCTTTAAAAATACCCTAATGTCATGCGAGGCATGGGCTTGGGAGAGTCCGCATCTAATCATGGGCCATAGGTCCATCCTTTAGGTAATACCCCTAAACTTGTTCCATTTCTCGAGGGTAGGTCGTGATAGCTTGGCGACTCCACTGGGGATTTGGTTTTAAACCTTAGAGGACTTAGGCCAAAGTTAATCTTGTTCAATAATATTTTTGTTTGGTAGTGAGGATTTTAGGTATGTCCCTTATATTAAAGGTGTTAAATGTTTTTGCAGAATGGGATGTATAAGGGGAAGTGTTTGCTCACCTTTGTCTTGCAGGAAAGTGTAGGAATGTATGGTTTATTTTTTAATTATGAAGTGCTGATTGCTTATAAATTTTCACGTTTGCGTCCCTTGCATTGCACTACACCATAGCACACACTACCTGCCGCTGATCTTGGGCCACATAGGATCACTTAGGATGGTGTTGAGATGGATACCACTCCGACTACAACCACGTAGTATGAGTCGCCCATCTCTACCCCAAAATTTCTTTCTTCATGTTGAAGGTACCCACCCTGATCTGCAATCGTGCAACACGAGTCGATTCTTTGACGAAGTAGGAGTCATGGGTAACACGACCTAGCCACAACCTTGTTGGTTCTGTCTGGTGATCCTAAGGCTTCATTTTGAGCCGTATAGAGTAGGAATCGAACCACATCTCATGTGCATGTCTATGTAAAAAAAAAAAAAAAAAGAAGAGACAAAGGTCGGCACCCATTGTAAGTGTCATTTTCCTTTTTATTTGCTCATTTTGTATTGCATTTTCATCTTGAAATTTGCACAAATCAATCGAATGCCCTCGGTGATGTAGGCTTATGATTGAAAAATTGGCAATCACTTTTGACAAGTGAACATTTGAATGCAAGTTCAAATATATATATATATATATATATATATTTGGCCTTGTTGAACACATGATTTTATTTAAATTCCTAGTTATGGGCTCAAAATCACATTTTGAAAAAAAAAAAAATGCCAAGAAAAGGGGCTTGCAAGTTGCGATTATATATTGGGGCACAAAACTTTAGATTGCATCTTTGATCAAACTCTTTCCTTCTCACATTTTGGGACTGAAATGCAAATCACATTTTGTATAGATTTCTCAAAATTGAAGTCACTTCATTTCTTGCAAGAGTAAAATTATAAAATCAATCTCTTCAAAAAAAAAAAAAAAAATCAATGCCACTTTTGCATATGAAACTTTTGGAGTAAAAGTGGACATTCGATTGATGACCGTGGATTGATTATTTTAATGATGCCATCTCTTATGATAAAATCTTGGCGAAATACTAAAACCCCGTGATAAGGATTGTGGGGCATGTACCGTCACCTCGATTTTATTGTAAGAAGCGACCTCATTAAGATATCATTTTCTCTCATTCACATACTGACATTGTCATTTTTTTGCAGGTTATGCACAACGCTCCTTGACATTCTCATGGTGACCACATAAAAAAGTGAATTCTAGAGCTAGGACAACAATTGATTTTTACTTTCATCGGTGCAAGAGTTTCTTGTATTTTATCATTTTTATTATTCTTGTTAAGAATCTTGTTTTCCATTTTGAGTTTTGATTGTGAATCCAATTGTTTCTTTTGTAAATCATGCGACTCACATTTTTTGATGATGGAATTCAGTTTTGTGAAAATCATTTTAAAAAAGAAAAAACAAAGTGAAACAAATTCAAAAGTGTTTTAAGCGAACCTTTACATCTACCTTCCAAAATGAATTTCAAGAAAACTTTACTTAAGGCCCTCTCTTCACGTGGTCGCTTTCTCAGATAGAATGATGTGTTTATTTGAGACCGGCATCTACTCCTTCTAAAAGATAAAATTGTAGGCTCGTGGAACTTGAGGAGTAAGCATGCATCGAGGCATTGTCGACACCAATCTTTGGTTCTAGAAAGTTTCTTTATTTGGAGATTGGGCATCACCATCACTAGATTTTTTTTTTTTTTTTTAAT
Organism: Eucalyptus virginea; assembly: GCA_014182375.1. Lineage (NCBI taxonomy): Eukaryota > Viridiplantae > Streptophyta > Magnoliopsida > Myrtales > Myrtaceae > Eucalyptus > Eucalyptus virginea. The sequence continues at coordinate 27,025,728 of CM024521.1, read as the reverse complement.
GAGTTTTATCAAGAGCCGCATCATATGTTACTAAAAGGATAGCATTAGGGCTCTTGCGCATTTTGGCAATTAAAGCATTTGAACATTTGGCTGCAAGAGCTTTCTACTATCGGCATTAGAGATTCATGTTGCAAAATGCTACTTTGTTATATGCTTTATCGCAAGGGAATGAAGCAAATGCCTTAGGTGCCAAAATAACTCATCGATCTCGTTCACTTTGCATGATAAGACAAATGAAGGGAGTTGCCAAGTATCCAAAAGGATAAATTTGAAGGAAGAGTAAACTGTATCGATTCTCATTATCCATTTCTGATACCGTTTCTAACATGATTTTCTTTTCATTGTCAAAGAGACATCAAGAGTACCAAGTTTTGTAACGTTCCAACAAATGCAATGGAGCATTGTTGAACTCTATTCATCTTAAACAAAGAAAGATTCAAATGATGAAGCGGAGGGGCAATATTATCCCTTCCTTCATGAGAGATACCTTGGGATGTTGATCGCTTGACTTTGAATATGATATGTCTCGTTCTTAAACTTGATTCTCTTCAGCATAAAAAATGACATGTCCTTTTCTTTGGTACATGACAGACTCGAACAGAGCAAAAGTTTGTCAAATAAAGAGTTGGAGAACAACGTCTGATTCAGAGAAAATCCTCTCATTCCCCCACCAATGAAGTGTGTTGGAACAATATTGTCAAATTCATCAAGAAAGGATGTATCATTCCTCGATTGAACCTAATTAAGTATGGAGATAACCCGTTTCATCTCCTCTTCTTATAGGGTGATAAATAAAAAAAGTTGCACATTGACTGTAGAAGCAGCGCCTTCCACCAAGGAATCAGGAAAACATCAAACACTTAAAGGCGAATACAAGGAAAGGGTATTGTCGAGTTACCTAATATCCATGAAGGTGAATTCAAGAGTTATTAGCGCCTAAAGGATGAAAATGAACAAGGGGTAATAATGTATCGTTTCCAATAGTTCAATCCCTAAAGATTTTTGTACTAACATAATCTTTCACATTCTTTACGGGGTTATCGAGTCGCCATGCCGCAGGTAAGTACCCTTCTTCTCAATTTTTTTTTTAAAAATTAATAAAAAGAAAAAGAAAAAAATGGAGAATTTCCATTACAAAAAAAGAACCTTTGGCGCTTTTCTAGAGACAAACACAAAAATGGATAATTGAGAAAAAAATTTCCACAAACTTTTTGAGCATCATTTTTATCTCAAAATTATTTTTTTGTTTTGTGGGTTATTCATTTCGAATCAAATTTCCCTATAGAGATTGATCTACTTAGATGATCTCGATAGAGTGAAATAGAGACGTTGATCATGCCAAACAAGAAGCTCTTAGGATGAAAAAAGGTAAGCCATTTCCAAAGACGTCATTCAAACACTTTTGAGAGTTGAGCGAAAGGTGACTTTCTTTTAGGACGAATGATTCATTTGCATTGAGTGCAAAGATCGAAATGATAAAGGCGTTTCCTTCATCAACCCCAAGCACCGAGCCGACATCTTGCTAGCCTTCAGGCCAAATAAAGATGATCCTTCAAAGTGCCCCTATCAAGAACGACCCTACATTGGGGGCAGTATAGGCGGTTATAGTCGTGTTGTAGAGCGAAAGATTGAGAAAGATTCTATTACTTTCACTTGTGTCAATCTTCTGGTAATAGCTTCAGAGGAATTCTTATCCAAGTTTGACTCATCCCAATGTGAAGAAGAGCATTTCCTTCTCTATCCAAACACTGATACCCGTTGCTTTAACCGATTTGGGCTTGATTATTCATTTCTGAACTCTAAGTGGTGATCATCTCCCTTCACTGGGGCAAGGCATAAGAATTGACCAAATGTAATTGACAGTCACAAGAAAATGTGAAAAGCATCTCAAAAGTCAAAAGAGTTACAGAAGTTCAAAAAGTAAGGCCAATGCCCGTCAAGAAAAAAGAGCCAAAAGACTGCATCTTATGTGAACAAAAAAATTATCAAAGTCAAAGTGCCTGCGTAAAAAAAAAAAAAAATCATCGCAAGTGCAAAGGAAATTAGAGAAAGGAGCAAAGCTCCCATGCAGAAATGATTAATCAATGGGCTTTCGAGATGTGCTGTGTTTCAAAAGCCAAATGATTCCAAAAGATTGAGTGACATAGTCACAACGCCATGATGATCACTAGCTCTTAAAAAGAAAAAAAAAAAACTCCCTTGAAAAGTTTAAGCCTTTCGAGCCTCTCTCGAGCCAACATTATGACCCTCTTCTAAAGTCTCTTCTGATTTAGATGGTTTAAGTGAAAATGAGAATGCCACAAAGAAGATATTGCTTGAATGAGTGAAAGTAATTCTATCTTCTCTTATCTTTCATGTTCTCGACTTGTAAACCCAATGAAGATAGCAACAAATGTTCCTTTACTGGCCTTAAAGCAATAATTCCTTTGTGTAAGCCCTAACCGAGCCTATATTGTAGTCCTTTCAAAACACCTTTTTGATCGATCATATTGTGCTTATTGCGAATGCTTCCGAAAGCCTTTGACATGGGTTATATGAGATACCCTCAGCAATCAATTACTTCCCACGCGAATAGATGGAATCAAGCAGCTATTTTATTAAGAGTGTGTGAGAAACCATTTCCGACTAAGAAGCTCTAGTTTGGCATGCTTAATGAGCCTTGTTCACGGGTCATAGCCGTTCTGATAAGAACTCGACTCCTAGAGAATTTGATGATTAATGATACATTCCCAAGCAAGATGACAATTTTGCGCCACATGATGCTGATTGATATTGAATGTTTTTCTAAAGTAGTCGGACTCAGCTTGATTAGCTTGTTTAATTAATGCTATAATATTGTCAATACATCTCTTGATGACGTCTCTAATGACATTTGCTCAAATTGAGTTTGACAAGATTCCTCAGTGAAGCCATGCAGTTTTCAAGGGGTTAGTGGGTGCTTCCTTAAACACCAAAGGTTCATGGTCAACGTTAAACCATGTCGTCTCCAATGGTTCATGGTCAGCCTTAAACCATGTTGTTTCCAAAGGTTCATGGTAAGCCTTAAACCATGTTATCTCCAAAGGTTTATGGTCAGTCTTAAACCATGCCATCTCCAAGGGTTCATGGTCAGCCTCAAACCATGTCATCTACAAGGTTCATGGTTAGCCTTCAACCATGACATTTCCAAGATTGGTGGGTTCATCCGTGAACCACACTTGTCCACATCCAGTCGAAACCCGTTCGTACATGGCGAGATTATCATACTCAGTCAAAACCCGTTCGTACATGGTGAGACCTACCTCCTGGTCGAAACCCGTCGTAATAAGTGAGACTATCATCCAGTCGAAACTCGTTCGTACACGGTGAGACCTATCTCCCAATCGAAACCCGTTCGTACACGGTGAGACCTTTGTCCCAGTCGAAACCCGTTCGTACATGGTGAGACTATCATATCTAGTCGAAACCTGTTCGTACACGATGAGACTATCATATCCAGTCGAAACCGTTTTTTCACTGTTAACACCAAAATTTTACAATTTTTTTTGGACTTAATCGCGTACAAAATTAGGAATTAGTTACTAAAAAAACAAAAAAAAAAAAAAAAAAAAAAAGAAGAAAAGAAAAAGAATGGAAAATGGAAAATGAGATTGGGCAGGGGGCAGGTCGGCTCGACTTCTCGTTCCCTTTTCTTTCTCCTTGCCTGGCTCAGCCCATGCTCGAATTTGTGGGCTCCTCCTGTCATCGTCTGTGAGAGGAAACCCTAGAAGAAAGAAAGAAAGCACCGAAAGGAAGGGAAGAAAAAAGGCAGAGACATAATGGGGAGAGAGAGAGAGGAGACAGAGAGAGGGGAACAAAGAGAGAGCTCGAGGGAGGGAGCTTGTGCCGCCGAGTTCAAAGCTACACCACCACCGCTAGGAGTGAGCAACGGTCTAGGGTTGACCCTGGACCGACCCTAGACCGGCCCAACCTTGCCGGTCCTGGTCCGGTTCCCAAGGGGACTAGATTGGTTCTTGGTCCTGAAATTCCAAGACCAACACTATGCGGGTTGGTTCTCGGTCCTAAGAGTTTTGGGTCGGTCCAAGCCAGGACCAACCCTGTATATTATATTATATTATATTATTTATACTTCTTATATATATTCAAACCTAAGTAAAATGTCTATTATATTATATTATATTATATTAAGATGTTCTATCAATAGCACTAATAATAATTTCAATTTAAAACTTTTGTTGAGTATTAATTATGTGTCGTTTATTTTGTTTTCAGGTGTTTAGAAGTTCAAGTGAATTAACAAGAGGTGAAGTTATATATTCATGGTTTATATTAAGTATTTTGAACTTTTTATGGTTTAATTATATTTTATTAATGAATTTCAACTACACTTTATTTTTTAATTTGTGTCAAATGGTAGAAGTTTTTGAAGAGTGGAGTAGTACTGTAGTTGCTACGGTGATTTGCTAGTCAAGTGGTGTGAAGCTCATTTTTTGATTGAGTGGACTCTACGTAATCAAATGCTAGTCAAGTGGTGTGAATCTCATTTTTTTGGTTGATTGGACTCTACATGATCAAATGCAGGAAAACACTTTTGCATATAGTGTTATGAATATTAAAGATAGATGATTACAAGAACTTTCCATCTTGTCCCATATCTTGATGAGCGGTTAGGAAGTACGAAATTTCTATTATTGTGTCATCTTAAATTTACTAAATATGAATTTGTATTTATAATTTAGTTGCACAATGCCATATTGTCGATGGATGTGTAATTTGAATTCGTAGGTTTGCTTTTTTAGAGAGTATAAAAATAATACGAAAAAAATCATCGATTGGTCCCGGGTTGATCCTAGAACCGGACCAAATCCATTGGGTCAATCCGATCCTTGGTCCCAAGCTCAGTAGGGTTGGTCCTAGGGTTAGGGGGTGGCCCGGACCAACCTGCACCATTCTCACCCCTAGCCACCGCCGCCGAGGAGCCACCCAATCGACGTCGTTCGCCTCCGTTTTCCTCGAAACCCAAATTTGAAGAAACGCAAAGACCACAGAAAAAGAGGAGGAGGAGACAGAGAAGGAACGAAGGGGAAGGGGGCAGCGGCGTGCCGCTTTGACGATGTCCGAGTCCGCCCTCCTTGCCATCTCAACCCGACGCCTGTTCGACTCCCTACACTTGATGTTGTTGCTGCCGACGCTAGCAACCACAGCACCCGTCGCCATTGCTCCTAACGCCGAGCCGGTTGAGACCAGAGGGAGAAAGAGGACGAACTCAGAGCCTTTCGCTATCCGAGTTGACTGTGCGCCCGCCGCTCTGCTAGAAACTTCGTCACCGCTGTGGCTACCCGTCTTCGTAGCAGGTCTAGGGCCTTCCTCACCTCTGTTGCACTAATCGACACTGCCACGACACCACTAGAAGCTGAGTTGATGTACACTCGACTCAGCGCCCCTACTTGTAGTCGAGCCACCGCACGGCTCCCTCTGCCAACATTGCAGATCAGCCTCGATTACGACGCTGTGACCCAAGCTCTTGTGCTTCCGACCTTTAATCGGTCGCTCCTCTACTTCCCTTGAGACCTGTAGCTCGACCCATTTGAGTTGCTGCTCTACCAGAGCCCGAGTCGATGCCAAGCTTCCCTTGTCGAGCCATCGCCTGTCCCCGTAGAGACGTCACCGCCGCTGCTACTTTCTCTACTCAACGCCAGCAACCTGTGTTGGCCACCGCGCCTCAACTGCCCTGCCACACCACCGTGATCGACCTCCGGCACTATGTCACCATTCCTCACCGCGCCATCGCCACCAAGAAACCATAGGGTTTCGACCAAGTACCAGGTCGGGCACGAGTCGCGAAACGAGCAGGTTTTTTTTTTTTTAACAAATCGGGTTTGGATTGTTGTAGGTTTAGGCTAGTTTAGGTAGTGGGCTTGTGGGCTTCGTTTTCTTTTAAATAGAAAAGTTTAGACCAGATTGGGCCCGCTGGTTGGGCCCAATTTGAGCTAAGGAAAGGCCCGACCAGGGTTGGTCGGGCCCGGCCTTTCGAGTGGGCTAGTTCGGCCCGGCCCTATTTAGGCCAAACCGGGCGGGTCCCAATCTGGTCAAATCGGACCCGACCCAGTTCAGCCTAAAAATTGAATTTAAAAAAATATATTTTAAAAAAATTAAAAAATTAATTTTTAAAAATAAAAATTTAAAAAATTTAAAAAAATCCGAAAGTTAGAAAATGATGGGGTTTGGTTGGGAATTGTCATGTTTTGCCTTTTTATTGTAATTAGGCATTTATTTGCTTGTATATTAATTATAATACATGTTTAATTTGCATATTTAATTTTGTTTAATTGCATGTGTTTAATTTTGCCGCAATTAGGATCTTGGTAGCTATGATTGTTACTTTGATTATTACGCAATGATCACCTCACATGTTAGTAGATATGTATAAAATCAATCCGAACTGCCTGCCAAAATATTAATTTGTTAAAATGAACAAGATTAGGTACCGAAAGGGCACTAATTAATCAATTAGTGTAATCAAGTCTCCGATCATAGATTCTCTGGTTGCGTAGAAAGTGAAGTACACTCCCATGCCTCACCTGGTTTCTAGCCGAGCTCAATAGGTTAGTGGCGACTCATTTTGTGCAAAATTGCTAAAACATATCCCAATGTCACGCGGGGTATAGGCTTGGGAGAGCCCCCGCTTAATCATGGGCCTTAGACCTGTCCTTTAGGCAATACAACTAAACCTATTTCCTCCCCCCGATAGTAGGTCGCGACATACACGGTGAGATCTCTTTGCAGTCTAAACCATAGGGTTTGTGGGTCCATCCTTAAACAACACAGTTTGTGGGTCATCCTTAAACCACAAGGTTGGTAGGTCTATCATTAAACCAAAAGGTTCATGGGTCTATCATTAAATCACACGGTTCATGGGTCTATCCTTAAATTACAAGGTTCATGGATCCATCCTTAAACCACACGGTTCGTGGGTTTATTCTTAAACCACAAGGTTCGTGGGTACATCCTTAAACCACACGGTTCGTGGGTCTATCCTTAAACCACAAGGTTTGTGGATCTATCCTTAAACCACAAGGTTCGTGGGTCTATCCTTAAACCACAAGATTCGTGGGTCTATCCTTAAATCACAAGGTTCATGCATTTCTCCTTAAACCACGCTTTTAAAATGTTCATGAGTCTATCTCTAAATTGTGATTTTCAAAAGGTTCATGGGTTTTCCTCAAATCATGTATTTTCAATCCGGTCAAAACCCATTGTTACACTGTGATACTTCATTTCTTTCCTCTTATGACATGGTGTGCTTTTGTAGCTCGGAGAGCTTTGTAGCCTGTAGTCCTTCTTCCTATGATACGGAGAGCTTTGTAGCCCGGAGAGCTTTTGTAACTCGGAGAGCTTTGTAGCATGTGGTCCTTCTTCCTATGACATGGAGAGCTTTGTAGCTCAGAGAGCTTTTGTAGCCCTGAGAGCTTTGTAGCCCGGAGTCATTCTTTCTATGATACGGAGAGCTTTTGTAGCCCGGAGAGCTTTGTAACCCCAAGTCCTTCTCCCTATGACACGAAGAGCTTTGTATCCCGGAAAGCTTTGTAGCCTGTAGTCCTTCTTCCTATGACACAGAAAGCTTTGTAGCCCAGAGAGCTTTTGCAGCCTAGAGAGCTTTGTAACCTATGGTCCTTCTTTTTATGACACTGAGGACTTTGTAGCCCGAAGAGCTTTTGTAGCCCCGAGAGAGCTTTTGTAGCCCCGAGAGCTTTGTAGCCTGGAGTCATCTTTCCTATGACATGGAGAGCTTTGCAGCTTGGAGAGCTTTTGTAGTGTTGGAGAAATCGCTCTAGAAGATTTTGAAGCTGACAAAACATTTCCATCAGTCTAGTCTGGTTATTTGTGTCTGAAGACTTTCTGACCACCAGACTCAGAACTCAAGACTCATATTTCAAGACTCAAGATTCAAGACTCAAGACTTAAGACTCAAAATTATTCTCATTGACAGTCTATCGATCCGGTGTCGAAGGAAATCCAAATCGAGGATTATGGTTAAAGATTTCATCTTGATCTCTCGGAGAAGATCTTTTGGTGGACATATACAACGGATTCTTTGATTCGTATCTAGATCAATTGAAGATCCGATAATCGACGAAGTATTCTTGGAAGGTTCTATTCATGGAAACCAAGATCCCGATTGTATGGGCGAACAGATTGATGGGCTATCGTCGATTCCTTTAATAGCTCGGATGATCTTCTTGATTGATTCCGTCCAACGGGTAAATTGGAGGAATTCCTTTGTTAAGTGCCAACGGTTATGATGGCATAAAGGAGTATAAAAGGAAGACGTCTCAGTTGTTCAAGTGTGTGATCGATAGAGAAATTCCAGTCCGAAACACCTTGATTATTAGTCGATACGATCGAGCGAAATTGTATACGAGAGAGTGTCTATACTTTGTGATACCTTGAGTGAGTGTGGTAGTTCATCTACACCCGGAAGTCAAGGAAGATCAACGCCGTAACATCTCTTTGTTCATAGTGGAATCCAGCCGATTGGCTGTCGGTGCGAAAGAGTGGACGTAGGCTTGAATCAAGCCGAACCACTATAAACCTCGTGTTTAATTCTCTCTTTCATTCACTGAGTCTTACGATTGAACGTTATTTGCTGCAATTACTCAATTGTCTAAGTATTGTGCGAAAAATCGTTTATATACCTATTCACCCCCCTCTAGGTACTAGCACTAGCTATATCAATTGGTATCAGAGCTCGTGTTCTTACTTTATTTGAAATGTTTTACTTGAGTAAAAGATCCATGGCTAGTATTCGGCACTGGGGCCGATGGAAGGGCAAAGCAATACCGAGACCTCCCTACTTTGATGGAAAGGATTACAACATCCGGAAGAACAAGATGAAAGCCTTTCGCGATCAAAGGATCCTCTCGGAATGGGACGTTGTGGAAAAAGGGATCACTCCTCTTTGTTGCATCGTTTCGAAAAAGGAAAAGAAACAATTGAGACCGGTGGAATGACTCGGGAAGAAATCAATAAGAGACAAGCACTCGATGCAAAAGCAATTTACTCTTTATATTGTGCTTTGTCACCAATCGAATATAATAGAATATCTTCTTGTGTTACAAAGAAAAGAAGTGTGGGACAGATTACACATCACCTATGAAGGAACAGATCGAGTGAAGGAGACCGAATCAACATTCTCCTTGGTCAATATGAATCCTTCAAAATGAAACCAGGAAAACCTATAACCGACATGTTTAGTCGTTTTACAGATATTGTCAATGGTCTTGAGAACCAAGGACAAAAGATCTCGATCCCATGAAAGTGAACAAGCTACTTTGCGTGGACTTTCTAAGGATTGGAATCATATAAAGACTTCAATAAGAGAGACGCAAAGAATTATGCCACTATCTCGGTTGATGAGCTGATTGGAACTCTTCGTCTTATGAAGTGGAACGAATCAATGAAGACGAAGATCCAAGAGGTAAGAAATCTATTGCATTGAAATCAAATGATGATTCCGATAATGCAGATTCTCAAGATGATCGGACGATGAGGAGCTTGCTCTTATGATAAGAAGGTTGTAAAACTGAATAGAAAAGGAAGAAGGTTCAACTCCAAGAAACAAAACTTTCAAAGACAGCAATCCAAGTCGGTTGATGATGAGGAACCAAACAAGGATGTAGTTTGTTTCGAATGTAAGAAAAATGGACACATAAGACCCAACCGTGTCCTCTTCAAGAAGAAGAAGAAAGGAAAAGCTGAAAAGTTTCGAAAAGCACTCAAAGCCGAAACTTGGAGTGATGCGAGTGTGAAGAAAGTGAGGATGAATATGCCAATCGTGTCCGATGGCACAATCGGACTCGGACTCGGATTCGGATCGGACTCGAAGAAAGTGAATTTGAGGTAAGTGATTTTAAAATTCCTGTCAAAGTCTCTAAATATATTGATGAACTGTGTTTTAATCTTAAGACTTCTCTCAAAAGAATTTCCGAACTAAAAAGGGAAAACTTAGCTTTAAAACAAAAAGAAAACATTTTAGAAGAAAGAATCAAAAGTTTAGATTTGAACGTTTCTACTCTTAAAGAAAAAGAAGATAATCTTTTAAAAGAAAATACTTTTCTAAAAACCGACTTATCAAATATTTTAAGGAAATTTTCAATAGGATCCGAAAAACTTGAAAAAGTTCTTTCGGTTCAAAGACCTTACTTCAATAAGTCTGGACTAGGTATGACAGCAGAAACAATTCCCTTGATTGATTTTCCTAAAGTAAAAGAAAGAATTAAGAAGAGACCATCGAAAGAGGCTTACAAAAATCATTTCAAGAAAGTTTTTATAAAATCGTAAGTCGAAATGCTCTAAGATGTTCAAAGTGTAACAAGAAGGATCACTTTGAAAAAGAGTGTCCTATGATTTGGAAGCCTGTTAAGAAAGCATGGCCTTATAATGATTATTCTGCTAACACAAAAGGATCCAAGAAAATTTGGGTACCAAAGAAAGTTTGAGATTTTCATTTGAATGCAGGTCTCCGTCAAGAAAAAGATAAAATGGTATCTTGACAGCGGATGTTCAAGACACATGACGGGAGACTCAAATAGCTTCATAAAGCTTATTCAAGTGAAAGGAGGAAAAGTTTCATTTGGAGGAAACAAACAAAGGAAATATTGTGGGATTTGGAACTGTCAAAATTGGAAATCTCACAATAAAGAATGTTTCGCTTGTAGAAGGACTCAATTACAATCTTCTCAAAGATCGAGTCAACTATGTGATATTTGGATTCAAAATTTTCTTCCAAGAAGGAACATGTTCGGAATCAAGAAAGACTCTACTCAATCTTTCAAAGGTCGAAGACATGGAAATATCTACCTCCTAGACGTAAAACCAGATGAATCACATTGCTTAATCTCAATTCAAGACGAAGCAAGCTTATGGCATAGAAAGCTCGGTCATGTCAACATGAAGCAATTGGCCAAAATCTCATCAAAACAGCTTGTTCGAGGTCTACCAAAATTGTCATATCAAAAGACCAATCTATGTACTCCTTGCATTCTGGGAAAGCAGGTAAAAGATTCATACAAGTCTACAAATCATGTTTCTACTAATCATGTATTGCAGCTATTGCATATGGATCTATTCGGACCAACAAGAACCCAGAGTATTGGAGGTAAGAAATATTGCCTAGTAATTGTAGATGATTACTCCCGTTTTACTTGGGTATATTTTCTTGCAAATAAGTCTGAAACATTCTCGTATTTTGAAAAATTTGCTAAAAAGATTCAAAATGAAATTGGATGTGTTATATCAAGTATAAGAACGATCATGGAAGTGAATTTGAAAATCAAAATTTTACAAAGTTTTGTGATGACTCGGGATTTAAACATGTATTCTCCTCTCCATATACTCCTCAGCAAAATGGAGTGGTGGAAAGGAAGAATCGATCTCTTCAAGAAATGGCTAGAACTCTGTTAATTGAAAGAAAAATTTCTTCACGATTTTGGGCTGAATCTGTTTCAACAGCATGCTATATTATCAATAGAGTCTTTCTAAGACCTATTCTCGAGAAAACTCCTTATGAATTACTCAAAGGAAAGAAGCCTATTGTTTCATACTTTCATGTTTTCGGATGCAAATGTTTTATATTGAAAAATGCAAAAGATCAAGTTGGTAAGTTCGAAGAAAGATCGGATGAAGGCATCTTCCTTGGATATTCTGCATCAAGCAAAGCCTACGAGTCTATAATAAGAAGAGCCGGCCCCCGTGGAGGAGTCAATGAATGTCAAATTCCAAGACTCTACGCAAGAAGAATCCGTCAGGACTCGGCATGAAGAGTCCGAACCTGCTCCGATCCCTCAAAAGATTACATCTCAAGAAGCTTCTCAAATTACGGAAGATCGGCATCAAGCTACTCATGAAGACTCGAGATAAAGAAAGAGATCTTCAACCAGTCAAATCAACCAAGAATCGGAAGCATAAATCCGGTCATCCTAAAGATCTCATTATCGGAGAAATTAATGAAGGAATCCGCACCAGATCCAAAAGGCGTGAAGAGTCTAGTGCTATAGCTCTTATTTCTGAAATTGAACCAAAAAGCATAGAAGAAGCTCTATCTGATGAAAGCTGGATTGAAGCCATGCAAGAAGAGCTCAGACAGTTCAACATAAATAACGTTTGGGATCTGACATCTAAACCAAAAGGTAAAACCGTTATCGGAACCAAATGGGTGTTCGAAACAAGATGAATGAAAAAGGAAAAGTCGTACGAAACAAAGCAAGACTCGTGGCAAAAAGGATATACGCAAGAAGAAGGAATAGACTATGATGAGACCTACGCTCCCGTGGCAAGGTTAGAAGCTATTCGTCTATTACTTGCATTTGCTTGCTATAAAAATTTCAGGTTATTCCAAATGGACGTCAAAAGCGCTTTCCTAAATGGATTTATCCATGAGGAAGTTTACGTGGAACAACCTCCGGGGTTTGAAGACCCAAAGAAGCCGGACTCGTCTTGATCGAAAAAGGCTGTATGGTTTAAAGCAGCACCTCGAGCTTGGTACGACGGACTAAGTAAGTTCTTATTAAAGAGTGGTTTTGTTAAAGGTAAAGTTGATACTACTTTATTTATTAAAAAGGAAAAAAAAAAATTTTTATACTTGTTCAAATATATGTGGATGATATCATATTTGGATCCCCTAATGAAAGTCAGTGCAAGAAATTTTCAAAGTCTATGCGGGATGAATTTGAAATGAGTATGATGGGAGAATTAACATTCTTTCTTGGTCTTCAAGTAAAGCAATTGAAGGAAGGTACTTTTATTTGTCAAGAAAAATATGCTAATGATCTTGTCAAAAGGTTTGGATTAGAAAATTGCAAGAAGACGATATACCAATGTCAAGTTCGTTGAAAATAGACAAAGATGAAGAAGGGAAGAAAGTTGATCAAAAGCGTACAGAAGCATCATCGGTTCACTTCTTTATCTTACGCATCTAGACACGACATTTTGTTGAGTGTTTGCATTTGTGCTAGGTTTCAATCGGATCCTAGAGAATCTCATCTCAAGGCTGCAAAACGTGTTATTAAATACGTTGCCTCGTCTTCAAGCATCTTCAGTTACCCTGGAAGACAGAATGAAAGACCTCGCTCTGCAGATTCAAGCTAATGCCAAAGGAGAAGAGGTAGCAAAATTAAGGGAAGACTTGAAGAGGCTCGAAGGCATAGTACAGTCCATGGGAGACTTCCAGATCGTGCGCATTCCCAAGCAGACATGACTCTTTTCTCACCTTTTACCGATGACAAAAAGGGGAGAAGAAATTTGAACCAATCATCTTTTTCAAACCTTGATTTTAAATTTGTTTTTGTGATTGTGAGTTTTTAAGTTTTTGAGTATGACTTGTGTGAACTTGAGTACGGACTGAATTTAGCTGTGGATTGTGATGCTTGACTGTTGGCATTTATATCGAGTATTGTTATATGGTATTACTCATGAAAGTCTAACCAATTTTCTGTGGATGCGAGTCTCGGTTGTTTATTAAATCTTTATGAGATAGCCATATTGCTTGAGAAATGTTTTTGCAGGTCAAGGTTGTTCAAATCTACGGGAAAGTTTTGTCATCATCAAAAAGGGGAGATTGTTGGAGAAATCGCTCTAGAAGATTTTGAAGGCGACAAAACATTTCCATCAATCTAGTCGGTTATTTGTGTCGAAGACTTTCGACCACCGGACTCGAACTCAAGACTCATATTTCAAGACTCAAGATTCAAGACTCAAGACTTAAGACTCAAAATTATTCTCATTGACGAGTCTATCGATCCAGTGTCGAAGGAAATCCAAATCGAGGATTATGGTTAAAGATTTCATCTTGATCTCGGAGAAGATCTTTTGGCTGGACATATACAACGGATTCTTTGATTCGTATCTAGATCAATTGAAGATCCGATAATCGACGAAGTATTCTTGGAAGGTTCTATTCATGGAAACCAAGATCCTGATTGTATGGGCGAACGGGATTGATGGGCTATCGTCAGATTCATTTAATAGCTCGGATGATCTTCTTGATTGATTCCGTCCAACGGGTAAATTGGAGGAATTCCTTTGTTAAGTGCCAACGGTTATGATGGCATAAAGGAGTATAAAAGGAAGACGTCTCGGTTGTTCAAGTGTGTGATCGATAGAGAAATTCCAGTCGAAACACCTTGATTATTAGTCGATACGATCGAGCGAAATTGTATACGAGAGAGTGTCTATACTTTGTGATACCTTGAGTGAGTGTGGTAGTTCATCTACACCGGAAGTCAAGGAAGATCAACGCCGTAACATCTCTTTGTTCATAGTGGAATCCAGCCGATTGGGCCGTCGGTGCGAAAGAGTGGACGTAGGCTTGAATCAAGCCGAACCACTATAAACCTCGTGTTTAATTCTCTCTTTCATTCACCGAGTCTTACGATTGAACGTTATTTGCTGCAATTACTCAATTGTCTAAGTATTGTGCGAAAAATCGTTTATATACCTATTCACCCCCCTCTAGGTACTAGCACTAGCTATATCATGTAGCCCGGAGAACTTTGTAGCCCGTAGTCCTTCTTCCTATGACACGGAGAGCTTTGTAACCAGGAGAGCTTTTGTAGCCCAGAGAGCTTTGTAACCCATGGTCCTTCTTCCTATGACATGGAGAGCTTTTGTAGACTGGAGTCTTTCTTCCTCTTATTGACAAGACGCGCTTCTATAGTTATGAGTTCTTTCCGTCGACCTGATACCTGCCTATGCACTTGAGGTCTCTCTATCGCCAAAATAATTTAGGTGTCTTTTGCCTTTAAGTGTAATCTCTTCAAGCTCCCATTCAAAGATGGATAGTTGTTGACACCTAAATTTTACAATTCTATTTAGGACTTAATTTTGTAAAAAATTAGGAATTAGTCACTAAAAAAAAAAAAAAGAAAGAAAAAAACCATGGAAGAGGCTGAGTCGGATCGGCTTTGGCCCGGCCCATGCCACCTTCTCCCTCCTCCACCTTCCCATGAAACCCGAGAGAATCAGCAACAAAGGTCGGGAGGGAGGAGCTTAGGGAGAAAAAAACCGTGAGAGAGTAGGAGCAAAAAAGGAGAGAGAGTAGAGAGAGGGGAGTAGAAGAGAGAGGAGGGAACTCAAGGGAAGAATGAAGACCATAGAGAAAAGAGAAAACCAAGAGGGAAAAGAAAAAAAAAACAAGAGAAAACCAAAGAGAGAGAGAAATCGAGGGAGGGGGCAGGATTTGAGGAGGGAGGCACCGTTGCCAATGTCGCCCGATGCTGTCCGAGCCGCCGCCCTCTGAGCTCAAAGCCGTTTGAGCCACCGCTGTCCAACCCTTTGCACTTGACACCATTGCTGCCGATGCTAGCAGCCGAAGCACCCACCACTGCTACTCTCGACGCCGAGCTAGCTGAGACCAAAGGGAGCGTGAGGACAAACTCGAAGCCTTTCAGACTTGAAGATCCGAGGCAGGGGGTCAACCAAAGGCCCAATTCTGATTGTGCTTGATCAGATTTGGGAGTAGATCGAGCTCTACCGCATCACCAAGCCAACTGCTGCCACCGTTCAGTCATCAACGACACTGCCAGGCCACACCTTTCCAGAACCGCCGCTACTCATTGGGCCGCTGCCCTCTGACCTCGACTACGGCAACGCTTGGGCTCGGCACCATTGCTGCCCATCCTCCCGTCCGAGTCGCAACGCTGTTGTGGCCACCATCTCCACCCTCGCCTGCCTCTTCACTCGAGCCACGAAGCCATTGTAGCCCATGCCATTAAACGCCGACCACTGCCTCTCATTCCCCCGCGACGCTGCAGAAACCCACAAGCTCACTTGTACCACCTCCACCCCCAGCCCGTCCATCTATAACGCCCCTACCAAGCCGCTCGACGTCGTCACTGTCACTCGCCGAGTCACTGCCGCCGTCAAGCCTGTCACCGCCGTCATTAGCGCTGTCAAGAAACCCTAGGGTTTTGGCCAAGAACTGGGTCAAGCGCGGATCTTAATCGTAGGGTTTTCGTCCGCATGGGCTTGTCATGATGGGCCATCTAATTTTGGGCTTGTGGGCTTGGGCTGGTTTAGCATGTGCTTGTGGGCTTGCTTTGTTTTAAAAAGAGAGGAGAGGGGAATTCTTAGGCTGGGCCCATGCTTTGGGCCCACCCGGGCCCGCCGGGCTGAACTTAGGTCCCATCTCCGACTGGACTTGACTAGTGTCGACCGTGCCAAACCCGGGTAGGGTTGGATCGGACCGTATTCGGTTCACCCAAAAAAATAAAATAAAAAATTAATTTTTATCAAAAAAATAAAAAAATAAAAAAATAAAAAAATCCAAAAAATGTAGGTTTTGATTAGGAATGGCCATGTATAGTGTAATTAGGCCTTTATTTTCCCATATATATTATATTGCATGTTTAATTTACCTGTTTAATTATGTTTGCAATTGCTTAGTGGCATATGTTAATTTCACTGCAATTAGAATCTCGATAGCTATAATTGTTACTTTAATGATTGCGCACCCGCATAATCACCTCACATATTAGTGGATAGGTATAAAATCAAGCCAAACTGCATGACAAAAATCATTTATTTTAAAATGAACAAGATTAGGTACTGAAATGACACCAATTGGTTAATTAGTGTAATCAAGTCCCTGACCCTAGATTCTCTGGTTGCGTAAGAAGTGAGGTATACTCACATATCTCACTTGGTTTCTAGCCGACCCCAATAGGCTAGTGGCGACTCTTTATTGTAAAAATCTTTAAAAATACCCCAATGTCATGCGAGATATGGGCTTGGGAGAGCCCTCGCCTAATCATGGGCTATAGGTCTGTCCTTTAGGTAATACCCCTAAACATGTTCGCTCCCCCAAGGGTAGGTCGCAACATAACCCAGATGAAATCGTTACCTCATTGACTCCTTAGCAATCCTATCACAAAATCCATTATGATATGTTATCATTTTCACTCAGGATTCTCAAGAGATTGCAAAAGTCCTCCATGCTTGCAATGTTGGGCCTTCACTTGTTGGCATGTTAGACACTTGGCACCATGCTTGGCGATATCTACCTTCATACCATTCCATCAATAGAATTGACGCAAATTTTGGTACATTTTTGTGTTGCCTGGATGAATGCTATAACTACTACGATGGGCTTCCGACAAAATTTCTTCCTTAAGCTCCACATAGTTTGGCATGCACAATCATTCACAAAACTTTAGTATTCCATCCTCGGTCACTTGAAAATTAGTTTTCCTCTTTCCCCCATCCTCTTGCAAAACTTTTTGGATTTCAACGTCTATCGACTATAGCGTCTTAATCTTCACCTATACTTCTAGTTCAATTATGAGGGTAGCCATAAACTTGAAATCCGAATCTCAAACTCCTTTGAGCAAAATCCACTCTTGAACCATCATCTGTGTAATTGACGACTTTTGACTTAGCGTATCTATGACCTTATTAGCCTTTCTAGGATGATATAGGATATCACAATCATAATCCTTAAGAAGCTCCATCTAGCGACACTGGCTCATGTTCAACTCTTTTTAAGAAAACAAATACTTGAGACTTTGATGGTCCGTAAAAATCTGGAACTTTTCTCCACATAAGTAATGCCTTCATATCGTTAGGACAAAGATGACTGCTGCCAGTTCCAAATCATGTATTGGATAATTCAACTCATGAGGCCTCAATTGACAGGACGCATATGAAACCACTCTCCATTGTTGCATTAAAATGCAGCCTAGTCCTTTATACAACGAATCACTATAAATCTCATATCCTCTAAGACTAGACGAAATTGTCAACACGGGTGCGGTAGTTAGCTTATGCTTAAGCTCTTGGAAACTACACTTGCAATTCAAACTTCTCATCCTTCTTAAGTAATCGAGGCATGGCTATCACAGAGAATCTTTCCACAAACTGTCTATATTAGCCTGCCAATCCCAAGAAACTTCGAACCTCAATCACTATCATTGGTCTCGGCCAATTCATAACAGCCTCAATCTTGGTCGGGTTCACAGAAATCCCTTCACCAGAAATCACATGACCCAAGAAAGTTATGCGAGCTAGCCAAACCTCGCACTTACTAAACTTGGCTATAGCTCGTGTTTAGACAAGGTTTGAAGTACCGTTTTTAAGTGTTGTTCCTCTAGACTCTTCAAGTACACCAAGATGTTGTCGATAAACGCGATCATAAACTAGTCTAGATACTCTTTGAACACTCGATTAATCAAATCCATGAAGGTAGCTAGGGCATTGGTTAGACCAAACGGCATCACGATGAACTCATAGTGACCATAACACATATGAAATGCTGTCTTTGGTATATCCTCCTTTTTAATCCTCAACAAATGGTATCTCATCCTTAAGTCGATCTTGGAAAATACTGAAGCTCCCTGCACTTGGTCAAACAAGCCATTTATTCTTGGCAATGGATACTTGTTCTTGATCGTCACTTGATTAATTTGCAATAGTCAATGCAAAGACGCAACAAACCATCTTTCTTCTTTACGAACAAAATTGGCGCTCCCTAAGGTGATGCACTAGGACGAATAACTCTTTTATCTAACAACTCCTACATTTGCACATTTAGTTCCTTCAATTCTGACAACACCATATAGTATGGAGCCTTAGAAATTGGCTCAGTCCTATAGACCAACTCAATCACAAACTCTATCTCCTTTTCAGGGGCAAACTAGGCAACTTCTTAGGAAAGACATCAGAAAACTCCTGCACTATGGCAATGTCCTCCATCCTTGACTCCTCAACTGACGTATCAACCACGGTAGCTAATTAACTTTGGCAATCCACATCCAACAACCGGGTCGCCTCAAGTGATGAAATTAAAGTAATTCTGGGTCCTCCTCGATTTTCAACAAACTCGAAACTATCACTTGCTAATGGATTAAACTGAATCACTTTACAATAAGAGTCCATGGTAGCTTGTTGCTTGGTGAGCTAATCCATACCAATTATCACATCAAAATCAAACATCGCTAGCATAATTAAATATATTCTCTCCTCTTGATCATCAATCATTAACTAGCAACTAGGGCACCCTACCACAGACAACACTTTATCTTTTAATGGGGTAGATATACTAAGAACTGATTCCAACGATTTTAGACTTAGCCACACTAACTTAACGAACTGCTCAGTCATAAAAGAATGTGTGGCTCCAAGATCAAACAAAGCATAAGCAGCATGATCGTTCAACAAGACTGTACCTATAACAACATTTTGCGAGGCCCTAGCCTCCCTTCTAGTGACAACATATACCATTCCTTGCACAAAAGGTTTGTCCAAAATGCCTTGTTGTGCATTCTGAGATGCACTCCCTCTTGCCTACCCTATCTATAGCAATGGTGTATGCGCTCTCATGAGCCTACGCGAACAATTTTCCACCTAGTGGCCGTGCTGGCCACATCCATAGCAAGCTCTCATTCTAGCAAGACACAGGGCTGAACCATGCTTCCTTCCATAGATTCAGCACACACCATTCAAGTTGGGTGCTGGCTTTCCAATACCACCTTTTTGATTGGGAGGGATGGGATACTTTCCTCCAATCATCGGCCTCTTTCCAAACCGATTATTTTCTCTATTCAGCTCAAACTGTGACTCAGATGCAGTTGCTCGTTCATTCAAGTTCCTCTCAACCAATTGGGCCCTCTCATACAGCTCATTATAGTCTTTGAGATTCAGCGGCACCAGTGGGTCCTTAATCTCCGGCTTTAGGTCGTCTCTGAACCTTCTCACTTTGTCCACCGGGTCCTCGATCAACCTCGGTGCATACTTCAATAGCTCGGCAAACTTTGTCTCATACTAATCCACGATTATCTAGTTCTAGCGGAGGCACTGAAATTCAGCCATTTTATGTTCTCAAGCGTAGTTCAAGAAATATTTTCCATAGAAGGCTTCAACGAAGGCATCCCACTCCGGGACCATACCCTTGGGAAACACTTTGCCTTTAGTGGCTTCTCACCAAGTGCTTGCGTTACTTTGCAGCTGATATATGGCCAAAGTCACCTTGTCCTCCTCTGAGCACCTCAATAGTGCAAAAGCCTTCTCTAACTCTCGGACCTAAAGGGGTGCAGCCTCAGGGTCACCAACTCTGGTGAACTTTGGCAGCTTTAGCTTCAGAAATTGTTCCACAAACTTATGCATCGGCCACTCACCATTCCCATTTCCAGGTGGGAAGTTCGCAAGTGTAGCAACGGCAGTAGCAACATTGGTGGTAGTAGTGACAACGGTGGTAATAGCTATAGCTTGATTTTGAGCTTGTTGCCCAACCACATTACCCAAGGTCTTTAGGTCTTGCAGGATCCTATCAATCCTGAGATCAACTAGTGCCCTACCTTTGGCACCAACCTGTGCCGATGCTCTCCTTCTAGCACTAGCCTATCCGATGCCTTTCCTTTAGCACCAACTTGAGTCAGTGCCCTTTCCGTGGCACCTTTCAAAGTCGCTATTGCCCTTTTCGAGGGGTCTTTAGCTCAAAATCGTTCATCCTGTAGGATTTTTATAGAAACCTACTTTCCAATTCCAACCAGGAATTAGAAGTCTGAGAAACCCCCATAAAGCAATACATCAACCACAAGCATAAGTATAAGGAAAATGTTTTTCCTAGCTAATTATCTCGAAATCCATCGCACCTTATTACTCCAGATCTTGACCAGGCTTTGATACCACTTAACTGGGGATCTCACGCTCCAAATCTTGAGCGTGCGAACATCCCTCAATGGTCATTAAGAAATGCGACGTCTGAGGACGTGTCACCGACCCATTCTTTTTTTCTTTCAATTAAACGCATACAAAAGCAACTTATATAACTACCCAGTCAAGTAGCAAAGAATATGGATAGAATAACATAACATCCAATTTTCAAAAGTAATGCATTTATTTATCAACTTGTTAACCCCAAGAAGTTTGATATTTACAAGTCTACCTCAAAAGACAACTTCTTAACATCCAATAAGTAAAAAGGGTCAGAAGGGTCAATGTTAACTTCAACTTCACTAACTTTGGGACCAACCAAAAGTGACACTAGGCATGTCCATGTCTTGGTCCACGGGACCTTAAACCGCATGTGATGGTTCTCCATACTACGGGCCTGAAAATATTTAACAACAATAGAGTGAGATATAAATGTCAACGAGTTAACAGCCTAAGCCTCAATTAGGATGCAAATTCATCTCGAAGGCAGCCTAAACGTACATGATATACAAACTTATCTCGCCTTGGCACACCCCTACACATTAGTACCTTAAATATGACAATATCAACGCAACATTCATTAATAATAATCAAAACACAATATACAATAACTAGGCACATTGTCAAACATATGTGTTCCAATTTTTACGACCTCTTGGGCTATGGCCAACACAAGAGTTAGCAGTCTTCCGGCATGACTGAACATGGTCCTTCCCCATCTGGCATGGTATTGTCTAGAACACTCACTTAGATGGCATTCTATAAAGGTGCATCGGTCTGGCCTCAACCGCAACTTGGCATCTAGACCTTGGCCAGGGATCCAATAAAAATTGGGCATCGCCCTTAAACTCCAGTTGGGTGACGGATTCGATTAAATAACAACTCAAGCACACCATCAATCGAGTCAAACTTTTATTGCCACTACTTAGCCCAAAACAAAAGAGCTCATTTTTAAATAATCAACTTTGGTAATTTTTCACAATTAAAAAATTCCAATATAATATTCATACGTGGTCACGTATTTAAAATCAAACCCGTCAAATTTTACACACTTTCATTTTAAAACTCCATCGTTTTATTTAGCATGTAAAATTCGGCATCTAAACCCAACACCTTAGAATTTGTTATTTTCTTGCCCAAAAAATCTTCTATGGAAATAATAAATAAAACATATAATTGAGCAATCAATAACATAGCATCACAAGTGCAAACAATCGAAATTATGCACAAACTCATCTAGAAAAACAAGTATAAAATTCTACTTAATGGTAATCTATCATTAATTACACTAATCGTGATTAATTAGGCTAAGCACGATTAATTAAGCTAATTATGCTTAATTAGGCTAAACTCAATTAATTAATCTAATTATACTTAATTAAACTTAATCATCATTAATTAAAATAATTACAATTAATTAAGAAAATTATGATTACTTATAGAAATCACAATTAATTAAACTAAATTAAATTAATTAATCTAACAATGATTAATTAATCTAATCGTAACTTAAACTAATCGCACTTAAATTTAATCTATACCATCCTTAATCGCAATTAAGGTTAAACTAAAATTAACTAATACTAATTGCCATTAACATTAAACTAATCTATCCTCTACACATGATCAACACCCTAATCCACGATTAGGAAGTTAACTCACCGTTTTCTGGCAATTGACGGTGGCACGACGGTGTCGACAATATGGCGTTCCCGGCTTGAATGATGGTGGTTTGGCCCTTGAAGCCCATGATCACCGAGGGTAGTTGAATGGTGGCTTGAACAACAGCACGGATGCAGTAATGAATGGCAGCCAAAGATAGTGGTTTGGCAAAGTTGAGGAGTGGCCAAGCTTTGTGGTTCAGTAGTGAGGATGGCGAACGGCACGGCTTCAAGCGGCGGACGAGGGTGGTTTAAGATGGTGATGGTGATGGTGATGATGGTGTGGTGGTGGTGGATGATGAAATGGTGTGGATGATAATGATGGTGATGGTGGTGTGGTGGTGGTGGATGATGAAATGGTGTGGATGATAATGATGGTGATGGTGGTGTGGTGGTGGTGGATGATGAAATGGTGTGGATGATGATGATGGTGATGGAGGTTGGCTTGTGGCAACAAAAGGGTGGAAGGAAATGAAGAAAATGAAGAAAGAGGAAGGGTTTGGGGAGAATGAGAGCAAAGGAAAAAGATGAAGGGGAAGTGGCTTGCTTTGGCAAAGCAAAAGGGAAAACCTTGGGGGGGAGAGAGAGAAGAAGGGATTTCCCTATATTTTACTTCCAAAACTCGCATCACCTTCATCAACTCCTCCCTAAAACCCTCCATGCCAAGTCTTTTGTCCCCAAAATATCTCCTTATCTCATTTTTCTTTTAAAACCAAAATCTTGACCTACAAATCACTATTTTGCCATTGGATTCGATATTTCCTTTTTCGATCTCCAATTTTCTGTCCTATAATTTAATTTTCAAAAATTTCAAACTTGCTGATAATTTGATAGACGGTGAGACAATGTCCAATAATTTAATCTCCAAATGCTTGAAAGTTCGACACCCAAAATAAAATTAAATTTCATAGTTAAAAATTGATCAAATGCAACTTTAGTACGACCTAAACTATTGGATGACTTTTAGGAGTTCTCGTGCGATTGACTTGTGGTCGATAATTCTCAATCCACATTTGTGCCTCTTTGAATCATGGATGAGCCTCGGTTGTCATGTCATAGCGAGGATTCAATTATGTACCATGAATATAAGATCAATAGAAAAATTGGTTTATCGTTATTCGACGTGATTATCATAACTGTGTTGAATCACATGCGAACTGACTATGTACTTCCGTCGAATCGACTTATATCTGATCGCTAATTGACTTATAACGGTATATATTTACCCAGGTTGATCCTTATGGTCGAGCAGTCGATCCCTGATTGAATTATCTTGTCTTTCGCATTTTAACCATTTACGACCTCATCCAATATATTAGTTAACTTGTGAGTGATCAATTCAGAGTAAAATAACCATAAGTACGTCGATAAAATAACCATTTCATATAGTTCAAAATCCATATCATATATTACCACCAATATCTCACACAATAAAGATCAAACAGAAACTAGAAACCAAAGGTTTGCTTGTATACATTACAAATCATAGAAACGAATAGTTGCAATCCAAAACCCATATAAATAGTGAACTTACATTGTATTCCGAAGCAATGCAGAAGAAGACTTCTTGGAAGAGCTAGTAAGTGTGAACAGTTTGGTACCATAAGTGCTCTGTGGTTCACTTATTCTAAAGCTGCTAGACAAAACATGCAACGATTCGGGCATCGAAGATGGAGGCACAATATATGTTGGGATGGGCAACTTTGGTGTGAGAATGGGTGGAGAAGCATCGAACTTCAAAAAGGTTATCACTTTGCTTATGGGAGGTCAT
Source organism: Eucalyptus virginea (assembly GCA_014182375.1). NCBI lineage: Eukaryota > Viridiplantae > Streptophyta > Magnoliopsida > Myrtales > Myrtaceae > Eucalyptus > Eucalyptus virginea. The sequence continues at coordinate 27,001,614 of CM024521.1, read as the reverse complement.
TCCTTAAGGTCTGGATGAGTGCACCAAAGACCTACAATCATCAAGCGCTCCATCTATCTCCCATCAAAATGTTCTCCTAACTTTGGATCTAACGTATTGAATAGCTTTCCAATTCCATATAGCTCCCAAACCCATTCCACAAGTTGAATTTGGCCTTGTGATGCCCTAGGTTCAATAGCTCTTCTTCCATATGCTATTTCTAAGAAGACGACTCCAAAATTGTAGACATCAGATTCTTGCTTGCCTTCCCTATATAGATACATTCAAGGGCCAAATATCCCATGGTCCTACCCAGTAGGGTCATTTGCAACCCTTTGGCATGGTCCACTATTTGAGCGAGGCCAAACTCTCCCAATTTAGCCTCGAATTGTGCATCAAGTAGGATATTGCTGGACTTTATATCCATATGCACAACACAGGCAATGCATGCAGGATATTGCTGGACTTTATATCCCTATGCCTAACATAGGCAACGCATGCAGGATATTGCGAGATATAAAAAATTCGTTATTGAGGTGTTTTCCCATGTGATCAATTGATGATATTTGGTGAGAAAAAAAATGATTGACATGCCCTAGGAGCAACACATCATTTTGTTTTACATAATGGTATGGATCAGTAGACATAATTTATTAGGTAAATCTGTATAGCTTCTCAATGTCTCTGAATCAACTTGTCAATTTTTACAATGTTAAACACAATGTTGCAAGCTAAAGTCAGCCATATCCAATGATTGTCTATCTAGCAAATCCCAATTTGTTTGCTTCATTGACTCTGGTTTTGTTCCAACACGGCTAAGTGCAAATTTCTCTAGTAAAAATAATCCTCAATTTATATTTTCTAGAAATTAAAACTATTCTTATTGAACTTGTTGATTTTCACATTTTTTTCTTTTGTTGCATTGATTTTCTTTAACTCAATTGTGTTTTGCTTTGATAGCAATTATTGCAAAAACAAGTGAGCAAACAAAAAAAATTAAGAATAAGAAAATAAACAGAACGTCATATCTATGTGATTCGGTTAGCAGGACTTACTATATTGGTGATAGTAGCACAAAATTCCATGATAGATCAAATGATAAAATAGATATTATAATTACACTCGAGTCATTTGAGCACCTTCAGTGTTTTTCAACCTCAATTACACCAAATAATTCACATAGAACAATTTTTAACCCTCATAATTCCTTGTCCATTTTGTTGATACCTAAATTTTAGCTAAATTATTTAGGATTAAATTGCATAGAAATTGAGGGACTAATTTGGCCCTAAAAAACAGGATTTTCACATCACATAGGCATTAATATTATTTGCATGTACTAAGTTTTTTTTTTTTTATTTTACTGCATTTCAGATAAACATATATAAAAGATTTAAAATTAATTATTAGTTTAAAAAAAAAAAAAAAAAAGGAGCAAAAGCCCGTAGGGGCTCGCGTTTCTCTTCCCTCGCGCGCGCCTGGGCCCACCTCGCCCAGCTCATTTCCCCGGTTCGGCCCTTCCTCTTCTCTCCTTCCTCCTTCCTCACGCCACCAAGGACAAGAGAGCAGTGCAGAGTAGCAGAGGAGCAGAGTAGAACGACATGACCGGGGCAGGCGGCCGACATGACCGGAGGAATGGCCGGACGTCCGGCCAGCGGTAGGCCCACCTACCCCACGTATGGTCGAACTAGTCATCCGACCCCCATAAAAGGTTAGAGCGAGGTTTGGTTTTAAGGGGAGGTTTGGAGAGAAGGAGAGAGGGAACCGACAGAGGGGACCCGAGTCGGTGAGAGTTCCCCGCTCACCGCTAGATGCCGCTTGTGGTCTCGTGTCGACCGTGGTTGCATATTCAAGCCTCAATCGGCTCGGTTCTTCTCTTCCGGTCGGCGCCCGTCAGGTGTTCGATGATATGCCTGAGTTAGATCTGCTTTAGATATACTTTCGCGTTCATGGTTTGGGGCTGAATCGACGTACCGTGTGTTGTTAATCCTACCATCCCGCCGCGATTTTGAGCTTGGTGGTTGTCGTCCTGCGGCTCCGATTCGCCTTGGCCTCGCTGTTTTTCTTGCGGTGTTGGTGCCCGGCTGAATGGTGCGGCCCTCATCCAGTGACGGGGAGGTTGGCCGACGAGCGACGGTCTGAACGAAGGGGTCGAGGGTGTGGCTGGAGGTTGCTGTCAGTGGCTGGCTGCTGCCCGTCGTGGCCGTTCGCGGAGGCCATGGTGTTTTGAGGCGTTCGGTGTTCGGGGGATGCGGCTGGGGTTGCCATTTCTAGGTTTAGGCTTACTCCGCGGGTTGGGCTTTGTTTTTATGATGTCTATTTTGTGGGTGTTGCCGGACCGGGCTAATTCATGGAGCCCAGTCTGGCTGAGGGCCCGACGACTCGGGTCATCTGACTTGAGCCGGTCCCGACCCGGCCCGGACTGGATATTCGACCCGGGTCCAGTTGATTATATCATAATATTTGTTATTTTAATATTATTTTTTAATAAATAAATAAATAATATGAAAAATCCGAGAATAATTTATATTTTCTAAAAATCAGGAATCGCTTAAAGAAGGGCTTTTGAGTAGTTTTCTTTAAAAATGCATGAAAAAATCTCTCAAAAAAATCAAACCTCAAAATTTAAATAAGATTAGGTATTAAAAAGGTATTAATTAATTAATCGATGTAATCAAGTTTTCGATTCTAGTTTTTCTGGTTGCATAAGAGTAACGTATTTCTCTCAATATTTTACATAGGTTTCTAATCGACTCATCATAAATCAATTAGGTGTGACTTCTAAATGAAAATAATTTGTAGGTTAAAAATTCGGCCCATAAGTTACGAATTGGTAGGCTTAGGAGAGCCTTGACTAAACCTAGACTTAGCAAGTCATTATTCTCCGTGCTCATAGGAGTGTTCAAAGAGGTCACGACAAATCTCACAAAAGAATTCACTGTTATCACTACAAGACTTATGAAGTTGAACACTAAGAGATCATCTTGGATACAATTCATGAAGAAGGCCCACTTATGTGTACTGGAATTTGATCCATAATAGGAAAATCCCCTTCGGGAAATCCACTCAAACTATGAAACCTACTTGCATCAGGAATTCGTGTTAAACTTGAGACCCTTATATTCAAGATGACGCAGTTTTCTCATAATTCCACCGTGTTGAATTTTTTCATCAATTCTCCAAGAAAAGCTTAGGCTTCTCTAGGATTAACATCTCCAAGTCCCCAGTTTTCTAGGTGGTAGTTGAAGTTTGTGGCCAAGTTAAAAACCCGAAAGAGATCTCCAACAAACGAAGAGATATATTGCGTGTATAAGTCGGTGGATTCAGCCCATAAATAGGGAAGGCCGTTCGGTCATGTATACAATAGAGACCAACCAAAATTTTTTTATTCATAAGCTTGTAATCCTTTCTCAATATTCCTTTTCACCCTTTGCTGTGTTGTCCCAAAACACTCATACACGCATTGTCACATCAAAATCCATATCAAATACTACCACGGATATCTCGCATAATATGGAGCAAACAGAAACTAGAAACTAAAGGTCTGCTTGCATATATTACAAATCATAGAACTGAATAGTTGCAATTCAGAACCCATATAAAAAGTGAACTTACACTCTGCTCCGAAGCAACGCAGAAGAAGATAAATTGGAAGACTTCTAGGAGGAGCCAGTAATTGCAGACAGTTCAGTACCGTAAGCGCTTGGTGGTTCACTACTTTTGAAGCTGATGGACATGACATGCGACGATTCGGGTGTCGAAGATGGAGGCATGATATATGTTGGGATGGGCAACTTTGGTGGGAGAATGGGTGGGGAAGCATCAAAGTTCAAACAGGTTATCGCTTTGCTTATGGTAGGTCGTTCCTTAGGATCTGGATGAGTGCACCAGAGGCCTACGATCATCAAGCACTCCATTTGTCTTGCGTCGAAATTTTCACCTAACTTCGGATCTGCTGCATCAAATAGCTTTTCGATTCCATAAAGCTCCCAGACCCGTTCCACAAGTCGAATTTGGCCTTGTGATGCCCTCGGTTCGATAGCTCTTCTTCCACATGCTATTTCCAAGAGGACAACTCCGAAGCTATAGACATCAGATTCCTTACTTGTCTTGCCTGTATAGACACATTCAGGTGCCAAATATCCCATGGTCCCAGCCAACAGGGTTGTTTGCGATCCTTTGTTACGGTCGACTATCCGAGCCAAGCCAAAATCGCCCAATTTAGCCTCAAATTGCACATCAAGTAGGATATTGCTAGACTTTATATCCCTATGCACAACACATTGTTTCAAATCCTCATGCAAGTATTTCAGCCCTTCAGCGATGCCTTGAGCGATATTGTACCTCTTTTCCCATGTCAGCAGTGTTGTCTCTTTGAACAAATGAGAGTCTAAGCTACCATTAGACATGTACTCATACACGAGTAGGAACTTATTTCCCTCATGACACCAGCCGACGAGCTCCACCAAATTTTTATGCCTTAGATGTCTAATCGTCTTCACTTCTGTAGCGTACTCCTTTATGCCTTGTTGAGAATCTGGAGTGATCTTCTTGACGGCAACACGGGAATTTGCATCAGCGAGGTGGCCTTCATACACTCCTCCGAAACCCCCTTTCCCAAGCAACCGGGCATTGGCAAATTTGTCAGTCGCGACAGCCAAGACCTTGTAGGAGTACTTCTTGGGTCCCTTCGACTGTTCAAATCCTTCATCCATCCCCGGAACATCTTCTTCTTCTCCACTTCGATCATTTCTATTTCTCTTTAGCTTATAACCATACCAGCCAATTCCTGCAATAAGGATAAGAAACACCAAAGAGCTTAAGCCTAAGATAGCCCCCTTCACCCAGGACTTACTCTTTTTCCCTTGTCTTGGTGTGTCGATAGTAGTTGCATTGGTCGTGCCATTTACGTTGTCAAGGATTCGTAGACTGGAGTTGAATTCCCATGAGAAAATTGTATGAGCCTCAAATAACTGCCCTGTCGCTGCTGAGAAACCAAAAACCACCCACTCCGGCAAGTACTCTGTCAGATTGACTGGCTGATAGTAGAGGCTGGTATAATTATCAGCATCATCTCTAAAAACAACACTCAAGTTCATTGCTCTAGAATTGTATGTGACCTGAGCATGGAGTCGTTGACCAAGTCGTATCTTGTCATCCATCCATGAGACACAAGTATTTCTGACAGAAGCCATGCTGTTTACATCGATACCAACATGATTACAGAGCGGATCCCATGGATTTGTTGAATGGTTATAGAAAGTATCAAACTCTACCGCAACAAATGCGGTACTAGAGTTGGTAGAGTTTGGATATAAACCTGTAAGGCCTAGAGAGCCTCCTTCTGAGCCTTCAGGGATCTGCGATCCATTGGGAGCGAGAAAGAAAACCAATCCATCAGCATGGGAGTTGCTCCTATGGGAATCGATAGCGAAAGTAAACTGGGTAACAAAATCTGCCACATTCCCTGTTGAACTATCCCACAGGTGCATAGGTTGATGATATATTGCTCGGCCAATTATGCGTGTGGGTCTCTCCGATGGCGCCCCTAGAGTGAGTTGGATGACGGGGTTCAGGACAGAGGCATTGCCCTGAAAAGTTATTCGCTCATCGTTCGATTGAAAAGATGGGAAATTGAAAGAAATGTTGTCAAAGGATTCGGAATTGGCAGATGGAATGCTTAATGAAAGGATGAGGACCATTTGTGCCAGAGCCTCTTTCATCCGACACATTCTCACTGAGCCGTGAGCTATCATTGCTCCAAAGATTCAGAGGCTCGTCTGCGTTCTTTCACTAGCTTCTGTTCGTTGCAGAGAGCACCTGCAGCTACCAAAATCTGAAAATTTGAGTCATACATGAACGATTACATAGAAATACAAAAGTTACATGCACAGTCTCAGTGATTGAAGAGCTAGTAGAAAGAAAATGTCTGAGGTTTGCCTAAAGACACTTTCAAAATCATTCAATGCCCTGAAAAGGAATTGGAAGAAGTATGAAATGGATATTATAATATTATATCCCTGTTGTTATCCATAACATTCATCTAGTTGAGAACATAGCAGCTCGCAAATAATTTGACAGTGCTAGGAGTGATGGGAGCCCTAGTTGTTTAGGAGGTGCATTAGGAAACAATGAAGAGTATTATCATCATTGACAAATGTACAAAAAATTGGCCGCCAAGATGCACATCAATTGTACGGTAGTCCACATCGACTGACTCTTGACTCAATAAGTCAGTTTAGTTCTGCCTATCATGTAGCCGTGATCCCATAGAAGCCAAGTGATTCAAATGAATGGATAGACTTGTGAGAAATTTTTGTGGGGTCGGATTGAAATTGAACATGGTGCAACAGCTGAAAAACAGATGTAGCTTAGACCTTTATAAATCAAAGTTTTGTACTAGCTCTGGTTGATCTTAACCAAAATGGGAATTCGTCGAATAACCTATGAAAACTTGGTGTCAGTTTCTTTAACGTGGACCCCTCATTCGCTCAAACCAAACTGTGAGTCTCTCTTGTAGGACGCAAATTGCGTAATCCCAAGATCTCCATAACCAGAACAAGAACGTAATTGAGTAGAAAGATTAACGCACCTGTTTTGGGATCCATCGAACATAAAGCGGAAGCAGAAAAAAGGATTACCCACATATATCAAGGGGATCCACGCATCAAGTCCTTCTCCTCTATTGCTCTCCGTATCACCGGCTCAATGAGGCGGCCCCCTCACGTGCAGCGTTAGGTAAACGCCCTTAGGTGAGGATACATGTGAGAATTAGGGTTAGAGAAGAGACTTAAGCACTATTTATAGAGTTTCCAGCCAGTCCCCCTCATTATGGGCCAGGCTCAACTCGGCCCACACTAGCCAGCCTATATTAGACTAATTAAGAAACCTTCTATCTCACCCTAGACCAACCTTGTTTTATGGTAGCCGTAAAAACAGTAAATTACAATATCAATTAATATAGTCCACATCTAGAAAAACTCTTACATTCTCCTACTTGGACTATATTAATTGAAATAAACTTGTATGTGCGCACATTTGGTCCGAGATAATTCTTAATAGTCAATCCTATCCCATAAAGTCTTAAACACCGAATCATGGCGATAACTGCATGTATACACACAGAGCCTTCCATGGTCACGAATGTTCTCAACTTTATTGATATGAATTCAATATGATAGTGTGGCAAATGGATAACATTTCTCATAGAGAGATCCCATTTGTCAGTCACCATTCTCTTAACTTTAGGCATCACAAAAACTTGTGCCACTAGAGAATGCTTTATGGTTCCAATGAACCCACATATGTTTTGTCCTTATGGTTAACATTTCTTTATGTATCACAAGACATATGCACAAGGCTAATAACCGGATGTCCGGATGCCCCTAGCCTTCACTCAAGGTTTATACAATCCCTTGAGACTTTATCAATATGTATTCAATATAATAACAATATATTCAAAAATATTTTATTGAATGCAAAATTGATACATATCAAACCGTTACAAAGTGTAACGAACACAGATGAAACCTTTATCAGAGTAAAGCCAAAATAGCTCCCACTAAACAACAGCATCTCATGGTTCTCCTAAGCCCATGCTAACGACATGTCACTCAAATACACATGAGCGTAGGCCTTTAGTTAGTGGATCTGCAATCACATCATCTATGAAAATATATTATATTAAAATGTCACATTTCTGTACCATTTACTTTTGGTCAAAAATTTTGACCACCATATATTTAGACCCCTTGAGACCTCTGTAGTAAATAAATAATACTACAAATTTGTTATCTCAATACAACCGTATGGATCTATCCATAAAGTTAAAACGATCAACTCCTTTCATGAGGTTCTGGAGCCTAAAATCCCAAGTAATAGCCTAAAAGAATGTTACTAACACTGCTTACATAATAGAATATGACATAGAACTTTATTTACTGCACTTACTGCTAACATAAATATGTATTATGTTATTAATTGCATGTCATCAGAACAGCCAGCAAAGTTTACATCTAAATACCCTACTCACTGCAAGAATTGAACATGTCCATAAATTAGCATATAATATCTTGTCTTCTTTAAGTACCTTTAAATCTTCTTGGCAGCAACCCAATGATCGCATCCTGGATTTGATCGATATCTGCCTAGAAGTCCCGTCACAAAGACGATATTTAGTCTAGTACAAATTCGAGCATACATTATACTTTTAAGTGCACTGACACAAGATACACCATTTAATTAGATTTTCTCAATATCTAAATAAGGACAATGTGATAGATTTAGTTCATCACCCTTAACAACAGGAGCAATTCTTGGCTTGCAATGATGTATATTGAATATTTCCAATATACAATCAGCAAATGTCCTCCGAGAAAATCTAATATAATATGGCAAAAACAATCCTTACAAATCTCAGTACAAAGGATATAAGATGTCTCAAGGTCACAACTTGTAAGCAAAACATCATGTACATAAAGTATGAGAAAAATAAATTTCCTCTCACTTGACCTTACAAGTATATTGAATTACTTTGTTCCCAATTGAACAAAAAAAAATAACAATATGAAACTTTAATAATATTGTTTGGAAACTTACTTAAGACCATGAATTAGAACTTTTCAGTCTACATACAAGTTTTGTATCTATTTGGCGTAACTCCATATCAAAATAAGTTATTAATGCCACATTCACTCTGAAAGAATACTAGAAAGAAATATTCATTTCTTTACTATTAACTATCCACCCCTCTTTCAGAGTAAAAATTTTAGCTACCAATTTGACTTTAAACTTCACAATTTTTCTTTGAAATCCTTTTAATTTTGTACGCCAATTTGCAACTAATGAACTTGTAATCTTTAGGCAAGTAAATTAATTTCCAAACACTATGATGTTTCATAAATTGTATATCGCCTTTTATGACATCTAATCACATACTTGATTGAGAATAAGAAACGACATTTATAAATATGTCATTACATCAACCATATAGTGGATATTGTAATCATGCTCTCACAAATAGACTATATAGTCTGATGGTATAATTGATCGTCTTTCCTTAACAAATCTCCTTAATAAAGCTGTAACCACTTCATTCTACACTTGAGAGGTTTAAGAAATTTCATTATAAACTATATCAAGAATAGTACCTTGAACCTCAACAAGTTTAGTCTATGGTACAGGAGATCCCACAATTGTTTGTACTACAATTGTTTATATAGGCAAAGACAAAAACATAGTAACATCCATCATACTATTATCTTTAATAGTCTAAGAGCAACTATCTTCTACAATTACGTCAATCTTTAAAAACTTTTAGAGTATGTGATTCCATAATTCTTGTATCTTCTTTAGAATCATAAAATCAATGCCCCTTTAACAATCTAGATAAGATACAGAATAATTCTGAGTGGATCTGAATTGCAACATACTTAAAATTGGATTAGATAACCATCTCTTAATTTTAATAAGAGTTAAGTAATTTACATCCAGTTCATAAGTCAAAAGAAGTTTATGAAACAACTTTGATAAGAGACACATTTTGTATGTGAAAAAGTTGTCTTCATAATATCAGCCCACAAAAAATCAGATAAATTAGTCTTACTAATCATACTCATCACCATGTTCAATATGGTGCATTTATGCCTTTCGGCCATTTTTTTTTCCAGGATTTTCAAGTATAGTAATTAAATTGCCACCCTAGAATCTACCAAGCATTTGACAAATGATCCTTTAAGCTATTTCGCATTGTCATACTTACCAAAATACTCATGGCCACTATTAACCCACGACAACCTTTTAAGACTAATTGTAATTACTTATTCTTTTATCTCAATCAATTTCTTTAAATAGAAAACTTTCGAAAACAACCTTTTAACCATATACAAGATGTATATGTTATTAGGATTTAAACACAATCTTTGCATATGTGTCCTAATTTCAATATCAGACAAGATATAATTTCAAGCAATTAAGACTTTTATCATCTTATAGTAGTGCAGTCCGCAGACAAACCTCTTTTCAAGTGTTCCAGAATGGAACGCTTCATGAACAGTAAGCAAATTCAATTGCTCTTTTCTCAAGCAACAAATCATATGTCCACAACTTAAAATTTGAAGTAGTAAAAACCTTAATAATAGTAAAGTTATTAATTACAGAAAAATGTGACTGAAAACCAAGCAATGTATATAATTAGCATCATGTGAGTACTGTGTAACTTGACGTACAAGTACACATCTAGAGAGTTATATGCATAATCATATAATCACCTTTGGGCAGAATACATGACATGCAGTTGTATACTCCCCACATGATAAGGGTTATGAGAATATATTCCAATCTTCGTGAATTCATCACCTTTGGGCATATGAACTATTAGGATCGGTTACTCCTTCACCACACTATCATGTATCCCTCCATGAACCAATACACAATCATCTCCTTTGGGAGTATGACCACGCATTAGATCATGAGACATCACAATCATCATACGAGACCGAAATTTCTCAAACCCAATCAAGCGTGCCACTTTGGCGGTCACTACTTAATTGAATTATTGAAATTCTCTCATACCAGGGATATAAACTTTACTCCTCACATACACCATATACACGTGATTTTAACTTTAGTGATAGGGGCAGCATATCACCAAAATCACATATCATGCTAATTACATTGTTTTATTCATTAATAAAAATTAATCATACATATATATATATATATATATATATATATAGCGAACCTGTTTTGACAGATTCTAATGAGATCATTGATTACAGTAACACAAGAAACTTCTCATAACAGAGAATAAAACATCTCTTATGCACCTTGATTACATATTACCAAAACAACATAAAAAGAATGTTGATCTAAAATATCTCTCACAAATTAGCATTAATAGTAATACAGAGTACATCAAATCAACAAGCACTATTGCTCATGAGTTTCATACGGCAAAACATGACTCCAAGGCCAACATTTAATTTATTAGCCAATTTTAAGCAACAAATTATCATTGTAATCAATCAGTGGCCTATTAATTGAGTCAAACTAGAGAACCAAATATCTAAAATTTAACAGTAGATACTATTGCTCTGCGTAAATATTGCCATACTCCTTTACCATAAAAATATTCAACTTGATAGACATTAACAAGTGACCAGATGAGTTCATGTACAATATGCAGTAATTTAATTGACATGTATTACCCATATACAGCAGATATGTTAATAAGTACAATCAGTTTGGTCATGAGTTCTTAAGATGTCTATCATTCAAAGATTACCAGCGTGTAAAAGAGTATGCATGAGTAATAAAAATTTCATAACTTTTACTGTTTCTCATTATCTCAAGATATATTTAATTACTATCTCATAATGATTGAATCTCATTAAGCCAGCTTCAGTTCACAATAAAGTTTGATTTTTATTGATGAATCACACCTTTATAATGATTATGTGATAATATACCTATAACCCAACACTTATATTTCCAAAATCACAGAAAATATAAGAAAAATATGCAAAAAATACACGTATTTAGGGTTCCGTATGTATTTTCACATCCATAAAATCATCAAACATATAAAATAAATATACCATGAGATAGGAAATCACCGTACAAGTCCAACGTCGCCAGCCACGCGCCGAATGGAGCCTCCTTGCGCCCACACGCGCCGCCTGAGTGCGCGGCGCGTGTTCGACGCGCAGGAGGCGCGTGGCCGCGCGTGGGGGCGCGTGCGGCCTCCTCCGGCGACGCGCCGCCCATGGTTTTCTTCGTCTCGTCGAGCCCAGTCCGAATATATAATTTAATTTAATTTTTATTGAACGAAAAGTCTCGAAAATCGCAAATTAGGGCAAGATCCGCACTAATTAGGGCAAATCCATACAAATTTGGGCAAAATCAATTGCGTTCAAATTCTAAGGTTATGGAGGCTCTGATACCACATGTAGGACGCAAATTGCGCAATCCCAAGATCTCCATAACCAGAACAAGAACGTAATTGAGTAGAAAGATTAACACACCTGTTTTGGGATTCATCGAACATAAAGCGGAAGCAGGAAAAATGATTACCCACATATATCAAGGGAATCCACGCATTAAGTCATTCTCCTCTATTGCCCTCCGTATCACTGGCTCAATGAGGCGGCCCCCCTCACGTGCAGTGTTAGGTAAACGCCCCTTATGTGAGGATACATGTGAGAATTAGGGTTAGAGGAGAGACTTAAGCACTATTTATAGAGTTTCCAGCCAGTCTCCCTCATTATGGGCTAGGCTCAACTCGGCCCACACTAGCCAGCCCATATTAGACTAATTAAGAAACCTTCTATCTCACCTTAGACCAACCCTGTTTTACAATAGCCGTAAAAACAGTAAATTACAATATCAATTAATATAGTACACATCAGGAAAAACTCTTACATCTCTCGGTATTGCCTTGGCTTCAATCTGTCGGGCCTTTCTGAAATCTAAAAATGCACATCAGGTTCTTTCAAAACTGCAGCTCCTCCACCACATCACATGAACGGTCTTGACCCCAGCAACTATATACACTTCTTTAGCCATGCGACAGCAGACTCAAACAGTCACAACATATATCGGTTCAATTGAAACGTCCTCGGGAAGGATGATTTGAGACTACATTGGATTAAAGCATCTAGTGCGGAAAGCTGAATTACGGGGACTTCGTGATGGACTCAACCTAGCGAAGAGCAGCTAAATTAGAGATAAGAGTTGCACAACGTATGGCAAATGTCAATATTGATTGGCATCAGCATCTCATACAGGACTTGTTAACGAGTACATGTCAATCGTTGCTCGTTATATAACTGGCACGTGACCAGTGCATCAACTTACCTTTTAAGAAATACAAATAAGGTCTACAAGGCCGCTGCTCGTAACACAATACCCTGTTAGGTAAGCATTCACTGATAAGTTACTGTATGGTCTACAGATCATGTGAACTTATATTATACAAATCATTAATTATATATTTCTCAATATGGAACCCTGATTATTAATTGATCCAGATGTACTTGATCTGCATGGTCCTTGAACCACATATTGTTCTCTCCATAGCCGGAGAATATGCTATCTAAAATCCGAGTTGGCAACATATGAGCATGTGTTCCTCGCGCTAGTGTTTGCAAATAACTCTGTTTATCCTTCTTTTATGCAACTTGCCTTTCAAGCAAATTCATAAAAAATTCTTGATAGTGCTACCCCATCGCAAAAGAAGAAAGAGACGTGTCTGTAGTTAGTCAACTAGAAGTCAGTCTCCCAAGTTAAGATGAAGAACACTACACGTCCTGATGTCCGACTCTACACTAACTTGGCTAAGAAACATGCTATTTTCAACATCTTTAATCACTTTTCAGTGTTTCGTCTTTTGTTATTTTCCTCCTTTTTTCAGGTTAGAATCATTGTACGAAGTCGCACCCCACTAGGACGGACTCATCAAAGAGAAACTTACCAGCTTTTCTCATAGGACCAATTGAAACTTTATGTCCCAAAAAATCTTCCCATTTAAAATTGCCCTTCTTTGCTTTAAATGAAATCTTTTGATGAAGTCCGACTTATGCTTTGTCAACTGATAACCATTTAATCCTCTTTATCGAAAATTTAGAGCAACATATTCCTCTTATTTTTTCACTTGGTATTGCGGGGAACTCCACAGGTCTAGAATTCCATCTACCAAGATATGACCCTCTTCGCCTTTTCAGGAGAAAATTACCAAAAAAATCATAAACTTATCGCAATTGTCTCGATTCAATCATAAACTTATTTTTGTTTACTAATTGAGTCCTAAACTTTTTCTAATTGTGCCAATTCACCCACAATCAGGCCTGGCCAACTGCCTTAGTCCAGTGACTGGCCCTCCCCTTTGGCCGATTGCCTGAAGAAGGAGGTAGGGAGAGAAAAAAAGAAAAAGAGAAAAAGAAGAAGAAGAAGAAAAGATTAAAAATTAATTTAAAAAATTAGAAAAAATAAAATAATATTAAAATATTGTTTGTTGCACCGGTTGCCATCCATGTTAGTGCTGGTTGGTCAAATTTGGTTGGAAGGACTAAATTGATACAATTGCAAAAGTTTTAGAACTCAATTGGCAAAAAAAAAAAAGTTTAGAACTAAATCGGTACAATTGTAATAGATTTATGATTTTTTTGGTAATTTTCAGTGCCACCATAAAAGCCGGTGCATGACACCAAGACGACCACCATACTAATGTATATTAGCAACCGTTAATGGCTACTTGTTCGTGCCGAAGAATGATTTGAAATTGTTAATGGCTCCTTGTTAGCATATTCACTAAACTCTGTTCAAAATCCTTTGACAAACCAACAAAAATACCATAACGCTAGGCACAAGAATGATTTGAAATTGTTAATGGCTCCTTGTTAGCATATTCACTAAACTCTGTTCAAAATCCTTTGACAAACCAACAAAAATACCATAACGCTAGGCACACGCAGAGAGAGAGAGAGAGAGAGAGAGAGAGAGAACCTGGATCTTTGAATGAAAGTTGAGCCATAGCCAGCCACAAAGCTGGTCAGAAGAAGAAGAGACTGAGAGGGAGAGGGAGAGGGAGAGGGAAGAGAATATCTCAGTTTCGTCAATTATATTGGATAAAAGCGGACTGTTAAAAAAATACAGGTGGAATAAAGAACGGCCGCCTCCAAGTCAAGGTCATGCTTTGGGAGATTATCGACCTGTGTAGAACCAGGCGACATTTTCACGTGCCCTTTCCCATCCTCTTCTCCATCCTCCAATGAAAAACTAAAGAAGAATCCATCAATCAAACAAGCCTCTAACGCGAAAATCGGAAGCATAGTCAGCAGACATGAAGATCTACGAGGGGCATTGATGTATGTACGGTATTTTCAAGTAACCTGTTTGTTTTTGGACCTAGATAAAAATACAAGGTACTTTTTTCTCGTTAAAGTTTTTAATATAATTGGAATTTCAGAAAATCTTTGAAAAATTATATATAAATCAATTTGTCAATGTATGAGTGTTTCAGGAGAATCGGACTTATGGAAAGTCAAAATGCGTAAGTTGCGAAATTTAAGTTGAACAAAAACTAACAAGTAAAAACCGATTAAAATAGACCCATTAGAATAGTATGTTATAGCAACTAAGTGTTGGCAAAGAAAATAGAAATCGATCCTGAAAGTGATCTATAGTGACAAAAACCTCGTCGTTCATTTAAGTGGAAACCTTCAATGGCAAAGCTTGTTTTCATGGCGAAAATTCATCTTTAGGGATGGAAAATGCAAATTCCGTCGATAAATGTTGATTATCTCAAGATGAAAACTTTTTCATCACTAAATTCTTGACTTATGCTGATAAAATTCTAGTTCGGTCACCAAAAAGATCTCGAGCAATGAAAATATTCATCACCAAGAAGAATTTAATCAACAAAATCACAACTTCATCCCCAAAGGCCATCTCTTTAGTGGGGCCTTGTAGCTCTGATATTTCCTGGTAACTCGAATTGTTAATTGGACTTTTTAAATTCCCGTTCTAATCGACAAAATTGGTCGCGGACTTTCTGGTTCAAAATTTAGTCTCCGAAATGATAACATGGATGTTCCGGAAAGAGGAGCTGATATGTTGAGACAGGCATCTGTATGGGAAGGTCTGATGGCCAAGCCTCATCGTTAAGGACACTTTGTTGCTTCTCTGATAGAAGAAGGCTTGAGCTTATAATCTAAATGAGCACCCCAAAGCCCTAGAATTGTCAAGCATTGAACTTGTTTCTCATCAAACTCTTCTCTTAATCTTGGATTTGATGCTTCCAAAAGGCTTCTTGCTCCATAATGCTCCCAAACCCAGTCCACAAGCCGGGCATGAGACCGGCCTTGAGTCAACGACTTCTCTTCAACACAGTATCTCCAGAAGGGCAACTCCAAAGTTATAGATGTCCAATTCCTTACTTGCCTTGCTGATTTGAATGCATTTAAGACCCTGGAAACCCATGATCTCGCATGTGTATGACCTTAGTTTTGATTAATTGATTATACCTCATGTCATTGTCACGTGATATATGCATCACATAAAATACCTTTTGTTCTCTCACAGCTCATTGCACCATTTGTAGTAGCTGTCGTCCTCATCATTTGTCACCACAGTGGCCATCGCAATTACAAAAGTCTCTCCGTCTATCTCCTTAGAAAGTAGTCAGCCTCCAAGATCACTATTCATTAACCTTTGTTAGTTGATGAATGTCACGATCTTAAATGACCTTTGATTGAGGTTGAAGATCTCGATCTGAGTCCTCTTGATTTAAATATACTTCATTTATATAAATTGAAGGCCAATTCCCAAAATTGTTTCACGTATTACTGTTCTTTGAGGAAAAGTCTAGTCCCAATCTTTAATCGAGTTAGCATGACAATTGACGTGACATTTTTTCATTATCAAAAGCTAAAGAAATAAAGTTAGGGATTTAAAAATATAAAGAAAAGCAAAGCAACGGATGACTAATGACAACCGCCGACGCTCGCAGCAATAGTTCCAGGTCGTTAACATTACAGGGAAACAAGATTCTCCGGCTTCGGCTTCCACAGAACAGTCAATTCCGTCCAATATAACAAGCCGCGGCAACAAGCAGCAGTGCTTATATACATATAATACTTACTGATCGTAGGACACAGTTGCAATACATAACCCACAAACGCAGTGAACTTACTCTGCGTTCGAAAGAAATTCAGAAGAAGCTGAACTTGAAGATTTCTAGGAAGAGCTGGTAAATGCGGACGGTTCAGTACTCTAAGCGCTCGATGGTTCACTGCTTCTGAAGTGGGAGGACGAAATGTGTGACAATTCAGGCGTCGAAGTTGGAGGTGCGATATATGTCGGGATGGGCAACTTTAGTGGGAGAATGGGCAGGGAAGCGTCGAAGTTCAAAAAGGCTATCGCCTTGCTTATGGGAGGCCGTTCCTTAGGGTCCGGATGAGCGCACCAGAGGCCGACAATCATCAAGCACTCCATTTGTCTTATGTCGAAATTTTCTCCTAACTTCGGATCCACTGCATTTAATAGCTTTCCAATTCCATAGAGCTCCCAGGCCCACTCCACCAGTTGGACTTGGTCTTCTGATGCTCTCAAGTCGATAACCTTTCGTCCACAGGCTATTTCTAGGAGTACAACTCCAAAGCTGTAGACATCAGATTCCCTACTTGCCTTGCCTGTGTAGATACATTCGGGGGCCAAATATCCCAGTGTCCCAGCCAATACAGTGGTTTGCGACCCTTTGGCATGGTCGACTATCCGAGCTAGGCCAAAATCGCCCAACTTAGCCTCGAAATGTGTGTCGAGTAGGATATTGCTAGACTTTATATCCCTGTGCACAACGCAGTGTTTCAAATCCTCGTGTAAGTATTTCAGGCCTAAGGCGATGCCTTTAGCAATATTGTACCTCCTTTTCCATGTTAGCAGTACTTTGTCATTGAATAAGTGAGAGTCCAAGCTTCGGTTGGACATGTACTCATACACGAGGAGAAACTTGCTTCTCTCATGACACCAGCCAACAAGCTCCACTAAATTCTTATGCCTGAGATGTCTAATTGTCTTCACTTCGGTGGCATACTCCTTTACACCTTGGTTGGACTCTGGAGTGATCTTCTTGATAGCGACATGGGAATTTACATCATCGAGGTGGCCTTCATACACTCCTCCAAAACCCCCTTCCCCGAGCAACCGGGAATTGGAAAAGTTGTTAGTTGCCCCGGCCAAGACCTTGTAGGAGTACTTCTTGGGTCCCTTCGACTGTCCAAATCCTTCACCGATCCCACGAAAATCTTCTTCTTCTCCACTTTGACCATTTCTATTTCTCTTTAGCTTGTAACCGTACCAGCCAAATCCTGCAACAAGGATAAGCGACATCAAAGAGCTTAAGCCTATGATAACCCCCCTATACAATGACTCGCCCTGTTTTTCTCGAGTTGCATGACATGTAGGAGTGTCGAACATATGTGGACCAGATTTGAATTCCCATGTGAAAATAGTATGAGCCTCAAGAAACTGCCCGGTCGATGCCGAGAAACCGAAAACCACCCACTCTGGCAAGTACTCTGTCAGGTTGAGTGGCTGATGGTAAAGGCTGGTAGAATTTTCGGCATTATCTCCAAAAAGAACACTCAAGCTCATTGCTCTAGCATTGTATGTGACGGTAGCATGGAATTTTTGACCATGGAATATACTGTAATCCATCCATGAGACACAAGTTGCATTGACAGAAGTGAGGCTTTTCACATCAATGCCAATATGATCACATGGCGGATCCCACACATTTGTCAAATTTTTATGGAAAGTATCAAACTCTACCGCAACAAATGCACTAGTGTTGGTAGTGTTTGGATTTGAATTGGTGAGGCCTAGAAAGCGTCCTGAGTGCTCAGGGATCTGCGATCCATTGGGAGCGAGAAAGAAAACCATTCCTTCAGCACGGGAGTGGTTCTTATGGGAGTCAATAGCGAAAGTAAACGTGCTGACAAAATCTGTCACATTCCCCGTTGAACTATCCCACAGTTGCATGGGCTGATAATATGTTGCTCGGCCAACTGCGTCCGTGGGATCCTCCAATGGCTCACCTTGAGTGAGTTGGATATTAGAGTTCACAATGGAGGCATTTCCCTGAAAATTTATTCTCTGATCGTTCATTCGAAAAGATGGGAAATGGAAAGAAATGTTCTTGAAGGATTCAGAATTGGCAGATGGAATGCTTAATGAAAGGATGAAGAGTGTTTGTGCTAGAGCCTCTTTCGTCAGACACATTCTCATAGAGCTGTGAACGATAATTTTTCCGAAGATATAGAGGCTTGTTTGCATTCTTTCACTAGCTCCTGCTCACTGGGGGAGCACCGGCAGTGACTGAAGTCTGAAATTTTGAGTCATTGATGAACAATTAAACAGAAATACAAAAGTTAATTGCACAATCTCAGTGATAGAAGCTCTAATAGAAACCAAATGTTTGAGGATGGCCAATAGACATTTCAAATCATTCCATGCTCTGAAAAGGAATTGGAAGAAGTATGACATGGATGTTATACTATTTTATCACTGTTGTTATCAACAACATTCATCTAGTTGATAACATAGACAGCAGCTGATACTATGCATCTAGTGGGAAATCCTATTGCAAAATCCGATTTAGCGTTAGGAGGTGCATTAGGAATAAATGAAGAGTATGATCACCATTGCAAAATCTAGAAAATTTTGGTGGCCAAGATGTACATGAATCATACACTATTCCATGGCAAAGCATTTTGCTATAGTTTCTTGAAATATCAGATCAAGCGAGAGACTTCAACTCAATCAGTCACTTGTGCTCCACCTCTTATGTAATGCAGTAGCTTGATCCCTTAGAAGCCAAGAGATTCTGAATTGATGGACTTGGGAGAAATTTCTTGTGGGGACAAATGAGAATGAACATGGCACAGTAACTGAAAGCAGATGCAGCTTAGAACTTACGAAAGCAAAATTTTGTACTTGCACTGATTGATCTTAATCAAAATGTCAATTCATCTAACAACATTTGAAAACATTGCGTTGGTGTGCTTAATGCCAAGCATCTCGTCACTACAACTGAACTGTAGATCTCTCACTGTATTTCCTTAAGTTCAACCTGTCGTACCTTTTTGCAATCTAGATATGCACATCAGTTTCTTTTAAAACCCAAGTACCTCCACCACATCACAGAATGGCCTTAATCCTAGCAAACAAATACGATTTCTTTAGCAATGCAACCGGTAGCCTCAAATGGTCACAACTTATATTGGTTCAAATGAAATGGCCTCAAGAAGGATGATTTGAGACTACATTGATCTAACGCTTCTAATGGGGAAGCTGAACTAGCTTAGAGTAGCTGCATTAGACATAGAGTTGTTGCACAATGTATCACTGATGTCAATACTGACTGACATCTACGTACAGCGTTTGCATATGAGTACATGTCAATTCTTGTTCATTACATAACTGACATCTGATAAACCAGTGCGTTGATTTGATTTTTAAATTAATAGGTAACGTCTACATGACCGAGAAACAAACTTAAGCATTCCCCGAGAAGTTACTCTATGGTTGATAGATCATGGGGATCAATATCATCCAAATCATTACTTGTGTGGATCTCATTATGGGGTACACACGATCAACAGTCCGGATGTGCCTGATCTACATGGTCCACGCACCATATAATACATTATGCTATCTAAAATCCGATTTAGCAACATATGAGCTTGTCTATCTCCCGCTAGTGTTTCCAAACAACTCTATTTCTGCTGGTGTTTGTAAATAACTCTGTTTATTCTTATTCTATGCAACTTCCTTTCAAGCAAATGCAGAAAAATACAAAATTCTAGCTAAATACTAGCCCACAGCCGAAGAAGATAGAGACATGTCAATAGTAAGTCGATCGATTAAATCTGTCTACAGAGTTAGGTTGAAGGAGACTACATGTCTTGAGGTGCAACTCCCCATTGACTAGGAAAAGAAACGTATCAACTTGAATCATGGGATAAAGTCGCTTCCCTCATGGATCGACTCATCCACGAGAAACTTACCAGCAACTAACAACTGCTTTTCAACTGTCTAATTGGGCCAGTTGAAACACTATGTCCCAAAATCTTTCGATGCACTCCAAGACCTATAATCGTTTTGTGCTTTTTGTCGAATGTTTCTAGCAATATAATCCTCTCTTTTTTCCTTTCCTCTCGGGAAGACGGGGAAACTACACAAGCCAGAATCCCATCTATCGAGATTTGAACCCGTCCCCGACTCTCCCAGCCTTTTCTAGAGCTACCGTAAAAGTTGGGGTATAATACCAAGACGAATGCCGCACAAATGTATAGCAGCAACTGCTAATGGCTATTTGTTTATGTATAAAAAAATAACAATAGAACTGTTAATGGCTACTTGTTGACGGATAAATGATAAGAAAAGCTTCACTAAACATGGAATAACAAAGCGAAAATACCATAAACACTACACGCGCAGAGAGAGAGGGAACCTGGATCGTCGGATGAGGAGCGAGGTGGAGCTACAAAGCCAATAAGACGAAGAAGAAGCAGAGAGAGAATGTATTCTCCCGGTGATTTTATAGAAAGACAGATTGTTTGCGTAAATTAAGGTGCACAAAATTACGGCCCGGGTCCAAGTCAAAAATTTCATGCTTTGGGAAATATTTGGAATTTCTGGGAACCTTGTAACTTGGTTTTGTAGAAAAAGAGAAGTCGGGCTGAAGTCTGGGACACGCTGAGGGAATAGTCAACTTGAGGCGTGGGAAGAGGCATTGGCCTCAGCTTGTTATACACTCTTACTGGCAGATCAAGACCTATTAAGAGGCCTCTTCCACGACATTGTGCATCTGTTTGGGACTTCAATAAAAACAATTTTTTTAAAAATTTTCTTGTTAAGATTTGAAACATTATCTTAATTTCAAAAATACTGGAAAACATAAATCAATCTATATGGCAACATTTGATAGTTTTGGGAATTTCAAATTAAAAGAAAAAGTCTAAAAGCATGACTCTTGATATTTAGATTTAAACAAGATTAAATAAAACATACTAAGTGAAGGCGAATCCAAATAAATCCTTAGAAGCATATGCTATAGCGACTAAATTTAGCAATGAACTTGGCCCCAAAGGTGATATGCACTAACCAAAATCTTGTCTTACATTTAAGAGGAAACCCTTGATGGTGAGGTTAGAGTTCCCTCGCAGCAAACAAGAATATCAAAAAGATTCTGGGAAAAAAATGGGAAAAGGCTATAAGTAGGCCGTTTGCTATTGCTGCTATAAGGGCTGCTCGCCTTTATACGGCTTGGCTTCGCTATCGAAAGTTCAACTTTCGGGATGAAAGTGCAAATTTTGTTGCTAAAGCTAGAGCATCACAAGGAAAACCGTGTTCATCATTAGATACTTGACATATGCCGACGGAATTCTATTCCCATCACCAAGAAGGTTTTGAGCAATGAAAAGGTTCATCACAAAGAGAAAATTCCGCCACAAAATCACAACTTATCTCTTAAGGTCCTCTCTTTCGCGGTGCCGGTTTGCTGCTAGAACTTGATTCCAAAATCACAACTCCGCAATGGGTGATGATCAGTGAGATTGTCTGTCAAGTCCATATACCTTCAGAATTGGGAGATTCAATAGGGGCTCAAAACTTGAGCCTACTGAAGTATCTAATTACTCTCACTTTCACTTAAAACTTCTTTTACTTGATTTTGGCACCCGATACATGCACTGCCAGTACCTAATGGAGCTCGACACTTTAATAGCAAATTTTAAATTCGTGTTCTCATCGCCAAAATTGGTCAGAGACTTCTTGGTTTTAACTTTAGCCTCCGAAATTTTCTGTCCTCGCAAAATAATTCTACAATTATGAAGCCATTAACTTGGTCCGAAACACAAATAAAATGTTGAGAACTGAGCACATGTATCGTCTGCTTCATTGGCAGCGGCCATCTTGTATGAAGAAATTATAACATGGGTACTTCGGAAAAAAAATGCTGATATATTCGAAAAGGCTTCCCGTTCCATAATGCTCCCAAACCCACTCCAGAAGATCCACATGGTCCCTTAAATGCCTCGAGTCATTTACTTTTCTTCTGCATGCTATCTGCAGATGAACAATCCCAAAGCTATAGATATCTGGTTCCTTGATTGTCTTGTCAATATGAGTGCATTCGGAAGCCATGTGGCCCATGGTTGTATGTGTATATGCTTTTCACTTTTCATTGATCAGCTACATTTGTTACTAGCACATGATATATCTGTCATATGAAATATGTTCTACCTTTATTGTTTCCATCCTCATCACTTGTCACCACAACCACTATCACAATCACAATAGTCTCTCTATCTCTTTGTGATCGACCTCGGAGATCACTATTCAGCAAACTTTGATAGTAGGTTGATGTCACAGTCTTAGAAGATTTTAGATTGAGATTGAAGATCTATATCTAAGTTCTCTCGATATATATTTTCATTTTGTATTAGTAAATTTAAAATCCAAATCCCAAAATTGTTAATGTATTATTATAGTATGCGGATAATCTAGTCCTAGTGTTTAATTGTCTAAAAAAAAGGCACAAATCCTGCTCAAGGTAAAAATATAGTCCCCTTATTATTTCAGTATAAATGATCTTACGTGACGGCTTTTGTGGCCAATCACGTTAACATGACAATCGACGTAAATTATTTTATTATTAAAAACTAAAGAAATAAAGTGAGAGATTTAAAAATCAAAAGAAAAGTAAAACAATGGTTCACTCATGAGAACCAAGGGTCATTTGCACAATTTTTTTTTTTTGCTTTTGTTTGAGCTTGTCCACATATCTAATTGAACTTACTTTCACTTAAAAGTTTATGTCAATAAATTATGGACCAATTAAGATAAATTAATTACTCAACACCACATTATTTCTCCAAGATAGGACTTTTATAATATAATTCACACATGCATCTTAACAATCTCCTATTTGCGTAAAAACTCAATTTTAGGTTTGCTCTCTCTTAATTTCAGTGTCCTTTTGCATCTTCTTATCTCAACTTGAATCTTCACTCTATTATCTTGTGAGGATTACAACAATGGAAACGCCACCTTCATTCTTAAAGTCTTTCTTTAGATTGAACTATCGGAACACATTACTACACCACAATGCCCACTTTCATCCAAGTCTCTTTTGTCAAAGTGAATTAGAAGGTCGATTGCAAACTATGATGATCACGAATTTTTTTATTGAGATTTTCACCAAACACCAATGCACTTTGAAAGTGAATCATCAATCAACTATACAAATCACATACTTTTATGAATCCTTCGAGTTGTTGACAAACAACAACTTGAATTACTCTCCAAGATCCTCGTGACCTCCTGCTTCCAATGTCTTCAATGATCTTTGTCGGCTAAAATCACTTCAAAATCTTTCAAATCTCTCTCTCTCTCTCTCTCTCTCTCTCTCTCTCTCTCTCTCTCTCTCTCTCTCTCTCTCTCTAATCCTACGGTTAGGTTTCTCCTCTCATCATTATTGCCTTGATTCTCCTTTATCCCTATTCATATATAACCTAAGGTCTCATATCCTTTCTCCTAATCATTCTAATAAAAATTGGCTCTTAATGCAAATTCAATAACAATCACTCGCCTTAGTTTTCTTAATTTCATCATGAAATCTAATGTACTTGAAAATGATATGCATGCTCTTCTACTAACAATGGTCTTTACTTTTGTTTTTTTCGGTGGTTATTGTTCCCACTAACTTACGTTGGTTTAAATGTCTAAGTTGGGGCCTCTGTTGGGATGCACATGCAAATTTTGTTGAAAAGTCCCACTTTAGAGAATTAGTGTGGCATAAAGTAGTTAATATATTTTAGTTAGTTCATAACTCATTGGCCTAAGTTTTGAGTGAATATGGATCTAATTGCATATGTGGACAAACTTAGACTTGAACGTTCTGTATTGGCAATCTCCTACGTGAAGGTATTGGGTTTTGATGCGTGCTATTAACAAATGGCATTAGAGTCAATGGTTGATTGGTGGGTCCTCAATCTACTTAGGTGTTCAATAAATATTTCAAGCAAGGAATGTCGTGATCAACACAATTTTGGGGTGGTGGCGTAGCAACATGTCCGAACGATGACTTTCATGGTGTGGTCTAGATAAAAGACCAATGATGAAGGTAAACATTGTACTTGTTATGGTCCTCACATGCAACAATTGGAAATTTAAGTTGAGAATTAAATATCGATACCTGAATTAAGGAGAGCAAGCCTAACATTAATGCGGGGGGAGATTATTGATATGCATGTGTGAGTGCGTTAGGAAGTCCTACATCAGATAATGGGTATGGTGTGGAGCAATTGATATATCCTATATGGTTTTTAATTGATTGGCTTGAGTTTTTGAGTGAAGGTAGCTCCAACCACATATATTGACAAATTTAGATTTGAGGTCCCTCTTAGTAATTTCTTAAATAAGGGTATCGGGCTTCTATTGCACGCTCCTATCATCCGCACCCATCCTGTCCTTAGTCGGATATTTTACCTAGGTAAAACAAATCTCTAGCTCGCTCCCTCTGTCCACCTTCTTTCTCTCTCTGTCTCTGCGACCACAAATGCCCCTTATGGTTATTATCGCCACATGCCACCACCTTAGGCAAATCTCTCTCTCTCTCTCTCTCTCTCTCTTCCCGAATAGACGTCAAAGATGATCTCGACCTTGGGATAGAGGTTCTCTCTCTCTCTCTCTCTCTCTCTCTCTCTCTCTCTCTCTCTCTCTCTCTCTCTCTCTCTGTGAAGAGACGTCAAAGATGATCTCGACCTTGGAATAGAGGTTGATAAAGATCGTAGACTTCCATTGACATAAAAGCTGACCTGAGGTCAACAAAACCCTTATTAACGTAAGCTTGAGGTCAACAAACTAATGTTCAAGTAAGACTTGGGCTATGATCTAATTGAAAGTGATCAAATTGCTTATTTGATTCATGTCAAGCTCATTACTAATAGCAAGACCAAATCAATGGGTGGACAGGCTCATTAGCTAGGGAGAAACAGGCTTCGTGAGCTGAATCACAAAGGGAAATGCTTATCCAGAACAGCCAATTGATATGCCCAGAGAAAGAGAGAGAGAGACGGTGATGGTGGTTTAGAAAACATTAACACTCTTTAGAAGCCTTCGTGTTATGTTGGACACTTCGAGACATGTCCAACACACTCCGTCATATTCCAACACGCGATCAACAAGTGTCGAAAAATCCAATACATGATCAAACTCCCGACATCACTCACGAGTCAATTTAAAAAAAAAAAATGCAATAAATGAGGGGTCAAAATGTAAATATGTAAATAAAATAAAAAAATAATAAAAATAATAAAGGGGAAAGACTTATTGTTATATTTGATGGTGAATGCAGATTTTTTTTTTTTTGATTTATTGTTACTGGAATGTGAATTGTTTTTTTTTTTTTTCCTTCCAAGTTTTATGGATTATTGGGATAGAATGTAATTGAATATTTCAAATTGAAGTAATGAATGACATTAACAAATTGTTAAAAAAAAATGTTTTTAGTATAAATTCATTTTAGGCTCTTTTATTATTATTTATTTATTTGTGAATTTGAATCAAATTAATTTAATTGAAATAACCATAAAAATGATAATTTATCATGTATATTAAAAAAATTTACATTTAATATATAATATGTCCTACATGTCGAAATTCTCTATTTTTTTAGAAATGATGTGTTGGCATGTCATGTTATGTCATATCGTATATCACATGTCGATGTCGGTGTTACTTAAATGGTGGTAACTAGAGGTTTGAGGGTGCACAATTCAAAGATTGTAGCATACTTACAACTAATGGGAGAGTATACACGTCTCAACTCATCCAGCGATCCCTTTGATGGGCTTGCTCGGTGGGTGTAGGAGATGGTTATAAAATCCGAGCATAGGCTTTAGGCGGCCCATCAAGTCTCTTTGTTTTCCATTCGAATAATTAATAGGTACACAGGTCATGCACCTTTTTTTATACGTCCCCATATTATTGTTTCAACACGTAACTAACTGCCCAAATTAACCGTGAGAGACGATATGTGTAGAACCATCCTGAGTTCTGGTAAAGACACCTTTATTCCATGAAAATAAGATGTCTTTTTTACCATAATTTGCCTTTGAAATGGAATTGGCAACCGAAAGCATACATGATAAGCATACATGATAAGCATATATGGAGCAAATTCGGAAAGAGTCTCAACAGAAAAAATTCAGATATTGGAGAATATTTCTTTTCCCAAAAGTAAAAATGAAACCAATAAGAAGTTAATATAACAATGTGAATAATCACTTAAATGTAAAACTCAAATATCCTAGTATACTCGAGATTTCACCTATCATAGATACAATGAAAATCAAATTAATAACCCACAAATGTTTTTTTACCTAATTTATTGAGACTTCAAAGAATTACCGAACAAGTGAACATATGCAATATGTGACGTCCCGGTAGCGTCATGTACTAAGCGCAAGCGGAAATTATATGGAATAACTTTTCTTTACAGGACTTATTCATTACAAAGGTTTAACTAGCGTTCACCTTTAAAGGTTAACATGTATAACATGAATATTTTAGAATCTAATTTTTTTATATACAAGGTTGTCCTATAATAGTCTTGTCATCTAACATTAGACAATTCAACCAGGATCATAAGGATCATGAGAAGCTTCATTACTTTCCTTAGTAACATCCAGGCTTACAAAAATCAACCTAGATCACTTCTAGTCTTGCACCTATATATACATTGCATTCACAAGTTCCAAAAATGAAGATGCAAGTAAATAGCCAGGGAAAAGGGTGAGGCGGGGGGTTCTAACTCCACTATCCCACACAAGTCCATGTCTATAAAAAAAGTAAAAGACATTCTAGCTTCTACACGATCATGGACGTCTAGGCGCCATCCGTCCCAGCTCCAAGTCCATCAACACCATAAGGAAGAGGGCCAAACATCTCCCCTTCGTGGTTCACGAACCACGCAACAAACCTCATCAGAATTATCTTAGCTCTACCATCGTCTATCCACAGCGTAGCCTCATACTTGGAGAAAGTCATGTCAACGTCAAGGTCATACACATCGTGAAAAGAAACCTCGAGGCGTTCTACCACCCCGTAACAAGCTACCAGCGGCATGTCCATTCTATCAATCTGAAAAATATAAGGAATGACCAACAACTATGCCCAGTAAAGAAATAATAAGACTCTAACCTAGACAATTCATAGCTGTCAAGTTTACAAGAGAATCACAACCAAATAGCTTAAGATACTAAGACAAGATTGTCACGGGTATAACTAAAAGAATATTAATGCACCATATGTATAACCACCTTATATGAAACGTCATAAATGCATCCATACATATATATATATATATATATATATATATATATATATATGTATGTATATCACATAATCAATCTATATCAAGACGAAATGCAACAATATTGGATGAACTCACTCGCCAAGTAGAATTATAATTTATTGTGAATATCAAGTCCACCCTCGATCAGTTTTGTTGGAGAAATCGTTCTAGAAGATTTTGAAGCTGACAAAACGTTTCTATCAATCTAGTCTGGATATTTGCAGATTGTCTGAAGACTTTCTGATCACCAGACTCAGTACTCAAGACTCAGTACTCAAGACTCAGTACTCAAGACTCAGAACTCAAGACTCAAGACTTAAGACTCAAAATTATTCTCATTGACAGTCTATCTGATTCAGTGTCGAAGGAAATCCAAATCCGAAGAAAATGATTAAGGATTTCATCTTATTCTCTGGACAAGATCTTTTGGCTGGATAAATATAACGAATTCTTTGATTCGTATCTAGATCAATTGAAGATCCGATGATCGACGAAGTATTCTTGGAAGCTTCTATTCATGGAAACCTAGATCCTGATTGTATGGGCGAACAGGATTGATGGGCTATCGTCAGATTCCTTTAATAGCTCGAATGATCTTCTTGATTGATTCCGTCCAACGGGTAGATTGGAGGAATTCCTTTGGTAAGTGCCAACGGGTATGATGGCATAAAGGAGTATAAAAGGAAGACGTTCTAGTTGTTTTAGTAGTGTGATCGATAGAGAAATTCCAGAGTCTGAAGCACCTTGATTATTAGTCGATACAGTCTGAGCGAAATTGTATACACAGAGAGTGTCTATACTTGGTGATACCTTGAGTGAGTGTGGTAGTTCATCTACACCCAGAAATCAAGGAAGATCAACGCCGTAACATCTCTTTGTTCATAGTGGAATACAGCCGATTGGCCGTCGGTGCGAAAAAGAGTGGACGTAGGCTTGAATCAAGCCGAACCACTATAAACCGCGTGTTTAATTCTCTCTTTCATTCACTGAGTCTTATGATTGATTGTTATTTGTTGCAATTCATTAACTGTCTAAGTATTGTGCGTCTATCAAGAAAAATCGTTTATATACCTATTCACCCCCCTCTAGGTACTAGCACTAGCAATATCAATTGGTATCGAGCCGTGTTCTTACTTTATTTGAAGTGTTTTACTTCACAAAGTAAAAGATCCATGGCTAGCATGCGGCACCGGGGCTGGTGGAAGGGCAAAGCAATACAGACCTCCCTACTTTGATGGAAAGGATTACAACATCCGGAAGAACAAGATGAAAGCCTTTCTACGATCAAAGGATCCCTCGGAATGGGACGTTGTGGAAAAGGGATCACTCCTACTGCTGCATCAGTCTCTGAAAGAGGAAAAGAAACAATTGAGACCAGTGGAATGACTCAGGAAGAAATAAATAAGAGACAAGCACTCGATGCAAAAGCAATTTACTCTTTATATTGTGCTTTGTCACCAACTGAATATAACAGAATATCTTCTTGTGTTACAGCAAAAGAAGTATGGGACAGATTACACATCACCTATGAAGGAACAGATCGAGTGAAGGAGACAGAATCAACATTCTCCTTGGTCAATATGAATCCTTCAAAATGAAACCAGGAGAACCTATAACTGACATGTTTAGTCGTTTTACAGATATTGTCAATGGTCTTGAGAACGAAGGACAAAAAATCACTGATCCCATGAAAGTGAACAAGCTACTGCGTGGACTCTCTAAGGATTGGAATCATATAAAGACTTCAATAAGAGAGACGCAAAGAATTATGCCACTATCTGTCGATGAGCTGATTGGAACTCTTCAGTCTTATGAAGTGGAACGAATTAATGAAGACGAAGATCCAAGAGGTAAGAAATCCATTGCATTAAAATCAAATGATGATTCTGATGATGCAGATTCTGAAGATGATTTGGACGATGAGGAGCTTGCTCTTATGATAAGAAGATTCAGAAAACTGAATAGGAATGGAAGAAGGTTCAACTCCAAGAAACAAAGTTTTCAAAGACAGCAATCCAAGTCTGTTGATGATGAGGAACCAAACAAAGATGTAGTTTGTTTCGAATGTAAGAAAAAGGGACACATAAGACCCAACCTGTCCTCTTCGAAGAAGAAGAAAGGAAAAGCTGAAAAGTTTGAAAAGCACTCAAAGCCGAAACTTGGAGTGATACCGAGTGTGAAGAAAGTGATGATGAATATGCCAATCTGTGTCTGATGGCACAATCAGACTCAGACTCAGATTCTGGATCAGACTCAGAAAGTGAATTTGAGGTAAGTGATTTTAAAATTCCTGTCAAAGTCTCTAAATATATTGATGAACTGTGTTTTAGTCTTAAGACTTCTCTCAAAAGAGTTTCCGAACTAAAAAAGGAAAACTTAGCTTTAAAACAAAAAGAAAACATTTTAGAAGAAAGAATCAAAAGTTTAGACTTGAATGTTTCGACTCTTAAAGAAAAAGAAGATAATCTCTTAAAAGAAAATACTTTTCTAAAAACTGACTTATCAAATATTTCAAGGAAATTTTCTATAGGATCTGAAAAACTTGAAAAAGTTCTTTCAGTTCAAAGACCTTACTTCAATAAGTCTGGTCTAGGTATGACAGCAGAAACAATTCCCTTGATTGATTTTCCTAAAGTAAAAGAAAGAATTAAGAAAAGACCATCGAAAGAGGCTTACAAAAATCATTTCAAGAAAGTTTTTGTAAAATCTGTAGGTCAAAATGCTCTAAGATGTTCAAAGTGTAACAAAGTAAGGATCACTTTGAAAAAGAGTGTCCTATGATTTGGAAGCCTGTTAAGAAAGCATGGCCTTATAATGTTTATTCTACTAACACCAAAGGACCCAAGAAAATTTGGGTACCAAAGAAAGTTTGAGACTCTCTTTTGAATGCAGGTCTCCGTCAAGAGAAAGGTAAAATGGTATCTTGACAGCGGATGTTCAAGACACATGACGGGAGACTCAAATTGCTTCATAAAGCTTATTCAAGTGAATGGATGAAAAGTTTCATTCGGAGGAAACAGCAAAGGAAATATTGTGGGATTTGGAACTGTCAAAATTGGAAATCTCTTAATAAACAATGTTTCTCTAGTAGAAGGACTCAATTATAATCTTCTCAAAGCATTAGTCAACTATGTGATACCGGATTCAAGATTTTCTTCCAAGAAGGAACATGTTCGGAATCGGCAAAGACTCTACTCGTCTTTCAAAGGTCGAAGACATGGAAATATCTACCTCCTAGACGTAAAACCAAATGAATCGCATTGCTTAATCTCAATTCAAGACGAAGCAAGCTTATGGCATAGAAAGCTCGGCCATGTCAACATGAAGCAATTGGCCAAAATCTCATCAAAACAGTTTGTTCGAGGACTACCAAAATTATCATATCAAAAGACCAATCCATGCACACCATGCATTCTGGGAAAACAGGTAAGAAATTCATTCAAACCAATAAATCATGTCTCTACTAATCATGTACTGCGCAGCTGCTGCATATGGATCTCTTCGGACCAACCGTAACCGAGAGTATTGGAGGTAAGAAATATTGCCTAGTAATTGTAGATGATTACTCCCGTTTTACTTGGGTATATTTTCTTGCAAGTAAATCAGAAACATTCTCGTATTTTGAAAAATTTGCTAAAAAGATTCAAAATGAAATTGGATGTGTTATATCAAGTATAAGAACAGATCATGGAGGTGAATTTGAAAATCAAAATTTTACAAAATTTTGTGATGATTCTGGATTTAAACATGTATTCTCCTCTCCATATACTCCTCAGCAAAATGGAGTTGTGGAAAGGAAGAATCGATCTCTTCAAGAAATGGCTAGAACTCGTTAATTGAAAGTAAAATTTCTTCACGATTTTGGGTCGAAGTCGTTTCAACAAGCATGCTATATAATCAATAGAGTCTTTCTAAGACCTATTCTGGAGAAAACCCCTTATGAATTATTCAAAGGAAAGAAGCCTATTGTTTCATACTTTCATGTATTCGGATGCAAATGTTTTATATTGAAAAATGCAAAAGATCAAGTTGGTAAGTTTGAAGAAAGATCAGATGAAGGCATCTTCCTTGGATATTCTACATCAAGCAAAGCCTACGAGTCTATAATAAGAAGAGCCGATACCCGTGGAGGAGTCAATGAATGTCAAATTCCAAGACTCTACGCAAGATGAATCCAGTCAGACTCAGCATGAAGAGTCTGAACCTGCTCCAGACCCTCAAAAGATTACAACTCAAGAAGCTTCTCAGACTCTGGAAGATCAGCATCAAGCTACTCGTGAAGACTCAGATAAAGAAAGAGATCTTCAACCAGTCAAATCAATCAAAGAATCGGAAGCATAAATCCAGTCATCCTAAAGATCTCATTATCGGAGAAATTAATGAAGGAATTCGCACCAGATCCAAAAGGCGTGAAGAGTCTAGTGCTGTAGCTCTTATTTCTGAAATTGAACCAAAAAGCATAGAAGAAGCTCTATCTGATGAAAGCTGGATTGAAGCCATGCAAGAAGAGCTCAGATAGTTCAACATTAATGACGTCTGGGATCTGTCATCTAAACCAAAAGGTAAAACTGTTATTGGAACCAAATGGGTGTTCAGAAACAAGATGAATGAAAAAGGAAAAGTTGTACGAAACAAAGCAAGACTCGTGGCAAAAGGATATATGCAAGAAGAAGGAATAGACTATGATGAGACTTACGCTCCTGTGGCAAGGTTAGAAGCTATTCGTCTATTACTTGCGTTTGCTTGTTATAAAAATTTCAGGTTATTCCAAATGGACGTCAAAAGCGCTTTCCTAAATGGATTTATCCATGAGGAAGTTTACGTGGAACAACCTCCAGGGTTTGAAGACCCAAAGAAGCCAGACTCAGTCTTCAGACTGAAAAAGGCTCTGTATGGTTTAAAGCAGGCACCTCGAGCTTGGTACGACAGACTAAGTAAGTTCTTATTAAAGAATGGTTTTGCCAAAGGTAAAGTTGATACTACTTTATTTATTAAAAAGGAAAACAAAAGTTTTTTACTTGTTCAAATATATGTGGATGATATCATATTTGGATCCCCTAATGAAAGTCTGTGCAAGAAATTTTCAAAGTCTATGCAGGATGAATTTGAAATGAGTATGATGGGAGAATTAACATTCTTTCTTGGTCTTCAAGTAAAGCAATTGAAGGAAGGAACTTTCATCTGTCAAGAAAAATATGCTAATGATCTTGTCAAAAGGTTTGGATTGGAAAATTGCAAAAAGACTATATACCAATGTCAAGTTCGTTGAAAATAGACAAAGATGAAGAAGGGAAGAAAGTTGATCAAAAGCTGTACAGAAGCATCATCGGTTCACTTCTTTATCTTACCGCCTCTAGACCGACATTTTGTTGAGTGTTTGCATCTCGTGCTAGGTTTCAATCGGATCCTAGAGAATCTCATCTCAAGGCTGCAAAACGTGTTATTAAATACGTTGCCTCGTCTTCAAGCATCGGTCTATGGTATCCTAAGGAGGGAGACTTCAATCTTCTGGGATATTCGACGCCGATCCGGCCGGTTGCGAGTCGATAGAAAGAGTACTTGAGGAACCCGCCGGTTGCTTGGAAGCGAGGACGAGTGTCTTGGTTTTCAAGGAAACGAGAGCACCGTAGCTCTCCCTACAACGAAGCAGAGTATGTAGCTCTTGGAAGCTGCTGTTCGCAAATTCTATGGATAAAACAACAGCTACAAGACTTTGGGATTGAAGACTCATGCACAGAAATCAGATGTGACAACACCAGCGCAATCAATCTTACCAAAAATCCAATCCTTCATTCAAGAGCAAAGCATATAGAGATTCGACATCATTTCATTAGAGATCATATTCAAAATGGAGAAATCTCAATTCAATTTGTTGATTCGAAAAGTCAACTAGCGGATATATTCACAAAGCCTTTGGAGAAAAATCAATTCGATTTTATCCGTACCAGACTCAACATTTTGAAGCTTGAAGAGGTTA
Source organism: Eucalyptus virginea (assembly GCA_014182375.1). Taxonomy (NCBI): domain Eukaryota; kingdom Viridiplantae; phylum Streptophyta; class Magnoliopsida; order Myrtales; family Myrtaceae; genus Eucalyptus; species Eucalyptus virginea. Next base: position 26,967,739 of record CM024521.1, on the reverse strand, counting down.
AAGTCTGAAGAATCTACATTTCTTATCAATCAGACTCTAACCTTCAGACTCTGAATTCTCAGACTCAGACCTTCATTGTATAGACTGTAAGTTATTTTTATCTCGAAAAGGTACGATCATTCATTCAGTTATAATTGATTGATACCATCTTTAATTTCCGTAAAAAAAAAAAAAAAAATTGGAAACATGCCTTTTCAAAAAGGGATAATTTCTTTTAAAATGGCAATTATTATTTTTTAAAAGAAAGACGACTGTTCACTTTCCTTCGTATCGATTGATCTTTCCTTTTCAAAACTGAGTTATATATACACAGTTTTCTCTTTTTACTCGATTCTCAAAACCCTAAAAGGCATTCTTCTCTCAATCCTGTTTTCTACTCCGTATTCATACTCGAGAAAGTTGTCATTTTTTCTTGGGAAAGCGAGTGAAGGAATCTTCCATTGACAAGAAAAGATGTCTTCTTCGAGAAAGTCGTCAAGGATCGCAAGCAGGGGTCCGCAGAGAATGAAGGAGGGACCTACGCACTTCGATCTCACCGAGGAAGATGATTTGTCGGGACAGCAACAGAGTCATTTTCCTTCTCCACCTCATCACTCACCATCTACCCCACAAGATGCGGGTCATCATCAGGAGGAAGTCATACTAGAGGACGTTGAACCTGTGAGAGCTCAAAAACCCTCTTTTATTTACAAGCTCTATCGTGCGTTGAAAGCTTCTGGTTCTCCTCTGAATTATATAGATGATTTCCTTAAAGATAAGAATTATGGGAATGAGTACAAATTTTTGAAGCGAATGGAGGAATTGGGAATTGCTCCCAAATGAAAGGCTGAAGAGGCACTTGCGAACATTCCAAGTGACCCTCATGTTGGAGGATCGAATCTCATTGAGAGGAACGATGATGATAAAATGTTTAGTGATTTTCAACCGAGAATGGGCATTGCTGCAAAGGTGAAGGGAAAGAAGATGGAGTTGTTTAAATCAAAGGAACAGGAGAACCTGTTCTTCGATCGTTAAAACGAGGGGTGATAAACCCCGGGAGTGTTGATTTTGATTTCTGGATGCTTTGTTAATGTGAACTTAAGGGAAAAGTTCAAGCTTGCTTCAACTTGAGCAAGTTTTGCACCGATATCACAGATGGTTATGCACACTTGATCGCATATTTCTATTCGAATCTCAGTTTTCTAGATGCGAATAGAATATCATTCAGTGTTCGAGATCAAGACTATGTGATAGATGTGGACATGCTAGCGGACATAATTGGTGTTGAACGAGGACGTTATCAACCAATCAAAGTCTCGATTGCTCGTGCTACTCTGGAGCTTGTCAAAAACAGAGATACAGAGGCGAAAATTACCTACTCGAAGATGAGTGCCATCAATATTGTGCTGCACAAAATTGTGATCAATTGCATCAGGCCAAAGTCTACATCAAAGACCGATGTATCTAATTCGGAAGCAAAATTGATGTATGCAATCAACTCAGGGAAGAAGTTCTCTCTCCCTCATACTATTCTCTTCCATATGTACAGAGCAATGTCGAAGAACAAGGGACAATTGCCTTACCCAAATCTTGTGACCAAGATCTTCAGACACATGAATATTGAACCACCACACATTCTCTGTGTTCGATCTTGCGATAAAATGGTGGTAGGTTTGAATATGTTGACGAAGATGCGTCTGAAAGAACTTAGCAAGGAAATGGCAAAGTTCAAAGTGAAAACTCCACTCTCTTCTGCATCAAGAGAAAAGGAAGGAGCCCATTGGTGCTCCATCCAAAAGAAAAGATCTCTCATCTTGGAGGATGAAGAAGAAGAGGAAGATCTTACTATTCTGCACTGGTAAGGACTAGACGTTCTGTATCTCGATCAACGGAACTTCAGTCGAAGCAAAGAGAAGAAGAAGAGCAGCGAGAAAAGGAGAAAGAAGATGAAGAAGAAGAAGAGCAGAGAGAGAAAGAAAAAGAAGCTGAAGAAGAAGGAGAAGAAGAGAAAGAAAAGTCTGCTGCTGAATCTGGAGAGAAGGAATCTGAAGAGCATGATCATCACTCCTCCCATCTTGATGTCTCGAGAGACGGGGAGTTGGCGAGCAAGACTTTGATGTCTTAGAGACAGGGGAGTTGGGGAGCAAGAAAATCCTCACCTCATACTTGCTCCAGGAAGAGTTTCAGGCTTCTCAATTGCCTGAAGAAGAACATGATACATCATCAAATCTGCAAGGTTATACAGAAGCACCATCACCTGCATTCACTCCATCTGAGAAAGTAAATGCTAGCACGCAGACAGACAATTCAGCAGATTTTCATCGTATTCTTGATGTTCTTCTGGAAATGCGGGGCCAAATCTATGCTCTGGACTATGAGATTCAAACCATCAAGAATGCTAGACAAGCATCTTCAGTTACCCTGGAGGACAGAATGAAAGACCTCGCTCTACAGCTTCAAGCCAATGCCAAAGGAGAGGAGGTAGCTCAATTAAGGGAAGACTTGAAGAGGCTCGAAGGCATAGTACAGTCCATGGGAGATTTCCAGATCGTGCGCATTCCCAAGCAAACCTGACTCTTTTATCACCTTTTTACTGATGACAAAAAGGGGGAGAAGAAATTTGAACCAACCAACTTTTTCAAACCTTGATTTTAAATTTTTTTTGTGGTTGTGAGTTTTTAAGTTTTTAAGTATGTTTTGAGTATGACTTGTGTGAACTTGAGTATGGACTGAATTTGGCTGTGGATTGTGATGCTTGACTGTTGGCATTTATATCGAGTGTTGTTATATGGTATTACTCATGAAAGTCTAACCAATTTTCTGTGGATGCAGAGTCTGGTTGTTTTATTAATCTTTATGAGATAGCCATATTGCTTGAGAAATGTTTTTGCAGGTCAAGGTTGTTCAAATCTACAGGAAAGTTTTGTCATCATCAAAAAGGAGGAGATTGTTGGAGAAATCGTTCTAGAAGATTTTGAAGCTGACAAAACGTTTCTATCAGTCTAGTCTGGATATTTGCAGATTGTCTGAAGACTTTCTGATCACCAGACTCAGTACTCAAGACTCAGTACTCAAGACTCAGTACTCAAGACTCAGAACTCAAGACTCAAGACTTAAGACTCAAAATTATTCTCATTGACAGTCTATCTGATTCAGTGTCGAAGGAAATCCAAATCCGAAGAAAATGATTAAGGATTTCATCTTATTCTCTGGACAAGATCTTTTGGCTGGATAAATATAACGGATTCTTTGATTCGTATCTAGATCAATTGAAGATCCGATGATCGACGAAGTATTCTTGGAAGGTTCTATTCATGGAAACCTAGATCCTGATTGTATGGGCGAACAGGATTGATGGGCTATCGTCAGATTCCTTTAATAGCTCGAATGATCTTCTTGATTGATTCCGTCCAATGGGTAGATTGGAGGAATTCCTTTGGTAAGTGCCAACGGGTATGATGGCATAAAGGAGTATAAGAGGAAGACGTTCTAGTTGTTTTAGTAGTGTGATCGATAGAGAAATTCCAGAGTCTGAAGCACCTTGATTATTAGTCGATACAGTCTGAGCGAAATTGTATACACAGAGAGTGTCTATACTTGGTGATACCTTGAGTGAGTGTGGTAGTTCATCTACACCCAGAAATCAAGGAAGATCAACGCTGTAACATCTCTTTGTTCATAGTGGAATCCAGCCGATTGGCTGTCAGTGCAGAAGAGTGGACGTAGGCTTGAATCAAGCCGAACCACTATAAACCGCGTGTTTAATTCTCTCTTTCATTCACTGAGTCTTACGATTGATTGTTATTTGTTGCAATATCAAGTTTACCCACCGGAACTCTGCCGACTTGATCGAATCACTTCCGGAATTCCTTATCCGGACTTCCACAATATTTTTATTATGGGCATCTCACTCCGAGGCATCCTAGTATCACACAACTGAGGTCCTCCCAAGATCACTCAATATGGGGCATCTCATTTCGAACCATCCCAGTATCACACAATCAAGGCATCCTTGATCACACACAAGGGCATCTCACTCCGAGGCATCTCAGTAACACGGGACCGAGGCATCCAAGATCACACAGCCTGGGTATCCCAACTTCCAAGGGGCATCACTAGCATCTTAGTACCAATGGAAATCTGTTACTCATTCAAGCACGCATTTCACACCTCACACATTTGATTAATGCAATCATCGTATGCAAAAGACCTCGAAAGTACACAACTACCTCACGTATAATCTATACTCTTAACTCTCATGTATGAAACACATGTGCGTGTCCAAACTATAAGATAAAACCCATTTCGGCACATCCCATGCCATGCCTAACAGATTTTTACCCCATAATCAAGCACTATGCATCACATTCATTGAACACGCATGCCACCATTGGTATCTATACTATACTTCAAATGATGGATGAGACTTGTTCTTGTACATACTAACAACTATCATAAGGTCACTAGACTCCATACATTTCATACAAGTCAAGTACAAGGGGCATAACAGTTATTGCTCATTCTCGGATCAAAACAATCTATGGACTAAAATGAGTAGTTTCGATCATAGACACGGAAAGTATATCTAATCTTATTAGAATGTTACGAAATTTCAGTATGTTATAGAAGATACATAGATTAACATTTTCCGTGAAGAAACCTAAGTCTATATCACATTGTATTAAGAGCAGTAATTATTGTCTTCTTTCCTAAATTCTGCATAAATTTCCAAATTTAGTACCTACAGAAGAAAAATCTTTTCACTACCCGAACCTTGTCTGTTTGTTCTCAAATGTTGATATGTTATTTCTAAGGATGTTTCCTACAACTTTCATGAGGGTTCGAAATCCAATTCTATCTAGATAATTACAGAAAATTCATAGAGTCATCGAAGGTTTTGCTCTTTTCTATATTACAACTTACTGTTTCAAAAAGAATTACTTCTACCTACATGTTTTTACATTCATATAGCTATAACTAAAAGTTGAACTCAATCTAATGGATGTTCTCTTATGTAAACTTGTTCTTTTTCTTATCTTCATCATTAGAAATCAAGGCAACACAAAATAAAAAAGACTTTCCATCTATATTTCTCTAGAACAAAAACATCTTATACCACCTTCTTCGTTTCTAGCTCAACCAAACGATAAATTTCTCTACCAATCTCTTTTACAGCACCTTAAGATTCTTTCACAGCATCTAAGGATAATTACAGTAGGTTCTTACTCTCATAGAGACCTTCTGTCATGCCTCGATCCTCCGAGCGCGCACACATCCCTCTGCAATCGATAGAAATGCGACTTCCCAGGACACGTCGCCGACCCATTCAATTTTATTATGCATGCGAAAGCGAAACAAATCCCCTGACAACATTTAACTTGGGATAGAAAAGCAAGCAATCAATCACAACCAAACAAGCCTTCTATAAACACATAGGTTTATATACAATACTGAATTGTCTACAAAATAGACAAGCTCAACAACTAGGGAACTGTCCTATGACCAACTTGTCAGACACGTTCGCCGATTCTTCAGCCTCCACCTTCCGAACTCCAGGACTTCCGGTCCTCCACGACCGTCATCTAGGGACCTGAAATATTATCCCACAACCGGGATGAGACTACGTCTCAGCGAGTCCTACCCTCTAAAACCCAATTAGGAAGAAAATACGCCTCAGGGCGCTCTAGCCACACAAATAGGATAGATGACTTACCTCGCCTCAGTCCCTTTCCTGCACATCAATACAATTCATATTCAAACAATTCTCGCACAAGCTGAAACTACCGATACTTATATCGGTCTATCAATTCAATCAATCCAATTGATATCATACGATCTACATATCTATCAATTCATACCATCTATTAAACCATACCATCTATTCATCCATCAATACAATCACGGCTCACACAAGCTGAAATGGATGCAATGCTCTCACAAGTTGATATAGATGGTAGCTCGCACAAGCTGATATATATATATATATATATAGATGGTAGCTCGCACAAGCTAATAAATAGATCGTTGCTCTCACAAGCTGATAAACGATCATTGCTCTCACAAGCTGATATACAGTGTTCACACAAGCTGACAATGATGCTCATATAATAGCTCACCAAAAGCTGCAATATATATATATATGTATGTATGTATATCATAATTGCTCGCCAAAGCTAATCATTCAATAATAAACCATAAAACTGGATATTTAATCCAATAACAACCAATTACGGTGCTGAAAGCCAACACTGAGTATTTTCAAGTTAAATACCACAACTTCATCAATTTCATTCAATTCCACACTTTTGGAATTATTAACCATAATCATCAATCACTCAATTTCTCAATTTAAATATACAATTAACACAAACCTACCGCAATGTTACGATCGGCGCGAAATTCTAACGACCGACCATCCTAGGCAAAATTTTCGAAATTATTAAATAATTAAATTTAATTCCGAAAATTAAATAATTAAATATTATATTATAATAATTTAATTTAATTTAATAATATTTATAAATTCGAAATAATTAATTAATTCAAAATAATTAATTAGGGCCTAATTAAGATTACACTAATTTAATCATACAATTAGTCATAATTAAACATCCATTAAACTAATCATACAACTAATCTAATTTACATTAAAATAATCTAATTTAATCACATAAACCTAATTAGACTAATCTAAACACCCCTTAAGCGTCATTAACTCACTAAAAAAGAATTTGAGGATAAACTCGCCCGATTAACGAGCCGAACGGCTCAAAACGACAGGGACGATGCGAGGATCGATAGTCTCCAAGGTGGGCCTAGCTTCCGGGGTTGGGAAGCCGGCCAAAACGGGTCAAACCTTTGCTGCGATACCTATTTTTCCAGCTCTCTACTCGTTGCTGGCTGAGGGCGGATCCGGCGCCGATTGAGGCATGCAAGAGCCTAGATGGATGGAGGAGACCAAACCGGACCTAGGCGGGGCTTCACGGTGGCCGGAGGTGGGCTGGACGGCTCCGGTGGAGCTCCACCAGATCTGAAATGGCTGCTGGACTCGCGGAACAGTAGGGGCAAGCAGGCGCACGGTTGCTGGCTTCGTTAGCTTGCGACGGCGAAAGGGAGGTCAGATGGGAGGCTCCCGCTGTTCCGGGGACAAGACGGCAGTGGAGCTGCTTCGACGGTGGTCTGAGGACGTCGGTGGACACTGATGGATGCGAGAGGAGGTGGTTGGACTCGAGATAAGCGCAAGACGAGCAGGGAGCTCGCGGGGCTAGCGACTGGCCGCAACGGGTGAGCCAGCTGATCCAGCGGGGACGATGGGATCGATAGTCTCTAAGGTGGGCCTAGCTTCCAGGGTTGGGAAGCCGGCCAAAACGGGTCAAACCTTTGCTGCGATACCTATTTTTCCAGCTCTCTGCTCGTTGCTGGCTGAGGGCGGATCCGGCGCCGATTGAGGCGTGCAAGAGCCTAGATGGATGGAGGAGACCAAACCGGACTTAGGCGGGGCTTCACAGTGGCCGGAGGTGGGCTGGACGGCTCCGGTGGAGCTCCACCAGATCTGAAATGGCTGCTGGACTCGCGGAACAGTAGGGGCAAGCAGGCGCACGATTGCTGGCTTCGTTTGCTTGCGACGGTGAAGGGGAGGTCAGACGGGAGGCTCCCGCTGTTTCGGGGACAAGACGGCGGTGGAGCTACTTTGACGGTGGTCTAAGGACGTCGGTGGACGCTGATGGATGCGAGAGGAGGTGGTTGGACTCGAGACAAGCGCGAGACGAGCAAGGAGCTCGCGGGGCTAGCGACTGGGTGCGACGGGTGAGCCAGCTGATCCGGCGGCGTGCGGTGCTCGGACGGCTGCAAAGATGCTCGGTAGTCTTCAGCTTGCTGGGCTCCTCGCACGACCAAAAGAGATGGGGGAGAGAGAAGCAATGACGGGAGAGAAGGAGAAAGGGGGAGGAACCGGTTCTCTCTCTCTCTCTCTCTCTCTCTCTCTCTCTCTTAGGTCACTCAAGCACATGGCCCACCATGACCTCATGGATGATGTCACACTCCACTATCTCCCACAACCTTATTCCAATGGTTGCAATTTAATTTTCTGCCGTGGCATGAAATCTTGTACACTTAATTTAATCAATTCTCAATCAATTCCATCCAATTGAAGCTCAATTAAATTAACCCATGTGTCCTCGACCTTCTTATGAAATTTCCATCAAATGATCCAACTTGCATTCCAAAGATTCAGTTAAAAACGGCCCTCTGACAATCTCGAACAAAAACGGCCTTACTTTGCTTTTCTGCCAAAAATCTCGGTTTGTAGAAAAATCTTTTGAGGATGAGTCAACGTTCCTAAAATGAATTGTGACTTGACAGAACTTCCAATTTCTGTAATCGGGTTCAATTTCATGGTTAAATTCAATCTGGCGCGACTTTAGCGCGTCCTAATCTACCAGGTAGCTTTTAGGAATTTTCTGTACAATTAACCTGTGGTTGATTATTTTCAAGCCACAAAGTGCATGTTCGACACATTGGCAACTCTCGATTGTCGTAGAAATCTCAAGGTTTCAAATACGGACACAGGGTACCAAAACGATAGAGAAATCGGTCTAGTGCCGATCAACAAGAATTGTGCAATTAGGTGGAATCTGTGACAGTCTGATTTTCCGCTTCTGTTTTCAATTAAATAAATCGGGTTTTTCATCGACGTGCTTATAACGCTATTCTTTGAGCTGATCACTCATGAGATAACTTGACTAATCGGGAAAGTTATTAAAGGATTTTGATGCAACAGACTTGAGAAATCAACCAGAAATCAACCTTTCGACCGTGTTAGTCTACAAGGATCGGTTCGGCACAATCAAAAATCTATCAGAAATCGGAAATAGATCGATTCGATAGAGATAAAATTAGGCTTGGGTGATTCCAACTAATTATAAATTTCTCGTCGATCGGTACTAAATTGAATTTTATGTTGTTTTGGTACCTTGTGCTCGTAATTGAAACCTTGAGATTTTTCACGTTAATCGAGAGTCGTCAATGCGTCGAAGATGTACATTGTGGCTCGGGAATAATCGACCATGGGTTAGTTGCACAAAAAATTCCTAAAAACTAACAGATAATTTAGGTTGTGCTAAAATCACATTTGACTGAAATTAACCGAGGAAATGATGTCGATTACTGAAATTAAGAATTGTCACGTGTCACAATTCATCCCAAGGACATTGTTGCATCTTCTCAAAATTTATTAATGATGGGAATTGTTCACGAAATGTGCAAGATCAGCAAATTAAAAGAGCAAGGGAATTGCCACATTTTAAGTAGGATTTTAAAGCCTCTAATGTGAAGCAATTTAAGAGGTATTATAAGTTGTTACTAAGGGACTTGACTCTATTGAATTAGATGTTAGATTGGTAATTAAAGAAAGAAGAGAAGTCTCCTCAAAAGGAAATTCGTAGGAATCCCTCTCTCCTACAATTTCACCTCAATTTCCTTGGTATTTAATGGAGATGGACTTGGAAAATAGAGTAGGACCTAAGGTAGCAATGGAGAGCCAATTTTCCATGAAATTTGGGGCCAAAAGCAGAAGGTAAATGCTGAGTAACTTCCAGGCATTTACTCCCCACCTTCCTCCTCTTTTGTTGCCGTAGGAAACCAAAGTGCAGCAGCAAATGGCTGCTTTCCTTTTTACTTTTTCCCTTTTCTTTCTTGTTCTTTATTTTTCTTTCCTTTCTTTTCTCTCAGTCAAAGGGTCTTAGTCTTCTGCTTTACCTTCTTTTATTTTTCTTCCGCACTTATTTCTTCTCCCTTGCTGCCGTGCACTTGTCTCTCTCTTTCTCTTATCGAGCCTTACAACAATTTCCTTTCCCTTTCACAGCCATAAAAAGTCTTGTCTTCTTCTTATTTAAGTTAGTTTATTCGACCATTCTTGCTCCTCCTTGGACGACAAAGCAGCGACCGAATAGCAAGCTCTCGATCGTTCCTCCCTCCTCAAGAAAATCTGGGACTTTGTGTGCTGCTGTGGTGGTCGCTCAACGACACCTCCAGCCGTTGTGTCGGGTCCAAATCATCGTCAAAAAATTCCAGGGCTGTCCTTGTGTTGCCGTCCGGCCACAAGTGAGGATCGCCATTAGTTTCGGTGGTGAGTTGTCTTCTAAATTTGAACTAGCGGTTGAGTACCTCTATTAGGAATTTGTACAAGTTAGAAAGATGTAGATGACGTTATATGTGGATGGATGTTGGTTAGGGATGTTACGATGGCCATAGAAAAGCTTAGATAGAGTTTAGAGAGCAAGACAAATGTCGTGGAGGAAGATTCGTACTAGAACAGTAGCTGATTTCTGAAACAGTTTCCAGGACGTGTGTGTTTTGCTAATTTTGTAGACAACTGTGTGTTGCAATTTTGAAGGAATTTTATTCTAAAGACAGGTTTTAGACATCCTAAATAATAACATATATTTTTCTCATAATTTTTAGAATTTAAAAAGATGACGATTTTCATGACGTCATCCTTGAAGTAGTAATTCGGACAGTTCTGTAAACCGTGACCTGTTATAATTCCAATGGCTGTTACTGACCTTTAGAGGTCGAATTTCCATTTGGTTTCTTCATGAAAGTTGTTCGTTATAACTTTTATTTTAATATACTTGAATTTCAAATCAAACGGACTAGATTTCGACCCAAAAATGAACTGATTTCGATGAGTTAAGTTCTTTGGAACTGGACCCGATTTTTGTGCTGGATAGAAAGAATTTCTAGACCAAATCCAGAGGCATCTGGATCTCGGTGTCTTCATGAAAAATGTTTGTTTTTGTGTTTTCAAGCACGTGTCCAAATTTGAGAAGTTTTCGAGCTCGTACGAGTAGGATCCTGACTTCGAATTTGGGAGAGCGTAATTGGACTGTTTTCTATGAATTTGGGTTAGTAAGAGTGTATGTTTGTTTTGAAGTATTATTGCAATGAAACTGCTTAATTGAGACTGTGAATACTATGTGTAATTGATTATTGAAGTGTGAC